>JAOTOM010005060.1:345000-445000 GCA_034440615.1 Ashinkailepas kermadecensis
AGTCCCCTCATGTCACGCGCCATCGCTGTCGTACGTCGTCGGCGCCGCCAATAAACGGCTCTCCGGAGGCCGACAGTGGCGCCCAAAATGGATAGAGAATGTCGCAAAATTACAGGGAGACAATGCAATAAAGACAGCGGAATGTGGAGCATTCTCAATATTGACGCAGGACGTCCGGCCGCACGCGCGGTTATATTGGTTTTCGCGCTGCCTGACACAACAGTGCCGGCGGGCCGCGCTGGGCCGGTCTCGTGCCGACGGCGGCTCTCCGGCGGGTCTCCGGCGGGTCTCCGGCGGCTCTCCGGCGGCTCTCCGGAGCGGCCGCGGTGGCTGTGCTGGATCTGAGGCCGGTCGTCTGACCTTGGCCACGGTTGTGCTCGGCACTGCATCGTTGACTGGATGTGAAGCGCGCCGTGCGCGTGGGAGCGTGCCGGCTGTTTGCACAGCATCAGAGCGACGTCGTGTGGCGCCGGCCAACGGCCCGTGACGCGTCACGTCTGTCCGTGACGCGTCACGTGGGCCGCGGCCCGGCTGGGCGCCGAGATGGGCCGTGGCGTGCCGCGCCGCCAGTAATGACCCGCTCCATGCGCTCCGCCGCTCTGAAGAATTCATTAATTGCTGCCGGCGCGATTCGCGCAGATTTACGGCGCGCGATGCTGGCCGGCCGTGCTGCCGGCCGGCGGGCCACACGGGTCGCAGCGCGGCGGTCACCACGGCTCTCCGACAACTGCTAACAGGCAGCCGGCATCGAGCGGTGAACGTTGTGACGTCGACCGGCCGATAGCCCGCCGTGTCGTATTTCCGTGGCGGTGACGTAAGCGGTGGACTGGCGAGTGGCAAGGCTGGCCGGTGGACGGTGACGACTGCCGCTAGCGCGCGGGTGGTGACCTGAGCCCGGCCGCTGCCCTGATGTGGCTGCTGGCCTGCAGCCGACCGCTGCCCACCCACCCGGCCCAGCTGCTCCGTCGCACTGCTCCGCCAACTGGCGTTATTCAACTTTATGGCTCGTAACACTGCGAGACTGCGACTGGTGCAATCCTGCGGGCCCCGACTGGCCTTTGTTGTGGACGGTCGCCAGTGTAATGCGGCCCGTTTCCGTTTCGCGTGCGGCGCGCTGGGCATCCTGTGCTCGTGCCCTCTTCGGCTGGGCTCCGTCGCCGCCGCGGTGTCGACATGGGGCTGGCCTCAGAACACCGAGCGCCGCTTCGGATACGGTGCTGGTGATCTGCACCGCACCGCTGCAACAGCAGCAACAGCAGCCTGACGTGGTGTCCTCCCCGGCTGTCGAGTGGTCCCGGCTGTCGGGCTCCCTCTTGCTCGTTGACAACTTCTTGTTGTTACACTGGCTTTCTGGTCGAGTCCAGTTCTCAGCCCAGCCTCCGTCCGATCTCGTGCAGCCCGGCCGTGTCCTGCTGTGTCCTGCCATGTCTTGCTGCGTCCTGCCATGTCCTGCTGTGTCCTGCTGTGTCCTGCTGTATCCTGCCGTGCAGCCATCTGGCCGTTGCCGCCCCGCCCCTGCCCTTCCTCCGGGACGCGGCTTAAGATTGAGTCACGCAATTCCGCCGGTATTTATCCGAGAGCTCGGCGGGCGGCCACGATTTCTTAAACATTAAAACGGCGATTTGAATGACAGCGTTGCTGGCGAGGTCGGTACGGCCCGGTGAAGGTCAGCGTTTTTGCCGTTTCATTCCGGGCCCTCCCACACGGATTCCGGCGATATTTCACCGACGGGAGCTCGGACGAGCGACCGCCTTTTTGCACCCAGCGAGGAATGTGCCCCAATCAGGGGAAATGTCCGCACGCTGTCGCAGCCTTCGCAGACGCGCAGCAGCCCTCTCGAACTGGCGGGACAGTCTCTAAGGGCACCCGTGCAGCCTCCAAGTGGCCTTGATGCGCTGCAGTGCTCTGCTACAGCCTGCGTTTGGACCGGTCATGCTGGAAGTAATGGTGCGGCTCTCTGCAATTGAGCGGACAGGCGGTGTCGAGTAACCACTGGCCGCTGATTCAGACACCTCCGTGCCTGCATTGAAGCGTGTTTATGGCCGGTCGATTTCAGTCTGTTTAATCCACCCTGAATAAAGTTGCGCCTGATTACTGCAGCATTTCGTGGAAATTACGCACGCCAGGTCGTCCGCGGCAATGAAAACCGCAAAACAACCGCCACCGAGTGTACAAACCCTGCTCAATTGACCTGTCGTCCTGCTCCTGATCTGTCTCCGGTTTTCTTTTCCATCCAGTGTTTGTTGCAAGTTCGCTGCCAATGTTTATGCCGAGTCATAACACACATTAGTGGCTGTTATTGCACATAGACGGCCGGCCCTCTTTCCGAGAGTTCAACAAAAAAAAACGCGAGCGCGCCCGAGTCGGCTGTAGTGTGCGCGGGCCAGCGATTGGCTGGGGGGGGGGGGGAGAGGGGTGGCCCAGCTGGACAGTGAACTCATCGCGTTGCCAGCTGCAGTTGTTGCTAGGATATATTGCCGCGGCCGGCTGCCCGATGTGTCCATGTTGGGACCGACTTTTCCGTCGACGTTCGTGCAGGCGCCGACAGCACCTCACTGGTTTTGCATGTCACCCGGCGTAAAAGTGCTGTGTCGCTGGCTGCGGGCCACTCGTAATGCCGACTCCGTGAAACGGGTATTTAACATTCTTTGTAACAAAAAGCCCAGATGGTATCAGCGATGGCTTTTTAAGAAGCTTATGTACCTGAGCTACAACCGGTCGCCCAAATCCTTTTGTTAGGACCGTACCGGGTTTCTCAACACGTGTCCGGCGACCGGCAAAGGCAGGAGATAAGCTCTCAGCCGTCGGTGGAATATTCCCAGAGCAAACAAAGAGTTTTTTTCCTTCTCGTCATTGGTACGCAACACAATGTTCTATTCATAGCTGTGCTCGCGCCGATGTTTGCATATTGAGAACACCTTCAAACGTCGACATCTGATGAAGTGTGATCCGTACGATGGTGGATGCCGGTCGTGCGTTACAGCAGCACCGTCCTGCGTGCAGATCCACGTTCTCCACACAACAACTGTGCATGGATACCATCCGATGTGCCAGCCAATCGCGTTCTGTGCTGCTGCCGGACGTGTGGCGGCCTGTTGACCAGGGCTTCGGATAACATGCTAGCTGCACATATATCCCCCCCCGCAGTCAAACCTCTGTTCCCATCCATCGCTAAAAACTGCGGAGGGGCGGGGGGCAAAGCCTCTTCGAATATTTCACGACTGGGTAGCAACAAGCGCATGCATGTTTCGTCAGGTATTCCTATGCGAAGGGTTTAATGTACAGGAATGATGAAATGATATTCGAACTACATTATGGTAAAACACACACATACTTGCACGAACATTCAATTGGTCTCAGCCGAGGCCTTGCTGTCGGCTGTGCTGTTGGCTCTGCTGTTGGCTCTGCTGTCGACTGCTGACGACTTCGCTGTTGGCTCCGTCATCGACTAACTGGTGTTCCGCTCTGTTTCAGGTTCACGAATTGTGCGACAACTTCTGCCACCGCTACATCAGCTGTTTGAAGGGCAAAATGCCGATTGACTTAGTGATCGATGAGAGGGACAGTGGTGCGACCAAGTCCAGTGAGCACGGCCAGGGTGATACAAACAACAACAGTGGCAACTCGCGGGCGTCGGCCGAAGCCAGCCAGGACGGCACCAGCACGCCGGACATCGTGAGTACCGCGCTCCCGCTCATCCTCGACACCGCACTCGCTCGCTTTGTCCCTCCGTCGCTCTCTCTTTTTTCTCTCTCTCTCGCTCTCGCTCTCTTTCTCGCTCTCTGTCGCTCTCCCTCTCTCTCGCTCTCGCTCTCTGTCGCTCTCTCTCTCTCTCTCTCTCTCTCTCTCTCTCTCTCTCTCTCTCTCTCTCTCTCTCTCTTTCTCTCTCTCTCACCCCCTCTCTCTCTCGCTCTCTCGCTCTCTGTCGCTGTCTCTCGCCCTCGTCCTCGCGCCCGCTCTCTCCCTATCTTCCCCCCAAACTATCTCTCTCTCCCGTGTCTTTTCTGAGGTTGCACGCCCCTGAACCCTTCACCCCTCATGGATGGGTTGTGGCCGTTCCGCCGGGAGGGGGCAGTGTGCGTCGCTGTTGAGAGGGGTGGCGTGAGGTCACCAACACGTCACTGTGGGGGTCGCGACCATGCTATTGCTAAAGTCGATATCGCACCGCTGATGTCACCACCACACCACAAATAGGAGTATTACCACACCACTGATGGGGTCACACCACACCACTAATGGGATCACTACTTCACCACAAATTGGGTTACCGCCACACCACTGATGGGGTCACTACCAAACCGCTCATGAGAGCATCTTCCACACCGCTGATGAGTTTATTACGGCATCGCTGATGGTGTCACTACCACACCTCTAATGAGGTCATTACCAGACATGTCTCTGGGTCTTGGAAGAGATCTGATCTGTGAAAGATTGTAAGACAAGTGTAGTTTGGACCTTGCATCTTTAAAAATAATTCGACAAGTTGAGCCCTAGGCCCTAGACACTGAACGATCCCATGGCAGGTTAACACCTCAATCATCGAAGACCTTTCAGATCTTGGATTCTACAGGATCTCCCGATAAATCTTATGAAGCAATATTATATCCTGCAGGTTTTTCTTCATCCTCCGAAAAATGAGAGGTTTCAACCTGAATTATGTGGACCATTGTATTTGTGAGTCCATTATGGGATGTTAGACACATTTGTAGAATCACGGGACATGGCTGTCACCGCCACCTGCCACTCACAGCCACCTGGTGCTCACCCCCACCTGATGCTCACCGCCACCTGGTGCTCACCGCCACCTGCCACTCACAGCCACCTGGTGCTCTCCGCCACTTGGTGCTCCATGGTTTAGCGGGACATGGGCCATGCTGCCCCCGGCCCATCCAGTGGCCCATACCGCCCCACACACATAGCAGCCCACCCAGCACCGGTGTCTCCAGCCGGCCGTGGAACACCGGGTGTGTCTCCAGCGGAGCACGTAGCACCGTAACACTCTTCTGGTGTGGAAGCGAGATAACATCTTCGGTTGGGTCCGAATGACAGCCGCACCCGCGGAGGAGGACCACGAGGGTGCCTGTCCGTCAGAGAGGACTGGGGACATGCTGACACTGTCAGAGAGGACTGGAGTCACACTGACGCCGTCAGAGAGGAGTGGGGACAAACTGACACCGTCAGGGAGGAGTGGCACCCCCACTGGCGTGGCAAACGCCGCTTCGGAGTGGCACCCCACTTAAGGAGTGGCACCCCACTGGCGTGGCAAACGCCGCTTCGGAGCACAGTCACACGGCACTGAGCTGACCTCGAAACGCACCTCCCCTGAGCACCACGGCACACACCGGCAGGTTGATGTCTGTGGCTCTAGGATGATGACCGTCGTGTCCCATGGAGCGCGAGGATGGCGTGTGCATGATCACGACCGAACGCCACAGAGTAGTGCCCCTGAGAGGTGACAGCCATGCGATGCCGAGCGTATCAACACAATGCGGGCTGACGCTGGGCTTAATTTCATTACACCCGGTTAGCGTGTGGATCCGGGCGGGTTTTGAGTGTCAGGGAGTGCGAGAGCCCGAGTGTTTTGGAAAGGTCAGTGCATTGTGCGGGTAGCGGCAGGCGTCGGTCTGGCTAAGTGGGCCAAGTTGTGCACTCTCCGAGCACGGGAGGAGTGTTGTCGAAAAAATCGGTCCCAGCTGCATTTAGCCAGTTGCATTGTACAACGGATGCATAGCTGCTCACTATAGTCTGTACTAGATATTAAAAGTACCAAGCATGCATCCTCCACGACGTCTTTCAATCAGTTTGCGAACGTGTCAGAAATGAAATAACGTTTGTTTCGAGTCGCATAGTGGCATAAGCAGTGCGTCGGAAATAGCTTTATTGACAGGGACAGAGGACTGGTACTCTTTACCTAGTATGTCTTGATATGAAAGCTACACATTATTCAGAGCGTCTAATTCATGGTTCAATATTGAATGAGGTGCACTCAGCGACACAGGTGCTTGCCCATATTTTCGCCTGTCAGGAATTGTACGCTGTTGCCGTTCATGGCACGATTGATAGCTATGTGTCGGCTACGGTTTGCTCACTCCATCTGGTTAGTTGCATCCAGCTAAACGCACCTCGGCCGGATTTCCGACTTCACGCGTCGGGTTAACTCCGAGTGGCAGCCGGACCGTGGGTGGCCCAACTTGGCACACCCAGTGCACCCAGACGGGCGACAGGGATGGCGGCAGGGGGGGGTCACTGGACATCGCTCTCCGGAGTACTAGAGCGGCTCACTGGCCGTTTGTGTTTGCACAAGACTGCTGACATGTTTATGACGGGTGGAATAAATCATCGCGAGGGAAGCCGGACCGAACTGTGGCTAACTCGGTCTCCAATGTAAACACGCCGATAGGAATTTGTCTCGAGCGCCAGAGCACAATATCGACACACGTCAGGCTTATCGGCGGTGGACGTTTCTGGATTAAGCCGGCCGGCTGCGAGCCTGGCCGGATCGGGTCGCCCCGTCGACGGCGGCTTTTGCGGCGCGCCACGCGGAGACGCGCGCCGTGATCGGCGCACTGGCGGTGGCGAGGCCTGCGCAGGGTACGTCGGACAGTCGGCGCGGCCAGGTCGTGGCCCTCTGGCGCGTGGCGGGTCCGTGACGGCCAGGCTATGTCTGGTCCGGCTCTGGTGTGTGGTGGGTCCGTGACGACCAGGCTGGTCCGGCTCTGGCGCGTGGCGGGTCCGTGACGGCCAGGCTGGTCCGGCTCTGGCGCGTGGTGGGTCCGTGACGGCCAGGCTGGTCCGGTTCTGGTGCGTGATGGGTCCGTGACGGCCAGGCTGGTCCGGCTCTGGCGCGTGGCGGGTCCGTGACGGCCAGGCTATGTCTGGTCCGGCTCTGGTGTGTGGTGGGTCCGTGACGACCAGGCTATGGCTGGTCCGGCTCTGGTGTGTGGTGGGTCCGTGACGACCAGGCTGGTCCGGCTCTGGCGCGTGGCGGGTCCGTGACGGCCAGGCTGGTCCGGCTCTGGCGCGTGGTGGGTCCGTGACGGCCAGGCTGGTCCGGCTCTGGCGCGTGGTGGGTCCGTGACGGCCAGGCTGGTCCGGCTCTGGTGCGTGGTGGGTCCGTGACGGCCAGGCTGGTCCGGCTCTGGCGCGTGGCGGGTCCGTGACGGCCAGGCTATGTCTGGTCCGGCTCTGGTGTGTGGTGGGTCCGTGACGACCAGGCTATGTCTGGTCCGGCTCTGGCGCGTGGCGGGTCCGTGACAGCCAGGCTGGTCCGGCTCTGACGCGTTGCGGGTCCGTGACGGCCAGGCTATGTCTGGTCCGGCTCTGGTGTGTGGTGGGTCCGTGACGACCAGGCTATGGCTGGTCCGGCTCTGGTGTGTGGTGGGTCCGTGACGGCCAGGCTATGGCTGGTCCGGCTCTGGCGCGTGGTGGGTCCGTGACGGCCAGGCTGGTCCGGCTCTGGCGCGTGGTGGGTCCGTGACGGCCAGGCTGGTCCGGCTCTGGCGCGTGGCGGGTCCGTGACAGCCAGGCTGGTCCGGCTCTGGTGTGTGGTGGGTCCGTGACGACCAGGCTATGGCTGGTCCGGCTCTGGCGCGTGGTGGGTCCGTGACGGCCAGGCTATGGCTGGTCCGGCTCTGGTGTGTGGTGGGTCCGTGACGGCCAGGCTGGTCCGGCTCTGGCGCGTGGCGGGTCCGTGACAGCCAGGCTGGTCCGGCTCTGGCGCGTGGTGGGTCCGTGACGGCCAGGCTGGTCCGGCTCTGGCGCGTGGCGGGTCCGTGACAGCCAGGCTGGTCCGGCTCTGGCGCGTGGCGGGTCCGTGACAGCCAGGCTGGTCCGGCTCTGGCGCGTGGTGGGTCCGTGACAGCCAGGCTGGTCCGGCTCTGGCGCGTGGTGGGTCCGTGACGCCGCCAAGCAGGGCGAGGTGGAATGGGTCCTCGCACAACACCACGTCAGGTCAAGTCAGGTCAGGACATGCCCAGCTGGTGACGGTCCATCGGCCTAGCAGCACAGTCTGAGTGGCGTCTGGCGAGACTCCATGTGTCCGCTCGAGCCCCCGAAGAATGGGTTTGACCGTCCGGCCTGCCTATCCATAAATCTGGCCCAGAAGGTCGGTCGGTCGCCACAAGTTTATTATGATTTCGACCATCTGAGCGTTCGGATTTCCTGGCTATCTCGGTTCAGATCGTTTATTTAGAAATTATTCCCGTGCCTGCGCCGCGTCGGCCGCGTCCGCCGGGCCTGATAAAATACAACGTGACCTCACTGACAACGAGCGGGCCGGTGCGGCCGGCCGGTCGCCTATCGCCGCCATCTGCGCCGCGCCGGCCGACCACCTCTTCCCCACCGGCACCACCACCACCAGCGGCGTGGTGCCAAGCTGCCACTGCTCATCTCCGCTGCGCACCACGGTGACGCGGCACGGCCGCCGCTCTGCCACGGGCACGTGCGATCAAATTTTGGGAGAAGGGGGTGCAGATGCCCGGCAGGAATTGTCGAAGCACGTCCGTCCCCGAATACACCAAGTTCGACGTGTGCGGTCGGCTCGGCCCGGAGACGCCCAGTAGCCGGTGCGGACGGTGTGCTGTGCTGACTGCGTGCCGACGCGGCGACGCGGTGACGGGTGTGCGTGATTGGAGGTCGGCCGGCCGGCGGCCCGGCGACGCTGTCACACCGCGCGCACGGCGGCCGCCGCGCCGCCGAGCGCGCTTCACGCGACTGCGGCGAGCCGCGACCGTATCGCGCCGCCACCGCAGCTCGGCGGCCCCTTAGATCGGCCGTCGGCTCGGCGTCACACCCGGCCGCGGCTATCATATCACCGTCGGCCATCTGCCGCCGGCGTTCGCATCTTTTGCCGCAGCTGTCAATTCTTTACCGTGTTGCAATTAGGAAGGTTAACAGCTTTTTTGCGCGGTACGACAGGGAAAAAGAGCCGTGCCCTTCAAACGTTACCGGTTTACCCGAAACTACATCCCGATGCCGGTGTGATAGGGCTGCGGCTTGTGAAAAGTGCTGGGCGGCGGCGGCGGCGGCGACCTGTGAAGTGGCTGGTGCCGGACACTCGCGGCCCGCGGGGCTCGACGGCGGCAAATCCTGTCATATCAGGCATGGCTGCGGGCGGTGCCGAACCGGCCGACTGGCCGACCTACAGAGGGATATAAGTGGGAGGGGGGGGCAAAGCTGAGTGCGGGACTTGTCGCCTGAAAAGGCATCGTAGCGCAGCTGGGGCTCTTGTGACCATCAACACGCGGTCCTTCGGGGACTATCAAAATTTGCAGAATACACTGGGGATACGGTTCGAAGGAAGTCCACGGAGCTCCTAGACTATCCTAGCCTTCTTCTCCAACACGCTTTCTTTGGTCCCACAACTGAGCTTCGCAGTCAGAAAATCACGATCGCACCACTGGAAAGGTGGAGTGGGCGGTGTAACGTCGGACAGACAGGCTATGAGACATGACGTGTCGGGGGCAGTTTCCACTGGGGGTTACACGTATGGCCGACTTACCGTCGGCCAGAAGATCCCCACTCCACCACTGATATGCAGCGGGTGTTGATGCTTGATAACTGTGACGGGCGGTGGAGCGATTGGAGATGGCGTTGCCAATGGTTGGCGTCTGCGCTGGAGGGCACCCGTGTGTGTGTGGGGGGGGGGGGAGGTGGCTGAATGCCCAACTCAGCGCTCCCGGTGGGGAGTGTTGGGGCGCGGTGGGCCGTGCCACTCCCCGCCGCGCTCCGGCCGTCCGCCGCGCAGATGCGAGGCACTGCTGGTGGGCCGCCAGGGTCACTCACCACGGGCGCCACGGGTCGGCCGTCTCGTCCCGTCGTCCTCCGAGAGATATACAGAGGCGGGTGGTGGGCCAGACTTTGCCCTGCGCCGACCGGGCCAGAGACGCCGGCCGCCGTCTGTCGCTGTGTCTCGCTCTGTGTATGTGTGTGTGGGTGTGTGTAGGTGTGTGTGTGTGTGTGTGTTCCGCACTGGCTGGCTCTGCTGTTCCAGGTTTGCGCGCGAGTCCTCGATTTTCAATAACGCCTCGAATTGAGCGCGTCCGCCTCACTATGCGGCGTCAAATCGAGAAGACGGCGCGCAGCCTGTCGGCGGCAGACGCCGGCCGGCCGGTACAGTGGTGCTCCACAATCAGTGTCCAGAGAGAGAGAGAGAGAGATATATATATATATATATATATAGAGAGAGAGAGAGAGAGAGAGAGAGAGAGAGAGAGAGGTCGCACGAGGCGCATGTGTGCAGCGGCTGTCTAACGCGCGGCTGTACCCGCTGTGTTGCAGATGCGGACGTAATCGAAAAGCGCATTCACGTCCCGTCTACAACAAGCGGAGACGCCGAGCGCTGGATAGCCGCTGGACGCCGGCGTGGCGAACGAACGGCACTGCTGTGGAGTGGCGCCGCGCCGCACGAGGCGGGGCGTGCCGCCGGCCGCGCGACCCTCGCGGCGCGCGCGCTCACCGCGTCCGTTTATGCGGCCGGCGCCGGCGCCGGCGCGGCGCCGCGCTGCGCCGCGCTGCGCTTCGCTCGCGCGCTCGCGAAACACCGGCGAGTGTGAGCCGAGAGCCGGCGGTCGGCGGGCGGTAAACATTGGCGCTGCGGCGTCGGCGCCGGCGCCAGCACCGGCGCCAGCACCGGCGCCGTGGGCGGCCGGCGCCGGCAGTCGTCGGCGCCGGCGGCCATTCCCTCTCTTGTGCGCGCCGGTCGGGCGCCGCCGCGCCGCGCCGCGCCGGCGCCGTCGCGGCGAAACTGCGCGCGCGTGCGACGCCCGTCCTGTTGGGCTTAGCCAGTACATTCAGGGACTGGAGTACGTTTATGTTGAGCTGTTAGGTCGCCGGAGTGCGTGGGATCCACGTGGGCCACCGCCCGTCAGGTCGCCGGGGTGTGTGGGATCTACGCGGCCGACGTGGGCTCGCCACCGCTTGTCAGGTCGCCGGGGTGTGTGGGATCCACGCGGCCCACGTGGGCTCGCCACCGCCACTGTGAAGAATACTCGTTGCATTTGTACAAACTACGGATATACGTAATTGTCTTTGTATTCACTGGGCGTTCCGGTCGTCAGTGCTTTATTTCGCAATGATCGTGTCAGTCTCCACAGTATTACTGGATGATATTTCATCTCGATGATTTCATTACTATAGGGTATTAGTAGGGAGCTTTGACTCTGGTAGGAAGTGCTATTTCTTGGATGAAATACTGTGATTCGATTAGTTTATTATTACGCGCGTTGTTCTGTGGCTCGATTGAGTTGCATGGTGCGCAGTGTCCGATATACGTAACCGTTTGTGATGGTGTATTATTGTTAATTATGTGCCAAAATAATTGGTTTACCGTTTGTATACGATTTCAATTTAGAGCATGATGATATAAACAAGATCATAACACTACTCCATGTCTTGCTCAGCAGAGAGAACCGGAGATTTATGTGTGGTTGACGGCACCCAAAGTGCGCCCGGCTGTTTTCTTTGAAAGATTTATGACAATTAAAAGTGGAAATAACGGGTCCTAAGTGTCCCGCGGCAGCCGTTTTCACTTTATCATTGACATCTGCTCCGCAATGGAGATGAGCTGAACCGCTGCCAAATTGGTCTCGCTTCGGCCGGCGGCTGCTGAGGGCGAGGCTGTCGCCCTGCTCCGACTGACACACACGTGCTCGGAACGACCAGACATCTGGCCGGGTCGTGTTCCGCTCACCAGACGTGGCCCAGTCCCGGGACCGCGTCATCCTGGCCCGGGGCGCGAGGTGCCACCTCTGCCGTCGCTCGAACCGCAGCAACTGGGGCGGATCTTTGGAGGGCGCTCTCACTTCTGGCTCATGGCTCCTATTGTTTATGCACCCCTGGGTGAAGTCCTGAATCGCTCTGGCAACGTTCGGACGTCCCTTGGGTCATCTTCAAACGTCAGACGTGCAGGGGGCCATTTGAAAAGCTAAGGGAAAGTGAGATTTCGTGTCCTCAGCTTGGATCAGGGGTCTGTCTCTCAGTGAACTATTGACTCCCAGTGAGATTTAGAGGCCTCATGGTGTGGATCAGGAACCTCACGGTGTGGATCAAGGACCTCTTAGTAAACTGCTGACTCCCAGTCAGATTTAGAGGCCTCATGGTGTGGATCAGGGACCTCTTGGTGTGGATCTGGGGCTTCTCAGTGAACTGCCGTCTCCCAGTGAGATTTAGAGGCCTAATGGTGTGGATCAGGGACCTTTCAAGTGAACTGCTGACTCCCAGTGATATTTAGAGGCCTCATGGTGTGGATCAGGAACCTCATGGCGTAGATCAGGGACCTCTCAGTGAACTGCTGACTCCCAGTGAGATTTAGAGGCATCATGGTGTGGATCAATGGCCTTCCAAGTGAACTGCTCACTCCCAGTTAGATTTAGAGACTTCATGGTGTGTATCATGGGCCTCATGATGTGGATCAGGGGCCTCTCAGTGTGAACTGCTGACTTCCAGAGCCGCTGCAGTCAATGTCAGGGCTCGCAAGTCACGTATACTCAATGCAGCCTTCATTGAGGAACAGATAAGCTTTACCAGGCCTGTAAGACACATGATGCCCTTAGTTGAAGTCCGGAGCAACCCTCACTGAGGTTCAGGGTAGTCTCCATTAAAGTCCCGCGTAGCCGTCAGTGAAGTCCAGGGCAACATTTACTGAGATTCAGGGTAGTCTCCACTGAGGCCCTGGGTAGCCGTCAGCAAAATTCAGGGCAGCATGCAGTGGAGTCCAGCCAGTCCAATCAGTGAACTCCAGCGTGACCGTCAGTCAGGTTCAGGGCAGCCTTCAATGAGGCGTAGATCTAGTGAACCTTCATCGAGAACCAGGGTAGCATCTAGTGAAGTCTGTGGTAAGTGTCCATGAGGTCCAGAGTAGCCTTCAGTTGGATGTAGAGGAATCTTCAGCGAGGACCAGAGCATCATTCAGTGAAGTCTGGAGTAAATGTCGGTGAGGTCCAGAATGGCATTCAGTGAGATGCGGGAAGACCCTTCAGCGAGGACCAGAAACCATAAAGTTCCGTTTAGTAGTCGCCAAGTGATAAATAAATTCCTCGAGTGATGACAAGCTACCCACATGGAGGTGCCTATCCCGTTGGTGAGATTCAGATAGCCTCTATTCAAGTTCAGGCCATCCTCCTGTGGGCTCTGGCAGCCTCCAGTGGCGTGGATTGGGTGGTTCTCCAGAACCTCTGCTCCACATAAATCTTCCCATGACCTCCATTGCTGACCCCTCATTGAAGCCAAGGAGTCCAACAATGTTCCAAGAATTTTAAAGTCGAGTCGAGGGCCTTTTCCCTGATCCATTGGTTGTTCGATGTCCCGTAAAGACTAAGCTCAAGTCCAGGGGCTCAAAGTGGGGTGAAGCGGACCACTTAATGTCGCTCAGGGATACTCCGGTGAAGTCGATGGCTCCCAAATGAAGTCCATGGGGATCATTTATTGCGGTCCATGGATCCTTAGAGACAATGAGATGGTGGGTCTGATTTAGGGGCCAGTTACCTAGGTCCGTGGTGTCCTCCTGTGGGAGGGCAGCGCCCTACACACCAAACCGAGATTAGAGGAGGCTCAACGCTATTCCTGTTAGACGTAGTTATTGGAATTGGAGGGCCCAGAAGGTACGGTGGAGGTACCTTCTGGGACCACTTAGGAACCTCCTGGTATTGGTTCGTACTCTCTCCATGGATGTTTGCATGCCATGCTGGGATGCTGGTGGTTGGCAAGCATGTTCAAAACATTCGGGAAAATATTTCGGGTGAGCGGCTTCCGCCCGCCTCCATTTAAAAGACCGCGGCTCATTCTCGAAAGACACACAGGTTTCCTTCGGGAACCGTTCGTAATGAACCTCAAAGCGATGGACATTGGTAGGTGGAGAAGTATTTAGAAGTTACAACCGTGGTTCATGCCGCTTCTCAGCAAAGCCCGTGTGAAAATTTTACGATGATCTGGCCATCCAAGGGATATCGGATTATGCTTCTCAAGATTTTATCTACAGTTTCGTTCTACCATGATCACGGGTGAAATGTACTTTTTAGGATGGACAGCATCTCCCATGTTCATGATGCATCACATTATGCCTCCCCTCCCCCAAAAAGAAGAAGAAATACCATGATGGATAAGAGATTAATCGACACCCAAAAAGTTGGGAGCCAGTAGTCTAGGGGTAAGGTACGCTGCCTTAGGTGCTGCTACTCTTCGCCCGCAGCAATCGGCATGATAGATGGACGACGCTAAATGACCTAGAAGAGCTGATGCATCGTAAAACAAATAACCACCACCACCACCAATACCGCCTGCACCGAGACCTGAAGAGCTCACCCGCGACTAGAGGGGGACACCCTTTTCCCCGTCATATATTTTGAAGAGCATCGGAACCGCTACCACTAACGAGCTCAAAACGTGGGTACCTTAACGTGAACCACTGGGCTACGTTCAGAAAAGGAAGTCCAAAGCCAGGGTAAATCCCGTCAAATAAACGTCACAAAGTCATCGATAGATGTTGATATCCGTCTCAAATGGCCTGATTAATGGAAGGCCATAACAAATAGATGCACCCATGTGAGAGTATATTTATATTTAGTTATTACGTCTTCAAAAGGGACAGGTCAATCTAATCCACCCATGACCTGATCAAGCTTATCTTAGGTCAAGTGTCTGCGGGTTTTGCACGAGGGATTTTCTTGTGTTTCGCAAGGGTGCATGTATTATTTCAAATATTCGAGTTTTGACCCTAAGGCTATCATTGACCCCGAACATGATCAACCATTAACCTTCAGGTCATTTGATAAGCTGGGTTGCTTTGAGCAAATGGTGGAAATTTTTGCTAACAATTTATCGCTTTCATTTCTCTAGGATCGACATTTGCGCTGAATTCGAATCCAGGGTTCGAAGTTATTCTGAAGCGGTCGTCGATCATTGTATTGGAGTCAGAAGCAAATTAAAGGCATCATAGTGTAGCGTTGCATGTAAAGCGTGACGAACAGCTTGGCAGGGCTGGGATGAGGGGTTGAGTAGTAATAGCAGAAGATAATGTTCTGCACCTCGTAGTGCGGGCGAGGGGAATCATTTCTGAACAGCTTCCCTACTGACGTTCGTTCTGAGCAAGATGGAGAGATGCGGTGAGCGGTACTGTGTATCTCCATCCTTGGACGTAGTTCCTTGACATGTTTTTCCAGTCTCTTCGAGTTGACCTTGCAGACCAGGTCAAACAGGTTTATGTCGTGATGCAGGGCGCCATACTACTCCGTAGTTTTCGGACTCGGGTCGTAAAACAAATGCGATTTCGTGTTTCAAAATTAATGATATGCAAACTGAACACGTAGCTAAACACAGGTAACACGTGCAAAGATCAAGGCCACCGATCCAGTCAACGCCAAATTCTTGGAAGTATGCGATGAACTCTTGAAGATGGCACATCGCTTGACTCGTTTGAACGAAAATAATTCAAGACTTCCTATTTTTAGCATTAATTTGAAGTGCATCGGCAGACAGCAGCGAACTTTTCAGCTAATTACACGTGCTCGTGAACACTGGCAGTCAGGCGTATAATTGGCCGCCAACGCACGGCATCTATTCTATATCTACCACATCTACTACATCTACTCTATATCTATTTTCACACTTGAGTGTGTACCGTACTGCCTACACATCACCTCAAGATGGGTCATCTTGTACGGAGGCGTCATTTCCGTCTTCAGTGGCTGTTCCCCAACGGGTTATTCTGCCCTTGGAGCAGCATTTCCCCAGCCCCAGGTGGTCTTTTTTCGCCTGGAGTTGCTCAGTTTATCCTCACGCCCCCTCTCATTGGAACAGGGTCTCCTCCTCCAGTGCCGTTTCCTCCAGGCACTCTTTTCCGCCAATGGTCAGTCCAAGATGTGTGCATTGGATGGGCCACCGACTCGTCCTCACTCACCCCGAATTCCCCGACAGCATTGCTTGGGTTTGTGCACCAGTGTGGGGAGTCCTTGATGTTGAACACGATTCAGATTTAAGTCGGTTTACGTCACATGACTGGAAGTTGCGATGGCAAATTAACGATTGCATTGCTGCATTGGACCCTCCCGATTCATCTTCCTTTAGATGTAATTTGGTTTGGCTCGTTGAATTCATCACGGCTCGACTTGACTTGACCTGTCGCGTCCTGTTAGCGTTTCGACGCGACGCACTTGTTTGGCCATGCACTGGCTTAGCACATCCCGGCTCAGCACATCCCGGCTCGTCCCACCTCGTCCCGACTCGTTCTGGCTCGTCCGACTCGTTCCGATACGCGTGGAGCGTGACAGACTTCTGGTCAGCCACGCTCCGCTCCGACTCGCCCTGGCCTCCATCACGGGCCGTTTTTGTCGGCTCGTAGCCCGTACCAGCCGCGCTTTTTTGTCAGCCGCCGTACAAGTTTCTCTTCTGTTTATTTGCCAACCTCCTGAGGTGTTTATTTTCCATATCTGACCATAATGCGTTTTATCCATTAGAGATGTGTAAACAGTGGTGGAGAGCGGAGACCTGCTGGTCCGAGGAGGAGGAGGCGGCAGTAGGGACGACACGGATCGCCGTCGTCGCGCGCGCACCACCGAGTCGGCCGATTAATTCAGCACCAGGCCGGGCCGGCCGTGTATCGGCACAGTCGGACACGCCGTAATTCGCCCGCCACTGTCCGATCAGGCGGTCCCGCGTTGTAAACGGGGCCGGCCGCGAACAGGCCGAACGGTCCCCGGGTGCGGCCCGTGCGACTGGGCGTTCCGTCTGGGCGAGGGCGAGGGCAGAGGGGGGGGGCTGGCTTTGACGGCGTCAGTCAGCGGCGTCCCGATCGCGCCAATCGGCGCGGTATTGTCCACCGGGCGGTGGCGTCCACGCCGGGCCGCTTGGCGGCATTGTCGGCGCGGCCGCCCGCCGGCCGGAGGACCACACAGACGCGGCCGGCCGATGCCTATCTGGCCGCCGGGTCGCGCTGCCATATGCCCCTAATGACACCAGTCGGCCGGCCGGCGCGCCATCCAACGTCGTCCGGCGCTGCCCCGACTGCGCCAGTCAAGGCTCATCTGATACAGCGGGGCCCGCGTGCCGCCGGCGCCGCCGAAGGCGCGGGTCGCGACGAAGGCGACGGCCGCGCCTGTCGCGCCTGCCGCGTCGGCCTCGTGCACCGCCGTGCTAACGCTCTCTCGTCTCTCTCTCTCCCACAAGGCGGCCGGGAAATGGATGCTGGTAGGCGACGCACGACCACCGGTCGGGCTGCCGGTGAACCGTCTCTGTGTTGCATGTGTGTCTGCACGACGCGTCGTTGTTGTTGTCCGGAGCATCCGTGCGCCCTCCCACCAGTAGTGCTGCACGTGGAGGCCGCGCGCTTGGAGCGCAGGCGACTGCTCCGCCCGCTCGTGCTTCGCTCCAGTGTCCTCCGACCTCGCTTCCGCACTGGTGTCAGCGTGCAGCCCCGTGTGTCGTGCCCCACCGCAGTTCGTTCGTAGCTCGTCCACGGCTCGTTCGTTGCTCGCTTGGTGTCTGCCCGTCTCGGTCACCCCGCGTCGCCACTGCCTGTGTGCCGGTCCATTGTATTTTCCGGGACTAGGCGAAAGGTGAGGTTGGTGTGGGGGACTATGCCCTTCCTGCAGGTACGTGAGGCCTTCCTGCTGTAGATTCAGTTTTCATGGGAGTGCGGAGGCTTGTCATTGTTTTCAAGCTACAAGGGTAGACTACGAAGGGCATTCAGACTGCATGTGGTTCCATTTACTCTGCATGATACCCATTACTACATTTACTCTCTACTCCCTGGGACCTCTTGAACGCTGTCAGAAAACACGAGATACATTTCGGACCGCATGGCGTTAATTTTGCGCTGCGACACGCCCCTTTCAGACCACAGAAGTCCCACTCAGTCTCCCCCCCTTCTACATTGCATGAAGATGCCTGTGGACTGCGGAGAGCTCCCTTCATACTGCAATCCATTTCAGGCTTGCTTACCATATTAAGCTGAGAAGGCCTATGGAAGTTTCGTCCCCGACCCCTAGCAGTATTCGGACTATGCCTCGCGGTATGTGTGGGATGTGACAATATCATGATGGACAGGACGAGTTTGTAGTTAATGATCTCTGAGTGGGAACATTAGTAAAATGGAAACCTATGCTGTCGAAAGAGGGCACCTTGATCAAGAACAATGGTGCAATTCGGAGGGTCAGGACAAAAGGACACAACGACTGAATGGAAAACCAAAGGGTTTGGTGGAAAATTCGCCCCCAGCATGTCACAAGTTTCCTTGACATGGACCTAGGAACAGGGGGAGCTGGGGATCATTCACTGGCATTTTGGAGCTTGAGCCATTAACCCTGTGTGCATTTCAAAGAAATAATCGGCTTAAAATGTATCCCCATAATATGCTACACATTCCTACGCCCTTGGATGTGGCCACTGTGTGCCGAAATGTGTGTGGGTGAGGTGGCAGTGGCCCGACATCTTGACCGTCTGTACGTAAGGCGGAAATACTCCAGACACACCCAAGCGTCTGTGGGAGGTGGCTGTGGAAGTATCCCCACCAATTTCCGGTGTTTTTCTAGGTGGCAAAATTCTCACCATGCCATGGTGTCTGCGTCAGGTGGAAATATCCTGATGTCCCGGTGTCTGTGTGAGGTGGCAATGTCCCCATGCAATGTACCGGTGACCGTGTGAGGTGGCAATATCCCCACAACGTCCAGGTGTATTTAGGAAGTGGCAATATATCCCCACCATGCCCAAGTGTATGTGTGAGGCGACACTATATCCCCACCATGTCCCGGTGTATGTGTGAAGTGGCAATATCCCACCATGTCCCGGTGTATGTGTGAGGCGACAACATATCCCCACCATGTTCAGGTGTATGTGTGGGGCGGCAATATGTCCCCACCATGTCCTGGTATCTATGTGAGGCGGCAGTATCCCCGCCATTCCCCAGTGGGCACTGGGCACAGTGTCAGAGATGGCGGCCGCCGGGTCGGCAGGCGACCTCTGGCGGCCGCCGGCTCGGCTGCAGGCTGCAGCGTCGTCTGGCCGGCGGCTGGTCGTCGTCTCCGTCGTCGCAGCTCCTTAGACCGCTCTCGATCAATACAAATGCGCTGCGTTTCTTCCCGGCGGCTGGCGCCCTGAGCGCTCAGCCAATGGCGGCGCAGCGGCCAGGCTGCGACAAGCCTGATTGGCTGCCGCATCACAATACCTTTTCGGTCGGGAAATTGCAATTGGTGAAACAATAAATTAAAATCAACCCATGATAAATCTTGTCTCCGTGACATTCGGCAAGATTATAGCGAAAAGTCTCTCCGGTTCGGCGAGATATGATCTTGCTACCATTTCGCCTCTCGTTTTTAAATCATTCCCGCGGCCGGCAAGGTCCGGTTTCGGTTCACTCCGGCCTCTCAAAGGCGGCATCTCAGGCGGCTCCTTATTCATCTGCCAATCGATGGGGGTGCCGTTTGCGAAGAGTGCATAAATCTCGCTGGAATCCACTCGCGGCGCGCCAAATCCACGACGGTCCGTCAAATTTTCCGCGCCCGCCGCACATCACTGCCGCTCCGGCCGTCCGCGTGCTGAGCGGGACCGTGCACCGCGTCCGACCGGCCTCATCACCCGCTGATTTACACGGAAATTTGGGAAAATCAACAAGCGCCTCGCGTCGATTGGACGCGCGTCACTCGGCGCCGCGGCGTCGGTCCGTCGTCGCCGACGGCTCATCGCGGCGCTGATCGGCCGGCGGCGGCGGTGGCGCGCCGTGCGCGGCGGTCGACGGAGGACGGGGCGCGCGCCGGCCGTGCACCTGCGCGGCCCTGTTTGCCGGCGCGCCAGTCCGCGCCTACTGCCGGCCGGCCAGAAATAGGCGCGCCGGCTCGTGTTCTTCTGCCGCGAGATTTGCGTTAATTAGGTGCGGCTGAGGGCCGCGTGGCGGCGGCCAACTGCCGTCGTAAATACGCGGCGGCCGCGCCACACAGCGCCGCACTCGCGCCACACAGCGCCGCACTCGCGCCACACAGCGCCGCACTCGCGCCACACAGCGCCGCACTCGCGCCACACAGCGCCGCACTCGCGCCACACAGCGCCGCACTCGCGCCGCACAGCGCCGCACTCGCGCCACACAGCGCCGCACTCGCGCCACACAGCGCCGCACTCGCGCCGCACAGCGCCGCACTCGCGCCACACAGCGCCGCGCGCCGACTCATTCATGCTGTCCCGGCGCGGCGGCAGTGATTCAAACGGCTGGCGCTGCCGCGCTCCATGAGTGTCCGCTGTCAGGCCCAACTGGGCCGCGCCATCGCGTCCACCGCTGGCGGCCCTGCACCGGTGTGGAAGGGGGGGGGGGGACCGGCGCCAGTGGCCGAAAACGTCGCGGCGCCTGCTCAGCGCTCGCTTCACCCGAACTGCGGCAAAGTTGGCCGCCATTCTATTAGGGAGTCGGCCATAAAAATGATTTAGTGCGGTCGGGAGATTGGTCTCATGCCTCTCGCCGATGTACGGTCGGTCGGCGCCGACACCGCCCGCAAGATTCAATTTTCTCCCGGCTGCAAAGCCATCGAAACGCCGTTGCAACTTTCTCGGGCGCCGGCGGAGCTGTTGGTCGGGGACGTGGTCTGGCCGGCGGCGGCAGTTGGCGCTGTCCCTGCTGCTCACGGTGCTGGAGAAGTTGCTGTCCGCCACCGCGCCTCCAGACTGACATTGTCCGTGCCACCGTCTGACAGCGGTCTACCCCACTGTCTACCCCACCGACAGCCCCATGAGCTTTTCCACCGCCTGTCTCACCGCCCGTCCCATCATTCCCCCAACGTATGCTACCACCGTCTGCCCCTCTCCCACTATCCTTCCCAGTGTTTTCCCAGAATCTTTCTCACCGCGTGCCAATCGTCGGTCTCACCGTGTGTAACACTACTTCCCGCCTTATTTCCCACGTGTGTATGCCACCGTCGGCGCCTCATATTGACCATCATTTGTCTCACAGTCGGTCCCACCATCTATACCATTGTTTTCCCCGCCGTCATTCCCGCCGACCTTCGCTGTCGCTGCTGTTGCGCCTGAGCTGTATCAGTGCTGTAGCCCATTACTAGAACGTATTTGTTTTTTGGTGGTTGATTCATTGAGCAGAACAAATTTTCGAAATCTTATGGATGATAACTAGACAGATTTAATTGGTGAAATTCAGGGATCAGAAGGAAAATTATTTGTTTTCTGATTTAATGGACTTGGTACTGACTGAGCAGCGGTTCGTTTACCCACCACTAACGCCACGTTTATACAAACACTGTTCAATTGTTCCATAGCTTAATCATGCATACAAATTCTTTATTTTTTAGCACTTCAAGCCTCAATTTATCCGGTTCAGATTGCTTCCAAAGGATTGCTAGTCAGTGTGTATATTTCGATCTTATCTGGTACGGTCTCGAAAACAGATGGCATTTCTTTAGTACACTTCTCAAAGAAATAGCCGTGCATTATTTTGAACACTCCCGTGGTTGTTGTGAGCTCGTCTGACGCTGCTGTGGCTGTGATGTGCTCGTCTGACGCTGCTGTGGCTGTGATGTGCTCGTCTGACGCTGCTGTGGTTTGGGGTGAGCTCGTCTGACACTCCCGTGGTTGTGGTGAGCTCGTCCGATTCTGCTGTGGCTGTGGCGAGCTTGTCTGACGCTGCTGCAGTTGCGCTGGGCTCGGACCGCTGCCTCTGCCCGCCTTAATGTGCCAAACACAACTCTGGTATATGCCAGTTATTCGCGCCAGACTCGCCAAGTGGTATTATATAAATACGGGTCAGTTAAAAACACGATGCCACTGCGCGCGAGAGACGCCCACCGTGCGGCTGACGGCCGACCATCTAAACAAATACGCATCGGCCGCGAAAAATGAAGACTGGCAGCCTCTCAAAGGGGCGCCTGAAAAATGAAGCGTCGACCGCGACGCTGTCGGTGTAAATTATTCAGTCGCTCGCCGGGAATTGATTTCAAACAGTGGGTACGGGATCTCTGTCGGGGGACCGCGGCGGCGAGTCGAGAACAACGACTCGACCGATCCGTCGATCGAGTCAGGCGGGTCGACTCATTTTGAGTTTTGAGTCGCGGAAGTAGGCTCTCGACTCCCTGACGAGCAGGGTGGCCGCGTCGCTGTGGAGTAGTGAGTCAAATGAGTCCAACTTTACGCGTTATGAGTCCGGGGTCCCAGGAAGTCCAGCCCTGTGTAGCCATATAAAATTCCACCAAACAATATTTCCTCCTCCACAGCAAAATTGTGCAACACCAGTTTTTCAACAGATGTTGCACACTATATGGGATATTATAATATCCCGCTAATACCCTATATGGGATATTAGCGTTGTAGATGCATTCGTTTCATGCAACACACATGGTCGTACTGGTAGACTTCAAATATATGAAGGTGATCCGTCGGTCTCAACTCCAATGGTGGCGGAAATCATGGCAGGCATATCGTTTGGCGTTTCAGCTGTGACAATCTGTCGGTAACTTTGGCGCCCGCGGCCCATCAAAGTTCAGAGGCTGATTTCGCGTCCGGCCGGATCGTCAGTCGCGCCAAATAGCGGAGGAGTATCAGAATATAGTTGCACAAGACGAATTGAAAAGGAACAATATTTGTAAAACAGTCTA
The DNA here is from genome assembly GCA_034440615.1 of Ashinkailepas kermadecensis. NCBI lineage: Eukaryota > Metazoa > Arthropoda > Thecostraca > Neolepadidae > Ashinkailepas > Ashinkailepas kermadecensis. Next base: position 367,575 of record JAOTOM010005060.1, read on the forward strand.
GGTGACAATGAAATAGGCATCTGAATGGAAGCTAACTTTAATAAATAAACTTGGCATAACATTTTGTGGATATAAAGTCGCATAAATTGTGACTAGATTCTTCGCAGATACACTAGTGAACATCCAGACGCGCTTGTAGCAGACGCATATTTTAGTTATTGAATAACATCAGGAACATACCAGTTTTGTTTCTTTAGCTGGAGATACCCCGATGTCTGCATTACCGTTGCGCCTGATTCGTATCGAGCCCATGCGGACTGATGAATCAGGCGAGTCTCACATCGCCGAGGGACGAGTGGTGTGGGTATAACCTTGCGGGGTCATACATGGGTCAGGCGAGTCTCACATCGCCGAGGGACGAGTGGTGTGGGTATAACCCTGCGGGATCATGCATTGGTCAGGCGAGTCTAACCCTACTGGGTCATTCATAGGTCAGGCGAGTCTAACCCTGTGGGGTTATGCATGGGTCAAGCGAGTCTAACCATGCGGGGTCATACATGGGCCAGACGAGTCTCACATCGCCGAGGGACGAGTGGTGTAGGTATAACCCTGCGAGATCATGCATGGGTCAGGCGAGTCTAACCCTGCGGGGTCATGCATGGGTCAGGCGAGTCTAACCCTGCGGGGTCATTCATAGGTCAAGCGCGTCTAACCATGCGGGGTCATACATGCACCAGACGAGTCTCACATCGCTGAGGGACGAGTGGTGTGGGTATAACCCTGCGAGATCATGCATGGGTCAGGCGAGTCTAACCCTGCGGGGTCATTCATAGGTCAGGCGAGTCTAACCCTGTGGAGTTATGCATGGGCCAAGCGAGTCTAACCATGCGGGGTCATACATGGGCCAGACGAGTCTAACCCTGCGGGGTCATGCATGGATCAGGCGAGTCTGGCAATGCGGGATCATACACGGACCAGGCGAGTATAACCCTGTGGGGTCACACATAGGTCAGGTGGGTCTAACCCTGCGGGGTCACAACATAGGTCAGGCGAGTCCAACCCTGCGAGGTGGCCGACAAATCCGGACACACCGCTATGGCAGAGCTATGACTCATGCCGGTGCATGTCGGCCGCCGAGCCGGTTCTGCCGACCTGGAGGTCGTAGGCCGACCACCTGACAGCCCGGCGGGCCGAGCGAGTTCCTGTGCGGGCCGGAGCCAGAACAGCCGTCGCGCCAGCCGGACCTGTTTATTTACGTCTGTCGAAATGAGCGTTGCGCGGTCTGTTTGCCGGACGGTTTCAACAATTAAGGGCCGCGAAATTCCCATTACACCTGGCCGCGTCGTTATTCAGCCTGCTGAAATTTACACGGGCGATAAGTGACAGCATCTGATGGTGTCGCCAGCAGCTTTCAAAGCGCAGACCGTTCGTCAGACGAATGTATTTCCTGTAATTTAGCCTCGGCGGCGCGAAATGAGACCATTCCCATTCGGAAGGAGTCCGGCCGAGGGGCTTACATCGGGGCAACTAATCTGTGGCACCATTTCGAGCCGCGCCACCGGGGCGGGGCAAATTCAATTTGGCGACTGCGGAGGCGACTCGACAGTTGCTGGAAGTGGCTCGACGGTCGCTGGAGCTGGTTCGGCGGTCGGTGGAGGCGGCTCGATAGTCACTGAAAACGGCTCGACAGTCGCTGGAGATGGCTGGAGAGCTGTTGGGGGCGGCTCGACATTCGCTGGAGACGGCTCAACGGTCGCTGGAGACGGCTCGACAGTCGCTGGAGATGGCTCGAGAGCTGTTGGGGGCGGCTCGACATTCGCTGGAGACGGCTCGACAGTCGCTGGAGACGGCTCGAGAGCTGTTGGGGGCGGCTCGACATTCGCTGGAGACGGCTCAACGGTCGCTGGAGATGGCTCGAGAGCTGTTGGGGGCGGCTCGACATTCGCTGGAGACGGCTCAACGGTCGCTGGAGACGGCTCGACATTCGCTGGAGATGGCTCGAGAGCTATTGGGGGCGGCTCGACATTCGCTGGAGACGGCTCAACGGTCGCTGGAGTCCACTGCACCGCACCCCAGCCGAGAGCGCGCCTCTGCCCCGAAACTAATCAGAGAAATGGTCCGCGATAGACAGCTCTCTCACGACCGCCACTCGCGCCGAAAATCAGAAATGATATTCAAATCTTGATGGATAAAGTTTGCTCGATTGTGTGGGCCGTTGTCGAAGCGTCTGTGCGCCCAGTGCGTGCGTGTGTGTGCGGCTGGGTGTCGGCGAGGCTGCCACCGTCGGTCCGGCACTGCGCCGATGCGTGCCTCGGACATATTCACTGGCGGATCCAGGGATGGGTCATTCCGGCCATGGCCCCCCCGAAGCGCTTAAAGGGGGGGCATAGTGTCTTTTGGCACCCCCGAAACCAACAGAAGTCAACTAAATTAGAATGCAGTAACCTTTGCCGGGTTAAAAAATAGCGTCTGGATGAAAGGGTTTAAAAAAAAAAAATGTTTGGAAGCCAGTATGGTAGCATAGTAGAATCTGACACCCATCGAGTGTTCCATGCTGCTAAGTTCTGCTTACAGCAAGAGTTGAGAAAATCGGATCCGCCAGTGTGTACACGTGCACGACCGTTGACGTGGTACAAGACGTTGAACGAGAACGTGAACGTTTTGGTAAACAAGAACAAAAATCCGGTAACATAGAAACGGTGGAGGTAGGCTGGGGCCCCTACACAGGAAATTATGTTGTCAATTATTATTATTAATTTTTTTAATTCTTCAAATGGGCCCCTTTGCCAAATAGTGGCCGAAATCCGGTGCTTTTAACCAAAAATAGTGGGAGAAGGGGCACCCTCCAAATCCGTTCGACCCCTCCCCTGATGCAATTCCTAGGTACGCCACTGGGGCAGGCGGAGGGAGGGGCTGACACCGAAAACCGAAAGTTGCCCCCCCCAAACCGGTGGGCTAGATCCGCCAGTGGACATATTGTACGTTGACTGGGTCCACCCACTGGCTGTACCGGCCGATCGCTACCAAACATTGAGCCGCCTGTCGCGTGCGACGTACGTGTGTGTGGATTGACTTAGGTTCCCAGCGCTATAAAATCGACACTTGGAGTAACGCTAATTGGCTGTGTCGCCGTGGCCATTATTTGATGCGCCCCCACTGTCCGTCCATTAAATTGGAGCCTGCGGTCCGATCGATGTGGCCATTTGGCCGGCCGCAGCACGGAGAGCCGCGCATTTTTACACGTAGGCTGGCTCGCTCCTGTCGCAAATGCGTCGCCGCTCGTAAAGCGCCCCATATCATGGGGCCGCCAGTAAAGGTGAAAATCGCCGCCGGCCCGGCAGTTACTGGCCGTAAATCACCGCCGGCCTCGTCCGTCGGGCCACCGTGTCCCCCGCGCCGTCTAAAATCATACCGGCCGGCGCCATAAAACGGCGCCGGCGACTCACCGACGGCTCCGACACGGTGCGGCATCGCCGAGCCGCCCGCCCGGCGGTCGGCTGACCCGTCGGGTCATCGATGACCGCCGCTGACCCCTTCGCCGGTCGCTGCTCACTGGGGTGTAAACAGAATGCCGGGCCGGCGGCCGAGACGTGCCGGAACAGGTGGGAATGTGGTGGCGTGTCTGGCCGCCGGCGCGGTCGGATCGTCACCGCGCCGGCCCTCACATGTCAGCCACTGGGTCCTGGTGGCTTCCACCGACCGGCCCTCACATGTCAGCCACTGGGTCCCGGCGGCTGCCACCGACCGTCCCTCACATGTCAGCCACTGGGTACTGGCGGCTGCCACCGACCGTCCCTCACATGTCAGCCACTGGGTACTGGCGGCTGCCACCGACCGTCCCTCACATGTCAGCCACTGGGTACTGGCGGCTGCCTCCGACCGGCCCTCACATGTCAGCACTGGGTCCCGGCGGCTGCCTCCGACCAGCCGTCACATGTCCGCCACTGGGTCCCGGCGGCTGCCTCCGACCGGCCGTCACATGTCAGCCACTGGGTCCCGGCGGCTGCCTCCGACCGTCCCTCACATGTCAGCCACTGGGTCCCGGCGACCGGCCCTCACATGTCAGCCACTGGGTCCCGGCGGCTGCCTCCGACCGGCCCTCACATATCAGCCACTGGGTCCCGGCGGCCGCCTCCGACCGGCCCTCACACGTCAGCCACTGGGTACTCAGCACTGGCAACACTCATGATGCGTACAGCTGACAGGTCTGCCTCCACGAGCTGAACACAAAACATGCTAGCCGCGTCTGACCGTCTGAGATCACGACTCGTCGCTTCCGCTGCCGAATCCTGTTTTCACCAGAGGCGGCGTATTTTAACCTTGAATGACGGGAAGGCAAGATATAGGTGCATCCATGTTTGCGCTATGATATGAACAATACGTGAGTCAATGTAATGTTTTAGGTTTTCATACCAACTTTAACCGCATCATGGCATTGTCAAAATATGCATACCATGTTTATATAGCTTTGAATACACCGAATAATCATGCCAGTCACCCCAGCTTCATACAATTTAGCACTATGATGTGCCGTTCCACACGGGAAGAATCGACCAAAACGTGCTCGTAGCGCCTCATCGATCAAAATATTATAGGACTATATTTCACACCACGATGAGAGAAGTGGACCTCGCCGCCTTCCGAATCCACCTGTCCAACTATACCCCTGCCCGACTGGCTCCTGTCCATAACTAACACTGGGTACGACCGACAACGGATGAAGACATGGCGATGTCATGGGCCGTCACCGAAAAAAAAAACTAGTGTTGAGCATGATTAGCAAATACCCGGCTTCAGTGTGCGTCCGATAATATTCCAATGCTTTAGATTCTTCCATAAATTCACATAGCTGATGCTGGATTTCCTTAAGAGAATCCCCCTCGATCTAAAAAACGTATGGTTAAATTTTAAATTCTTATTTTTATTTTATATTTCTTTAAATTTGTTAAGTTCCATTAAATTTTTCTCAGAACGTAGATCCACAATGCAGTGATGACACATGAAGCGTGACAAAATTGGTACAATTTTACGCTGGCATTGCCAGTAGTTATTTATGTAGGATGTAGGCTGCTGGAATTGGCTGAAAATGCAAATTCGTAAGTTCAGTGTACATACAAATTTGAATGATTTCCTTTAATTGCCAAATAATGTACGTGGGTGCTCGGCCGGCAGACTGCCTGTGGGAGTTTGCCCGGCAGACGTTCCCGCGGTGAGGGTGCCCCCGGCGCGGCGACTGACCTCAGGCCGTCGCGACCGACCGCCCTGAGAGCGTGCGGCGACCGGCCAGGTGTGGCCGACTGACTGACTGTGCAGGCGGCGCCGCGGCCGCCGCCATACTGTCTGCGCGCGCGCTCCCACGTGCATTAGCCGGGCGACGGCGTCGCGATCCTGCGGTCGGCAGCGCGCGCTCATGGCCCGGCAGAGCGGAGAGAGCGGCGGCGGCCGGGAGCGCCCGCGCGCGCACCTGGATCGCCGGCCGGCCGCGCCGCCGCCGGCCAGCGCCAATGCGAACCGCGCCGCCGGCCGCAGCCGCGGCATGTGTACGAGGCCGGCTTCAAAACACCCACTATCGCATAAACATGATTTTGATTGTAGGCTCGCGGTGATTAGCCGGCACGATGAGGATGAGGCAGGAAGGTGCGAGGCGCGCCTGAGTCGCCGCCGGCGCTTCCGCGCTGCCCTCGTGCGCGGGGCCCGGCGGCGCACTTCCGGCCGCCGGTCCAGCCGACTTTTGGCCAGATCGTGAGCCGGCCGAAGTCGTTTCCGGCCGTGTCGGCGACGCGGCTCACCGGCTGCCGAAGTTTCCCCGGCGAGCGGCGTTATTGACCAGGCCATAACTGGGGCGGCCGGCGGCGAGCGTCGGCTGACCTGCCAACCTCCCGACCTCTGCGCCCTGCGAAATGGCCGCCCGACCTTCCGCACTCGTCCCTGAACTGAGCGAATACACTGCGGCACATCTACAAACAGACCGCAGAGCCGGTACACCGGCTCTGCGGTCTGTTTGACATTCGGCGATGGCGTAGTGTATCGACTCACATTTTACCACCTTCCGAACGGGCCGAAATGGCCCGGCTGGGATTTATCGTTCCGGCGGAGGTGGTCTGGCCGCCGGCCGACCGCACCAATGCGATTACCGGCGCTGTCCTCTGCCGACCAATAGCACGACCGATTGGTCGCCAATGGCATTAGCCGACGGCGGGCGGCCAGACGGCGGCGTCCGGACCGGAAGTGCAAACTGTGAACGTGACAATGCGCAACAAGAGACCCCGCGGCGGGGGCGGCCGACAAAAACGCAAGACGTCCTGACGCGGGAAGCGACGCTGCCCGCCGTGCGGATGACACCGCGGAAGGGGCCGGTGGAGAGGGCATGTGGATGGGGGGGGGGGGAGCGCGCCACGAGCGACACCACAGTGTGTCGGTGCGAGACGTATGGGCGCACCAGCCACCCACTGCACGCGCCACACCAGTGACAGACGAGCGGTGACTGTGCCGCGCGCGGCACTATCGCGGCCTTATTTACGAGGCCGGCGAGCGCCGATGTTTATTTGATCTGCATCATTGAGTAGAGTTTTGTTTCTCGTCTGCGGCCGGCCGGCACTTGCGGCGCGACGGCGGCGAACTGCGCCCGCCCACCTGTCGACGCTCGGCGCCGCGCCGCGCCGCGCCAGCTGCCGTCGGCTTCGACGGCGACCGGCGCGCGTGCCAGCCGCGCCAGCACTGCCACCCGGCCGTCCTTTGTCTCCGCTCACGCAGCCGCGCCGGGCCTGACGCCTCGCACACGCCGCCAATATTTTGAAGTTATCACAGTCGATTTATTTCTGGTGGTTGGTGTTTACTGGCGGTGTAAACTGTCCGGCGGGGGCGCCCGGGACCGCCACCGGCGCATACAGCACCGCTGTGTGGCGGCCCCTGCGTGAGTCTGTGTGGCGGCCACCGCGTGAGTCTCTGTGTGGCGGCCACTGCGTCAGTCTCTGTGTGGCGGCCCCTGCGTGAGTCTGTGTGGCGGCCACCGCGTGAGTCTGTGTGGCGACCACTGCGTCAGTCTCTGTGTGGCGGCCACCGCGTGAGTCTTTGTGTGGCGGCTACTGCGTCAGTCTCTGTGTGGCGGCCCCTGCGTCAGTCTGTGTGGTGGCCACTGCGTCCGTCTCTATATGGTGGCCACTGCGTGAGTCTCTGTGTGGCGGCCCCTGCGTGAGTCTGTGTGGCGGCTACCGCGTGAGTCTCTGTGTGGCGGCCCCTGCGTGAGTCTGTGTGGCGGCCACTGCGTCAGTCTCTGTGTGGCGGCCACTGCGTCAGTCTCTGTGTGGTGGCCACTGCGTCAGTCTCTGTGTGGTGGCCACTGCGTCAGTCTCTGTGTGGCGGCCACTGCGTCAGTCTCTGTGTGGCGGCCACCGCGTGAGTCACTGTGTGGTCGCCACTGCGTCAGTCTCTGTGTGGTGGCCACTGCGTCAGTCTCTGTGTGGCGGCCCCTGCGTGAGTCTGTGTGGTGGCCACTGCGTCAGTCTCTGTGTGGTGGCCACTGCGTGAGTCTCTGTGTGGCGGCCACTGCGTGAGTCTCTGTGTGGCGGCCACCGCGTGAGTCTCTGTGTGGTGGCCACTGCGTTAGTCTCTGTGTGGCGGCCACTGCGTGAGTCTCTGTGTGGTGGCCACTGCGTGAGTCTCTGTGTGGCGGCCCCTGCGTGAGTCTGTGTGGCGGCCACTGCGTCAGTCTCTGTGTGGCGGCCACTGCGTCAGTCTCTGTGTGGTGGCCACTGCGTCAGTCTCTGTGTGGTGGCCACTGCGTCAGTCTCTGTGTGGCGGCCACTGCGTCAGTCTTTGTGTGGTGGCCACTGCGTCAGTCTCTGTGTGGTGGCCACTGCGTCAGTCTCTGTGTGGCGGCCACTGCGTGAGTCCCTGTGTGGCGGCCACCGCGTGAGTCTCTGTGTGGCGGCCAATATGGGAGTCTCCGTGTGGCGGCCACTGCGTGAGTCTCTGCGTGGCGGCCACTGCGTGAATCTCCGTGTAGCGGCCACTGCGTCAGTCTCTGTGTGGCGGCCACTGCGTCAGTCTCTGTGTGGCGGCCACTGCGTGAGTCTCTGTGTGGCTGCCACTGCGTCAGTCTCTGTGTGGCGGCCACTGCGTCAGTCTCAGAGTCACACAACGCAGTTCAACGGCCAGCTGGGGAAGCTGGACTCCGAGCTGGGACACTGGGAGTCCAGAGGCCGTTTGGAACGGTAGGACTCCGAGCTGGGACACTGGGAGTCCAGCAGCCATCTGGGTAGCTGCTCATGTCCATCCCGTTGTCGTTGTCCCAGTACACAATTGTAACTGTACCTGGGATTTCTCCATTTCCTACATCACTGTCCGGTCGCATTACAGAACTGTAACTGTCCATCTGCATCCCCGCCATTATCCCAGCACACATGTGTTGTGGTCGCACACATCCCAGTCATTATCCCAGCACACGGCCGTTGCAATCTCCCGATGTCCCTGCCATTATCCCAGCACCCATCTGTTGTGGTCGCTCTATTTCGGCACATCTATGTTGTGGTCGCTCTATAGCCCAGCACACATGTGTTGCGGTCGCTCTATATCTCTGCCAAATTGTCCCGTGGCACAACTGTACCCGTCCCTCTATATCCCTGTCAGTTTCCACACTACACAACTGCCGCTGTCATCTCTGCTCCTATCCCATTGTCTAGTACGCAGACACAACTGTCCTCTCCGCTCCTATCCTATTTCCGCACTACACAACTGTAGCTCATCCCTATTCCTATCTCAATGCCCCACCACATAACTGTAGCTGTCCTCTCCATTCCCATCCCATTGTCTACAACACAAATGCAATTGGCCTATCCATTCCTATACAATTACCCCGTTGCACAGCTGCCACTTTCCTCTCCAATCCTATCCCATTGTCCACTACATAACTGTAACTATACTCTCAATTTCCGTCCAATTTCCGCACTATATAGCTGTCACTGTCAATCTACGGCCCTGCCCTATTGCGCCACTACACAACTGCCGCCAATCCTTCCACACCGGTGTCTCGTCGTCCCGGTACGGCACTGTCCCACCTACCCTTCGGCACAGGCCTCCTCAGGTATTCGCCGTCCCAGTCAGACACCATCGTCGGCATCACGGCAACCGTCCGGCCTCTCAAGCAGTGCTCAGGCTCGCCCGTTCAGGTTGATCGTCGCGCGGTTAAAGGTCGAGGTTGCTGTGCGGGCAGCGAGCCTGCGGCCGGCGGGAAGCGACCGACACCGGCCGACGGACGCGAGCCGGCCGCTCGCCTGTGCCGCTGCTGCCGTGCCTGGTGCCGTCACGCGCGTGCTGCTTCATTCATGGACTAGTTGGCAGCGTCGAGACGACTCGGCGCGTCGGTGTCCCGGACGCGCCGGCCGGTCTATAAATCGCCGCGCGATTTGTCGCAGTAAATTTATCGACGCCCGTCGCGCGCCTATCTAATATTCACGGCGGGCCATTTTCGACGTTTTTGCATCAATTTGGAACATGATACTTAGCACACCTGACGAACAATGCCATCCTGACGCGAACCGCGTAAAAAGTCCGGACGGCACCGGATAACCGCCGCTCTAATGCGCCGTCTCGCCCTTGGAATAATTTATAATACAGGTCGGCCGGCGCAGAATGGGGGTCACTGTTTGCATTGTAATGACCCAGCGGCGCGGTCATTAGGTGGGCAGGCAGGATGAGGTGTATAATTTCCCGGGGCATGTCGGCCGGCCGATCAGATTCTACTAGCCGGGCGGATCCGCGGGAGGAGACGAGTAGCTCGGCAACTGTCGGAAAGCACGATAATTGTATATCATTGTGGCCGGCTGGTGAGTTATGGTGCGGATAGGCACGCGAGTCGGAGCCGTGCTCGGCGCGAGAGGTGGCCCGCTGGGTGGATAGGCACGCCGCCCGCAGCCGTACTCGGCGCGAGACGTGGGCCACTGCGGCGAGTCGAGCACGATCTACTTGGGACCACTCACTTGCCCATCCCTTCATACGTGAGGACCTCTGTGCTGGCATTCGTCAATATCATGAGTCCCTTCTCCAAAACGGATAAATATCAACGGGCAATGCTGTGAAACGCCAATGCAAGGAAACATGTTCAATTTTTGCAAATATACCTTGCATGATACGGATGACAATCACAGCTCCCACGAGCTGTGTTGGGTGTCCATGTACCCTCACGGCTGACTTTAGGGAGTTCAGGTTATTTCAGCGCAGCCCACAAGTTAATGCATGCTGTGTGAGGTTATTTGCACCACAAGTCGATGCTGTGCGAGGGTATTTGCACCACAGGGGATTAGATCTAGAACAGCAAGTACTTTGTTCATCGCCGTTCTCGTGTTAGTTCTCTTGTATTCGGAGTGCAAATGCTAGTTCCAAATGATACCACGTCTCGCCTGTGGCATGCACTGGCGTGTTCACTCATCCCTGCAGTTGGGAGCCCAGCTGTGACATTTGTGCCCACGCTTAGATGGACCAGTTGCATGATCTAATGAACGAACATGTGCGAGTGCCAGGCCAGCCCGAAGGATCTATTGTGAGGTGACACCACAGGGTTTACCCGGACCTAGACTGGCGATGGCATATTGTGGCCAAATTCCTGTTCACGTATTCGTCGAGTGTGCATGGCATTGTTCACTATTTGCTGTCAGAGATGGAAATGAAGTTTAAAGACGTTCACACACATGCAAGTTGTGTGCACATCAAGCAGTCTCGCATTGTTTTATTTTATTTCATTGTAATCCATTTTGTTCTGGTTGGTAGCACCTTAAAACACCACAAATGTGACGCCAAAATTAATGTTAGCTGTATATTACACATACATCATGGATCTCTAATATGCAATGCATGTGGACCAGTGAAGGATAATGGTAAAACAGAAGATAATCGTATTTATATATTCTTGGTTTATGTCCTTTCCACTTAGCTTTTCGAAATTGGACACTTTTCAGCCATTGCTGTCTTTTTTTCAAGCTACGGAACAATCATGGGTATTAAAATAGTCTGTGTCAGCTACCCTAGACCTCTCTGGCTGCAATGGTCTTTGAAGCCGCTAAGTGGTGTTGGTCACATTTTTCCACATCCTCTCAAACATAACAGACTCGAGTACATGGGGACAGCCATTCTGATGCAATGGAGCAGCAGGTGCCGGTGGGTGGCATTCCTAAGACAGGCCGCAGCAGTGTGGGACGGCTCCGGCAGACACGGCTCGCCCGGGTGACGGTCCTAAGACGGGACTGCAGCGGTGTGGGGGACACGACACGCCCGGGTGGCGGTCCTGAGATGGGACTGCAGCTGTGTGGGGGACACGATACGTCCGGGTGGCGGTCCTAAGACTGCAGCTGTGTGGGGACACGACACGCCCGGGTGGCGGTCCTAAGACTGCAGCAGTGTGGGGACACGACACGCCCGGGTAGCGGTCCTAAGACTGCGGCTGTGTGGGGGACACGACACGCCCGGGTGGCGGTCCTAAGACGGGGCTGCAGCTGTGTGGGGACACGATACGTCCGGGTGGCGGTCCTAAGACGGAGCTGAAGCTGTGTGGGGGACACGACACGCCCGGGTGGCGGTCCTAAGACGGAGCTGAAGCTGTGTGGGGGACACGACAAGCCCGGGTGACGGTCCTAAGACGGGGATGCAGCTGTGTGGGGGACACGACACGCCCGGGTAGCGGGCCTAAGATGGGACTGCAGCGGTGTGGGGACACGACACGCCCGGGTGACGGTCCTAAGACTGCAGCGGTGTGGGGACACGACCCGCCCGGGTGGCGGTCCTAAGACGGGGCTGCAGCTGTGTGGGGACACGACACGCCCGGGTGGCGGTCCTAAGACGGGGCTGCAGCGGTCTGGGGACACGACACGCCCGGGTGGCGGGCCTAAGATGGGACTGCAGCGGTGTGGGGACACGACACGCCCGGGTGGCGGTCCTAAGACGGGGCTGCAGCTGTGTGGGGACACGACACGCCCGGGTGGCGGTCCTAAGCTTGCAGCTGTGTGGGGACACGACACGCCCTGGTGACGGTCCTAAGACTGCAGCTGTGTGGGGACACGACACGCCCGGGTGGCGGTCCTAAGACTGCAGCTGTGTGGGGGACACGACACGCCCGGGTGGCGGTCCTAAGACGGGGCTGCAGCTGTGTGGGGACACGACACGCCCGGGTGGCGGTCCTAAGACTGCAGCTGTGTGGGGACACGACACGCCCGGGTGACGGTCCTAAGACTGCAGCTGTGTGGGGACACGACACGCCCGGGTGGCGGTCCTAAGACTGCAGCTGTGTGGGGACACGACACGCCCGGGTGGCGGTCATAAGACTGCAGCTGTGTGGGGACACGACACGCCCGGGTGACGGTCCTAAGACGGGGCTGCAGCGGTCTGGGGACACGACACGCCCGGGTGACGGTCATAAGACTGCAGTTGTGTGGGGGACACGACACGCCCGGGTGACGGTCCTAAGACTGCAGCTGTGTGGGGGACACGACACGCCCGGGTGACGGTCCTAAGACTGCAGCTGTGTGGGGGACACGACACGCCCGGGTGACGGTCCTAAGACTGCAGCTGTGTGGGGACACGACACGCCCGGGTGACGGTCCTAAGACGGGGCTGCAGCGGTCTGGGGACACGACACGCCCGGGTGACGGTCCTAAGACGGGGCTGCAGCGGTCTGGGGACACGACACGCCCGGGTGACGGTCCTAAGACGGGGCTGCAGCGGTCTGGGGACACGACACGCCCCGTGGCGGCCGGAGCCGGGCGCGGACATTCCACTGCACACATTCACGCCCGCGCTCGGCGGCGCAAATCCGCTCTGACAGACGTGAAATTTGAAATGTGAGCGGCGAGGCGGCGCCGCGTGGGCCAGGCGGCCGAGGAGTGGCGCGCGCGCCGGCCTGCACGTGCTGCGCGCCACGTCTTCTGATCCGAGAGCGCCTGCAGAGCTGGCCGGCCGTGCGTCATGGCGACCTGTCCGGCGGCCAGTGTGTGCCGGACAGGCCGCTGCAGGTGGGAGGCGTGCACTCAGCACTGGCGCCGTCACAGCTGAACGGCGACACACCCACGACTCGTTCTCCTCTGTGGTGGCCATCAGTACACCCACGACACGACTCGTTCTCGTCTGTGGTGTTCATCGGCACACCCACGACCTGGTCCCATCTGTGGTGCCCACCGGTACACCCACTGGTACACCCACGACCCGGACCTGATCTGTGGTGCCCACCGGTACACCCACGACCCGTCCCCGTCCATAATGTGGTCGACCTGTCGGAGTGGGGTGGGGCGGGCGAGTATGCACTCTGACTGAAAACGAGCAGGCCCGATCTACTTGCTATTCACACAATCGAGGGCTGAGGTCGTTAAGCGTCGCCGGGATCACATGCTGATTGGCTGCTGCCGGACGTCAGAAGGCTGCACGTAAGAGGCCCGAACTGGAGACGCTCCGATGTGGTCCGGATCGAGAGAGGTCGGCACGACCGGCACGAGCTGTTTGGTTGACGTTTAGTCGGCATCTGCATCGGCTCTCGACGGTGCAGTATGCATTGGCCGTGTGTGTGCCAGCACGGAGCGGGTCCTGGCACCGGCGTCCTGCGCCGACCTGGAGCCGCCGGAGCGGGTCCCGGCAACGGCGTCCTGCGCCGACCTGGAGCCGCCGGAGCGGGTTCCGGCAACGGCGTCCTGCGCCGACCTGGAGCCGCCGGAGCGGGTCCCGGCACCGGCGTCCTGCGCCGACCTGGAGCCGCCGGAGCGGGTCCCGGCACCGGCGTCCTGCGCCGACCTGGAGCCGCCGGAGCGGGTCCCGGCACCGGCGTCCAGCGCCGACCTGGAGCCGCCGGATCGGGTCCCGGTACCGGCGTCCTGCGCCGACCTGGAGCCGCCGGAGCGGACGCTGCGCCGCGGCGCTCAGCACGCAGATCGATTGCCGTGCGGCAATTACGGCCCCTGCCCGGCGTCGGACTCGCGGCGAAGATCGCGACCTCATATCCTGGCCACGACCGCATTGTTAGTCGAATGCGATTACGCGCGGCCAGCGAGCAGCGCGATTGTTTTAGCGCCGGTTCTCAGGCGGCGGGCGGACCGGCTGTGCCGCGGCCGATGCGCAATAATTGCCGGCCGCCGGCCACTTATTACGCTGTAGGCTAATGCCGTTCTCAGACTGCGGCCCGCTTCTCGGCGAACTGGCTCGGCGTCGCCGGCGGCCGGCCAGTCTGCTGCGCCGCAGTGAGTGACCCTGGCCGGGCACGACAGCGCCGCCGCCTCATGGCGCGGCTCGCGCTGCGCCGTGTTGGTGTCGTGTGCAGCGTGGCCGCCGCGGGCGGCGGGTCGACCGTCGGTCAGCCGGCCGGCCAGCCGGCCGACGCGGTTCCCCTGCATTCCCGATGCGACCGGCGGCGTCGTTTTTACGCCGGCCGGCGGGGGTCGCCTTTTACGCCGGCCGGCGGGGGTCGCCTTTTTGCCGCGCGTCCCGCACGGCGCGCGGACGTTTAGGCGCGGATTACGCGATCGGTCGCGCGGCGACGCCGGACCGGGCGCCGGGTCGGTCCGGCAGGACCGGCGCACCGGCCGCCGGTGCGTCCGTGCCGCAGACGTCTTCATAGGATGTCCTGTCAGACGGCGACGACCGGCCACCGCGCCGCGGGCAGATTCATATCGTGCCGGGACGTTTTATTGGCAGATACGATCGACGACCGGTGCATACCGGCCGGCTGATGGATCTGACCGCCTCGACATGTTTGGCTATCGTCCGTTTGCATGCAGAATAATATGCCGCTAATCAGGGCCCGTCCGGTAGGCCTCCGCGGCCACGAATCCAGTAGCTGTTAGCTGTCAAGCATTGGATCGATTTTTTATGTAGCCGGCGTGGTTGGGGCGTGCATACACCGGGTCGGTAGCGACGGGACGTTTTGATCCACATGATAGCTGTGCAAAAGCGCGCTCGACGTGGCCGCTTGTCGCTGCCTATCGGCCGGCGATCGGCATTACGTATCGGCCGGCCGGAAAGTTGCGCCGCCCGGCGGCCCGGCTGCAGCGTCACTGCCATGCCGCCCTACCTGGCGGCCGCCGCCGGTCCCTTGCGCAATCGTCACGGCGAGATGGCCTTGTTTTGCGCGGAAGGGGGGCGCCGTTAGCGCGGCGGGCGGCGGCGGCGGCGGCGCGGCACAGCCGGCCGGCAAGAAATATCGCCGCGCAGTAAAGCCGCACTAAATTATATCACGGCGCGAGTGTTACGTAAAAGGACGGGCCGACGACGCCGGCTTGGTATGCGCCGCGCGCCGGCCGGCCGCCCATCTCCATATCCAGATGCGATTATTTACGGCGGTGCGGCGGCGGCGGCGGCGGCGGCGCGCGGCCGCTGCAGCGCCAATCGCGCCCGCTCGCTCGGAGATTGTGCACAGTTGTTTTGGAATCGCCGGTGATCTATTTGCTGCAAGTCACGCGCGCGGCCGGCACCGGTCGGCCGGCGTCCGTCTCATGGAGCGGCGCGCGCGCCGGCCAGACGCCGCCGCGCGGAATGCCGGCGCGCGGCGCGCCAAGAAAGAAGACCGATGAAGCATTCAGGCCGGCTCCAGCCGACGGCGCCACGACGAATTCCGCGCCAACCGTACGGACGTGAAGCGGCCCGTGCCGGCCGGCCGGCGCCGCGCGCCGCGTGTGCTCGCGACGTCACCTCGCACGATGTGACGTCAGACGATGGTCGGCCGGCTTTTTGCCGTGGACAGCGTTGTGGTCGTGCATCAGCGCCATCTATCCGTCGTGATCAAAATGAGCGTGGCGGCAGGCGCCGCGGCCGCTGCCCATCTATCTCGCCCTCTGCCCATCCATCTCGCCCTCTGACAGGGTGCAGGTGGCCTCTCCGCAGAGGCCACCGGTGGATGGACTGGGAGGGGCAGGAACAGTTACTCCCCTCCCCAACTTTCCTGGCTGCACACGTACGTGCAATTTCTTTGTTTCTGTCACATAGCAACGATACCAGAATTATGCAATACAACCATACTATCTTCCTGATGCTATGCATTCATTTCTTTAATGCGTGAAATCTCCATCGATGGTTAGTCTATAACACTGGCTGATTCCCTTCCAAAGTGCCTGTTCAGCGGTTCTGCCGGGTCCTCCCCGGAGACAGCGGTGGGTCCAGATCAACTGTGCACCGGTGCTGGGCCTGTCCACTGACGGACCCACATTGGACCCTGCTCATGGCGGTGCGGAACAGTCGAGTCAGTGGAGCGTCCGCCCTGTCAACTTTGTGGCTTCCGCATCAGTTTTGGAGAAGTTAGTGATCGGGCATTCGGGCTGGAGATCGGAACGATCAACGATTCTTAATTGCATCATGGTCTGTGGCAGGACTGGGTGTTTTCAAAGTCGACTCTCGTCCGCCCTGTTCCTGCACGCATCACCACCCATCAGCGTTACGTTGACCGCATCACTCAGAGCTCACCGTAAGGATGACGTCAGAGTATCATGGATGCAGTGCACGTATTTCTGTGCTGCAGGATGCGCTATGTAGATGTAGATGCCCTTCGTCAGAACGTGCCATCTAGCGCTGTTTTTGTGCATTCCTCCGGAGTACACACACGATGTTGGATGCATCTAGTGAAAAGGTCCAACCAGCAGTATTGTCAGAAGTCAAGCAGCGCTGATAGATAATTGTATTATGTTCAGGATGGTTGGACACCATAAATTTTTTTCTTTTCAACCACCCATTCAGCATGACACCCAGCAAGCGAGCACCCGTAATTATTTGTCAAACTTCTTCAAAAGTCATATAAACGCATGCCATTGATTCCTTGATACTCGAGTGGTGCGGAGTAATGCCACTTGCTTGAGGTGTGGACCACTGGCGCTCTGGTGAGGTGTGAGAACGGCTCTGATGAGGTGTGCGGGCCGCTCTGGTGACAAATGGGGGCCGCTCTAGTGAGGTGTGGGGGCCGCTCTGGTGAGCTGTGGGGGCTGCCCTGGTGAGCTGTGGGGGCTGCCCTGGTGAGGTGTGGGGGCCGCTCTGGTGAGGTGTGGGGGCCACTCTGATCAGGTGTGTGGCCGCTCTGGTGAGGTGTGGGGGCCGCTCTGGTGAGATGTGGGGCCGCTCTGGTGAGGTGTGGGGGCCGCCCTGGTGAGGTGTGGGGGCCACTCTGATCAGGTGTATGGCCGCTCTGGTGAGGTGTGGGGGCCACTCTGGTGAGGTGTGGGGCCGCTCTGGTGAGGTGTGGGGGCCGCTCTGGTGAGGTGTGGGGCCGCTCTGGTGAGGTGTGGGGGCCGCTCTGGTGAGGTGTGGGGGCCGCTCTGGTGAGGTGTATAGCCGCTCTGGTGAGGTGTGGGGCCGCTCTGGTGAGATGTGTGGCCGCCCTGGTGATGTTTCTGACACGACAGCTGCCATCACGCGGTGTGTCGGCCGCGCGACGCCCCGCTGTCGGCCGTCGGCCACCGGCCACCAGGCGGCTAATGTATGCGGCATTGTGTGGCGCACGCCATCTACATAGCGCCGGACAGTGCGTCGAGTGGCGGCGACACAGCGACAAAACGTTAACCGGCCGCGGCCGCGTATCCGGCCATCGACACGGCGCACTGTCGGCGGCCGGCCGGCCTCACCGCTCACTCGCCGGCGCCGGCGGCCGTGGGCAGCGCTGCGGGCAGCGCCCCGGGCAGTGTCCCGGGCAGCGCCCCGGACAGCGTCCCGGGCAGCGTCCCGGGCAGCGCAGCGTGGGCGCCCCGGCCGGTCTTGCTCGGGCGCCGGCTGGTGGGCCGAATCGAATCAGTGGCCGGTGGCGACTTGGGAGCGCGTTGGCCGGCGGCGACGGCGACGCGGTCGGACGTGTCGACGCTGGCGGTGCTGGTCGGCGGTGGCGGTGCTGGTCGGCGGTGGCGGTGCTGGTCGGCGGTGGCGGTGCTGGTCGGCGGTGGCGGTGCTGGTCGGCTGGCTGGTCGTGCCGCAATGTCAGCCGCCCGGCGGCCGCGGTCCGGACAAATGCTGGTCTGGTGGACACCCGCTCGGGTGGAGCTTCACCGGTGTGTTGGCGTGTTAGAATGGTAGCCCGCCGGGTGCCAGGCATTCGCACGGTGTGCACCACAGCTGTCTTCTTCCGGCTTGGAAAATTGCAAGTCCACTTCTCTCTAGAGCAGCTGGCACTATCATCAAGCATGTGCAAGCATAACCACAGTCCACCGGGGCAAAGTTGAATGCAGCATAAAATAGCTGCTAAATATGAATAGCGCAAACTTCTCAGCAAGCTTAATTCCTTGACCATTGAGCAGTTCATTATCTTAGCATTGCTCCGATGCAACGCGTCGGACGAGAAGATGGGTACCACGTGCGCTCTCCTGTGCTGCGCTCATAGGTGGCTGGTAGCTGAACGCCCTACTGAAATCAAGTTCAATACATGTGCTGTGACGTGCACCAGATAATCGGGACCAATAATACATTATAGACCTCTAAGTATGAGTGGCTCTCCACCAACTCGGTGGCCGCGCTGCTGTCCACGATGCACGGTGCAGGGCCCCGGCTGCACTCATCAGGTGGAGTCGGCGTGCTGCTGTCCCTCCCTGCATCCATCAGCCGTCAGCAGCACTGCTGGGCCGCGGCAGCACTCATCAGGTGGAGTCGGCCGCACGCACGCCTCGCGCGACCTGACAGCTAACAAGTGTGTCTGGCGACGCGAACTCATTGCGGCGCCATCAACAGGTGTGCAGCTGCGGCCGCCGCGCCGCGATTGCCGCCGTCGGGTGTGACCTGTGGCGCGTCTGGCCAACATTGATGCCCACTATGGCGACACAGATGTGACGCCGCCGCTCATGTGACGCGTCACGGCCGCCAGACGTGCCGGCGCCGCGGCCGACCCGACTGCGGCTGCCGTGACCTATGACGCTGACGTCAGACACTGCCGCCACACCTGGCGGCTGTCAGGCTAACCTGTCCAGCTATTCCTGCAGTAATGGCTGTCGGCGGGCGCTCATCCACAGTGATTTGGCTGCGGTCGGAATCTGTCGCGTTGTTTGACGCAGAGTGTCGTGTAACGGTCCAATTCCGAACGACTGAAAGTGGCACAACTGTTATCTTCGTCATGGCAGGGGCTGTCGTTGGCCCTCCCCGCAGACATTCTTCCGGGCCAATAGGATTTACCGAGCGCTTGCCGGCTGTCTGGTGGTGATTTGATGATGTCCGACCTGGGGTTATTCGTCCCCCTGGGTGTCCATGCAGGCTGATAGGCCGCTACTGTCGCCATGACGTCACACGGCGTTTGTCCATGACGTCAGTGCGTCAGTGACGGCGGCGATGTCGTCAAACGTCAGTCGCCGTCAGTCGCCGCCCGGTGTGGGTCGCATTTGTCGGAGCGCCAGCTGCCGCGTTACTGCGTCCTCATCGGTCGTCATTAGTGTTCTGCTGCGACGTCTTGGCGACTTCTGTTGTCGCGTGCTCGCCACTTCTGTGGTCACGCGCTCGTCACTTGCTGTCGTACTTTCAATACCATGCATCTTATCATTTTCTGTCGTAATTTCAATACCGTACTCCGCGTCATCTGGTGTCCCGTCTTCTTCACCTGTTGCCGTGTCCTCGTCTCATCTGTTGACGCGGTTTCATCATCTGTTGACGCGGTCTCGTCATCTGTTGACGCGGTTTCATCATCTGTTGACCCAACAGGCAGCGTCTAATGGGTACATGAGGGCACCACCATGCATGCTAACCAGCCTTCGGAAGCGGTGGCAGGTCAGGACCTGGGGGTGCGGACAGCACATGCTCAGTGTGAATGAATGCAGCCACAGCCTCTCCGTTGGTAGCCTAAATAAGTGCCCTTCCACCCCGATCACACTAGTCGAAAGATTTTCACTCGAGCGAAACAAAAGAGAGATAATGGTTGGGGCTGACGCGAAGGTGCAGCCACGACAGAAAACTGACGACGATGTGATATTATAAACTTTAGGTACATTCGTGTCATATCACGCCCTTACTGTTACGTCAAATTGAGCTTGGATTGCATGACACCGAATTGCATGCATTACTATTAGTCAATCATATTTTCCCATCGCATCCACACATACACAGAGATTATATATATATATATATATATATATATATATATATATATATATATATATATATATATATATATGTATATATATATATATATATATATATACCTATGTATATATATATATATATATATATATATATATATATATATATATATATATATATATATATATATATATTGTTTGTGTGCGTTTACTCTCCTTATACTTGGGCTTCTACATGGTAGCATGCAATGGAAATACATGCACACATACGGCTATATTAAACGTTACGTCATGGGCATTGTCTGTATTAGCAAAATGTAGAGATGTACCTTCACCCCCTCTCCCATTGTGTGTTGTGTTTTGCAGCGACCGCAGTTTGTGACCGTGTGTGTTGTGTGTTGTGTGTTGCAGCGGCCGGCGTCTGTGACGGAGTGTGGTGTGTTGTGTTTTACAGCGGCCGCCGTCTGTGACGGTGTGTGTTGTGTTGCAGCGGCCGCCGTCTGTGACGGTGTGTGTTGTGTTGCAGCGGCCGCCGTCTGTGCCGGTGTATGTTGTGTTGCAGCGGCCGCCGTCTGTGACGGTGTGTGTTGTGTGTTGCAGCGGCCGCCGTCTGTGACGGTGTGTGTTGTGTTGCAGCGGCCGCCGTCTGTGACGGTGTGTGTTGTGTTGCAGCGGCCGCCGTCTGTGACGGTGTGTGTTGTGTGTTGCAGCGGCCGCCGTCTGTGACGGTGTGTGTTGTGTTGCAGCGGCCGCCGTCTGTGACGGTGTGTGTTGTGTGTTCTGTGTTGTCTGTTTCAGCGGCCGCCGTCTGTGACGGTGTGTGTTGTGTGTTGCAGCGGCCGCCGTCTGTGACGGTGTGTGTTGTCTGTTGCAGCGGCCGCCGTCTGTGACGGTGTGTGTTGTGTGTTGTGTGTTGTCTGTTTCAGCGGCCGCCGTCTGTGACGGTGTGTGTTGTGTGTTGTGTGTTTCAGCGGCCGCCGTCGTCGTCGCTGTCGTTCAGCGGACAAGGCAACGAGGACGTGCGGTCGCCAGGCTCTGGCGGCACGCCCGGTCCCCTCAGTCACCCCCCTCCGTCTACACAGAGCGCGGACAACGGCAGCGAAGCAGGTACGGTCCAGACGCCCCTTCCCCACCACCACCATCACTACCGCCATCACCACCACCAGCGCTCCGTGCTGTGATCACTGACATGGAGAGAATGCGCGCCCTTTTACGACGCACTCAACTGCCAAGATTGTGGCATCACAGGTCTCTTATACCGATTGATCGCGAGTGGACCAGAAAATCCGGCAATCAATGAGATTCGAACTCAAGGCATTATGGGCGATTGGCAAATCAGACGACGTCGCGCTCAGCGTTTGGAAGAACTCAACTCTTCATTTCTGATTCAGAGTTGTGAGCTTGAATGCGGGACTTCACGTGGCACATCATGCAACCATTCTAGCCTGGTGTCAAGCTTGATCAAGCGAACGACAACGGTGTATATTATGTAGCGACGTGTCACCTGTGGCTGGCTGCGACATCGTCAGCGCCATTGCAGCACAGCTGTACCTCGGTTCAAGCGCACATGCTGCCAGCTGCAACACATGCGCATATGTTGCGCGTGTGCTGTTTGCCGTCCACACATGTCGGCACACCGTACAATGCACATTCAACGGCTCGCAATGCAATTTCCGACGCTGTGCATTAATCATGCAGCCTAGATTAACACACATCGCATGAGAGGCTGTACCTGCCCTGTCAGAATTTCCCGATAACGTAATGGCCAGTGCTGGGCTCTGAGTCTAATCAACTTATGACATGTCAGCCGGTATCTGTGTGACAGGTTAGGTCAGAAGGGCACTGATAAGGCAATCAGCCGGGATTGCTTGGCAAGCACCAGTCGTCACTGAAGCTGAGAACAATATGAAACGACAGAAATCCGTCTGGAGAAATTAAGGCCAACTGAAAACCAACGAGTACATGGCAAATCAAGCATAGAATGGGACAAATTACTTTTTTTTCGTGAAGTCTTTGACTTGCTACGGAGTACGAATTGACGTAAAACTAATCTCAGCAAACTGGAGTGTAGCAGGTGATGATGTACCGGTTATAATCTGACTTAATTTGACGGGACGAAATGTATGATTCATGATTCCATTGTCATGACATGCTGCTGTAGATGGTAGTAGATAGCACACATAATGTGGAGGGGAATTAATTGCATGAGGATTTTAGAACCATTACAAGACGGCCCCGTTCATCAGGAGGGATCTGAACGGTCTGTTTGTGAAATGATATGTGTGTACCTAATTTGCAATGACCACTTGCATCCATTAATGAAAACAGTGCCCCGTTAAGTGGATATTTTGTGCCGTGAATGGTTGGACTTGGGGAGGCTAAATAAAATAAAATATTGCAAAGCTGACATAAGGCTTATCTGGCGATAGGTAGAGAGACATCGGAGACAATGAAAGGGATCCGGTGATTTTCCCCATCCTTCCAAACTTCAGGAGTCACTCTACTTAAATCGATTACACTCTCTTATAACCGATGCAAATGAGCATCTCTTCACTGGTTAATCACATATGCCAATTATATTGACACATTGCATTGTTATTAATGCGACAATCACATATACACTGAATCCCACCTCACATCTGCACTACCATTTATTCTTTAAATTGTTAGCTTTTGACGTCCCGAAATGAATGCCGCCATTGTTTTTACGTGATCTACTTTCCCGTTGTTAATGCGATTGCTTTTCTATCCTGAATATTTTTGGAATAGATATTCAAAAACTATATCTAACTCCATCGGCATATCTCGATGGCGATGCTCCACAATGAAGTGTTTTCCGACCAAGATTATCAGATTAACAACACTTGGTGTTTTCATGCAGCCGAATAATCATTGTCTGCTGGTACTGTACTCCTGTTTTCCCTACTTAATTTTTGATTTAGCTTCGCAAATGTGTTACCGAAAAACGCCCTTTCCTCTTCACATAGCAAAAAGACATGCTTCATGATGTCCACTTATCCGCAGTTATCATAAATTATTCGTCACCAATATGTCTGGCATGCGGAAAACGTCACACGGGAATCTGTAAGTCATTCGATATTGTATACCCGTTCAAGTCTTGTGGAAAGAGTGACCGTGAACGGCAAAGAATATATTATACTCCGCAGATTGCCAAAGTGCACATATCCATTCAGCCACCGATGCTGTACTACGTTGACAGAGCTTCCGCATCCATAGCTTGGAAGATAGCTTAGTTTTCACATATTTTAGCAACACAATTTTTCTTTAGATTTATATTGCAGGCCGCGATAATATGTCTGCTTCCCTTAGAGCGAGCTGTTTGTTAGTCGCCCGCTTCCATTCCGCCGAACCGCGTCTCAAATTCGTGAGCGTATTCATTCACGTGGCCGCATGTCCACCACAAAATTACCTATGCATTCACAGTCTTCCACGATTGTCACGGAAAAGTGATTCTGAGGATGTCTTCGTGGCCCCAAGGTCTTGTGGTCCAGCTTGTTGCCCTTGATTGATGTAGCCACATGCCAGCTTGAAGGGATTTGGTCGGAGCCTAACCGAACTTCAATAGGTCGATGCTTGTGGGGCCGATTGAAAGCCGGATACACTGTTTTTGATTAGACCAGCGGTTGTAACCGGTTGAAATTGGTTAAGGTTGTGTAAACTTTGACCTCACTCCTGCAAGTCAGTACACTTTTTAACAGTGCACTGTATATCCGTGTCCTAGTATCTCTATCCCAGCGAGATCGCTACAGTAAAACGCATCGAAACGATTTATCTGTTAGTGACATTTTTACATCCGTGCATAGTCTGAAAAGAGACATTTAAGTGATCATCCGAGCAGTGATCATGGTCTTGATTACCGTGGATGGTTGGTTGGTTATTTCAGTTTTAGGGTGCATCGACCAGGTTTGGTCATTTAGCCACCCACGATTACCGCGGAGTGATCGTTTTGTTTTTAATTAACTTTCAGCTTGAATGATGCATTTCGTATATGATATGTGCGCGTGCTTTTTAGTTTCCTGACGAGAGCTGAGTTGTGCTACATATATGTCCTAGTAGTCGACATGCTGAAGTGGGAGCTTCAATTCTGATGCACTTCGCGCTGTAGTTACCACGGACATTGTATGCTGTACAAACATGTGCTGTAGCACTCCTACGAAATGACATTCACATTAAGTGATAATCGCGAACATTTTGGACAGCAAGTGGTATATATGTTGTCAGTCGGGCTTCGTGGCGCACGTTATTCTGATTACCAAACCAAGAGGTATCATAATCCTTGTATTTTGTTGCATTATTCTTGGCTGCAGTTAAAACTTGGGGAAGTAAGTTGCACACATTTTGCCCAACAGGCCTGACCCCGCGATCAACAAATCACGTTGCAAAGCTGTGTGGTGACTTGGGGTCCCAACTATAATTGTCAAGTATTACTTTGTTAACAATGCATACAAGCGTTGAGGTCATTCTATTTCACAACTTCATTGTCCTAATTGGCTTGGCATAGCGAAATAAACTTAGGAAGCTGAGTTTCACATCCACAGCCAGTCTGTTTCTAGCCCAGCTGTTGATGCACTAACGTGTCTTAGCTTTTGCCGCACATGATGTGTTTTTATCCGAACGTTGATACTCTGCACCTCACCATTGGAAGATAAACATCATTTGTCGATGTTCACTCACTTCTTGGTGTCACTGTCACTAGAGAATACCCGTCCATGCTTTGCTTCCCTGGGATGCGGTTTCAGATACTTCCAGACAAGACCTAAGTGTCCAATTAATAGTGCTAAACTAACCATTCCTCCACTAAAAAGACGACACAAAGCAAGAAGAACCCCATAAGCGGTAATCCAGGGAAGCCCTAGAATACAACTAACATTGTGATTGGCAACAAGTATGGGTAGTAGGTACGGGCTTGGGAAATGACACGTTGGCTCGACCATTATGAGTTTGTGCCTCGCGGACGAAACCCCTTTGAGCCTTCCCGATGCTCCTCGCCGTTCTGAAATTGCTGTTCGCCGGCCAGTGTGGATATCACTCCGAACAAAGCGAACCCGCAACAACAACAAAAAAACCAACACGAGAAGTGTGCTGGTGCTCGTTGTGTGGTCGGAGTGGACAGACAATGCTGCATCGCACTGTCGCAGCGACACTGCGGGTGTCGCGGCGACACTGAGCGGGCTCGGTCGACCCTGCCGCATCGTTGCTGCTGCGGCGGCCGATTATGACCAATGTCAGCCACGCGGTGTCTCTGTTTTCGGCCTGCTCGCCGAGCAGCCGGCTGACCCTGAGTTGCACGCAGGCCCGCAGTTGTTATTTACACACGCGCGGCGGCCCTGGCCGCAGTGCGCATGCGCCGACATTTGCCACCGCTTTTTGTGACGTGTCGCACGGAGCACATCGGTGCGCCATCAAGACCCATATTTGACGAATAAATCAGCTCGCGCGACGCGCGTCGAGTGCGCAGTTCCGTTTTTACTGCATCGAAAATGTTAATGATTGCTTTTATGCGGTCTCTAATTGCCCGTTTGACGTGATCCGGGGACCCGTATATGTCACACTGGCGTCAGGAGCTCTCAGCGCTCCACACCCGCCGGGATTTACGGCTGGCCGATGTATTTGTGGAATGTCTGTTCGACATTCCTGCCCGGGTCAGAGATACTGGCGGTGCCCTTGTGATGACTTGCACTCTGCGCTTGAAGTCATGTCGTCATGGTCACGGAAATATGCTGTGTGTGTCAATGCACCGAGTTCGGCTTCAGAATACTCGAGTGGACTACCTAGACGAGGAAACTGCACTGCTCGCGCCATACCAGGAGTGCTGTTACGTTTTGTTGGGACTTCCGATATCTGTTCCAGATCGTTGACGCTTTACTTAGTGTCCTAGCGCGAGTCCATTCATGGTTTGCGTCAACGAGATTTGCGTGCGCGTTTGATGCGAGGAATCACAGTTTATCACGCGCCATACTAATGCCACTTTAATGGCCTGTGTGGCCAGGCTTAGGGCCATGCCTCTTGCTTGTTAACACACATTCACACACAACATTGTTGACAGACAATACCTTGCGTGGTGAGAGCGGTCCCGGTAGTTTTCAGCCGAATGTCGTCGACGGGTGAGGTCGGGGTCTTCTGATGCATGGCACCTATTAACTATGTGGTTCAGATCAACACACCGGACTGGAAACGCAAACAACTTTAAGCATGGAGGGATGAGTGGGGAAGAGGCATGAAGGGTCGTCCTCCAACTGGTATTTTAACATCAGCCATGTGATGCTGCATGGTAAATCACGGGATCGAAGCGTATTGTGACACTCTCGTTTCAAAACATTCCCGTCCTATCCTGCTTGGAAGTTGCTGGTGTGTGGCGTCCCGATATTCTTTTCGCAAACAGTTTTTTTTAAAGCAAATTTTGCAAGGAATTTGTATGGCTAAGAATATGCTGAAAACATGGGAGCTAATGTTAAAATATGGAATACCTGGTTGTGTGTGCGTGCGTGCTTGTGTGTGTGTGTGTGTGTGTGTGTTCGACAAATAGTGCAGAAGTATATGTCCGCAATCGCCGCCCCGATATCGCCACAGCCTGAGGGCACGCAGCGACAGTTGATCACCCGGCAACACGATCGGCACGTGTTCAAAATACGTAGTTGTTGCCTCCGTGTCGACATTCTTGTTGGTGGAGACGCATGGTTCGATCTCGTTACGAGCGAGGTCGTCGCACTGTTCTTTTAAGTACCTGGTAGAACAATAGCCCGTTTCACGACGGCCAATAAGCACCGGGATGCAATGTCGATGACTTCGTCTAGTATGAATGACATATCATTGAAATATATGTACTTTATCTGTAGATATGAAATGTGCCAGAAGTTTTAACTATGAAGTAATACATTCAATATTAAACTCAACCAACATATTCAAATTGTGTCACTGTTTGGAAAAAGCGCTCAATTCACAGAAACAACTAGCCAATCTGGCCGCATTTGGTTCCATGGCCGGGAGGTAGGAGTTGTCGGATAGAATATAAATTTGCCGTTGGATTACCAGCAAATATACAATATTAAGAAGAAAGTGGTAGTATGTATCCTACCGATGAATATTTTTCCTTTTACGTTTTATTTTATGGCTGTGAAGTACCTGTATTATGAATAAATATTAAATTACATCATTTCTAGATGCTACGATTCCATCTTGACGCTCCCGAAAATATTACATTCTCTCCACTTTACAGGCGGGTTGCTTACAGTTGTAATGTCGCTTGTCATCCGCTGTACCACACCATACGATACTCCGTTTTTTAAATGTCGCTGTACTCCTACCTGAATAACCCCTACTGTGGGGGAGGGCAATTCATCCTTGTCTTTGAATATCATACTCGTAAGAAAGAACAAAGCATGAATTGTTTACAGCACCCAGAAGACCGCAACACGTCCAAAATATGCGCATCTGAGACAAACTTGTTTGTTGGCTCGCCTGATATATTTCAGCCGTAAATGATGCAATCAGAGCAAAAATGATGACGTCATTTTTTGAAACGTGGAGTATGATTCGTCCCAGCTATCATGAAGGGCCAATCACTTACCGCAGTTGAAATTGGCTGGCGATATTGATCAGAGTAGTCGAGTGCTCGGAAAATTTGGCATTTGAAAACCGCTGAATTCGACAAACAGCTGTTGTCATCGCGTTTACTTCCGGTCAGGCTCGCTTGGTCTGACTTCCAGATTTCCGACTAGATGACGTCCCAGACACGGATGTAGGTGTACATTTTCAGTGTTTGTGTATAAACAAGCTGCTACTAGTCCAAAAAAATTGTCGTATTAGGTAACTGAACCTATTCTGTTTGTTTATTGATATCATAAATTGGTTCAATCTACAGACTAAAAGCTTTCAGATCAACGTGATTATTATGCCTTGACCCCGCCATTGGGATGTCATGACGATTACTTCCCGCTAGTGCACGCGTGAAACCGCCTAATGTCAACTTGAGCTGGCCGGCCGGCTGTGGCGCTTTGTCGAGGCGCCACCGAAATTGCAACGAAAATTTGCATCGAAATTCCCGGGAACGAGCGGAATAAGTAAGCTGTTGTTCCGTGCCACGGGAGTTCCATGTCAGGACATGCTACATGGAATTTGAATATATCTATATAATAATTATAATGTCATCCGTATTGCCTATATTTTCACCGCTGGCCGGAAAACATTTCAGAGCGGGACGGAAAGCATTCACAGCCGGCCGGAATAATTGACGTGGGCAGGAAAACATTTACAGTGGGCAGGAAACATTGATGGGGGCAGCAAAACATTAACAGCGGGCAGGAAAAGGATCTCGTGGCAATTTTAGTTACCAGTTTTCCCGATTGCATCGACAATAGCCGACGTGTAGGATTATGGCAGTTGTGCGTTGTGCTTCGCTGTCAATTCCCCTGATTTAGGATACAATGGATATACGGATTTACGATACACGGGTTTATCGCTAAGCTTTCAGCTTGCAGTGTGGGATGCCACAGACCGGTTGCCTGTAGAGCCTGAATTGTTGCAGTTATTGCAATGGGCGGCGAAATGTCGCAATGCGAACTGAATTCACTAAATAATATTTGAAACGAAATGTTTTGTCTGAAAAGAATCAACGTGCGGGGTGTCGTGCGTGTTTCGCCTAGCAAGTTGTCCTATGTGTGACAAGGGCGTTGGTTTTCAGAACATTACGTGTGATCAGAGTCATATTTGTTTACCAGAATGTTCATTAGCTCTTTTCTCAGCCCGTTTGACCATTGTTTTCATGGGACCGAACTTGCTGCTGTTCAATGCACGTTCTTTGATTCCAGCGATAATCTGTGAACATGGATAGCGGCGAAACCGCCGTTTTGATTTTGATTACAGGAAATATTTAACACTACGCTAGCAGGAGAGCTATTGCGATCGGTGTTCACGAGCCGTTTTGCCGCTCTACATTGCATTTCTTCTCAATACTCAATAAATGAAGTGTGTTGAGAATATAGCATAGCTGGTCGTGTGATATCCTTGTATGATTCACATGTTTCCACAAATGAGTTCTGCTACAATTGGTAATGAACGATCACAAGTACATTTTACAATAGTAAAATTTACTTCGTTCTGTACCGACGCGATGCGGGCTCATGAAATCTAAGGAGCTTAAATAGCATAAGGAGCCTGGCATACATGACAGTGCACTTAACTGCTGCATGACTGCTATTTTTTTCGTGTTCTTTCTTTCGGCGGCAGCGTTGATTGTTTTAAGCTTCCACAAAGAGTTTCCCGAAAGCTGATCCCTTGCTAGCAACACTCTCTTTCTTCTGTCCCCTCGCAGAGTCGCCTACTTGTCGGTAATTTGATAACGCTTTAGTGTCTGCTGATCCACCCCAAACACGGGATTATGCAGATTTGCGCACAAAACGCAGGCTAATTTTATTAGTTAGCTGAGTGCAGCAGAATTGGATAGCGCCGCGGCGACTGTGTGCTCACGCATCGGTCTCCGCCGGGCCTGGCCAGCCCAGTCTGTGACAGCCCAGTCTCTGTGACAGCCCAGTCAGTCGCAGTCGGGCTGAGCCGAGCCTCTCGAGCCCGCGCGAGATGCGCCGGTTTCGCCACAGCTCAGGCGACCTTTTCAGATGCAAACCAGTCGCGGCGCCCGCCGGGGATTAGCTTTTTGCAGGCGGCCGCTCGGCTCCGGCTGTGCTCGGCGCGTGAGAAAGCTCGTCAGCAGGCCTGCACTGGGCCGACGGCGGCCGGCCTCGCCATCGCGCTCCGAGATGCGACTTTTTGCCGGCCCGTTTGGAAACGTTTCGGCCATATTTTCCATTGTGCCGCAGCGCTTTTGATGCGCGCCGAAGGCCGCCGCGGCCGCTTCCGAGCCGGCGAGCTCGAATGGGCCGCTCTGTTTTCAAATGCCGGCCGGGCGCTCCTTCATTTCGCCACATTTTCCCGGCGATTGCATCGGGGAAATGTTCCGGGCGCTGCCGGGGCGGATGTGATGGACCAGAAAGTCATGTGTCGGCCGTTATCGGTCGGCTGCAGACGACGCGGCCAGCGCTGCTCTCGCCTAATTGCCGCGCGCGACGTCGTCGGCGCGGCGGCGAGGTGCCGGTGCGCGCCCATTGTGCTCGCCGCCGGTGTCGGACACGGCCGGGACGCTCCCAGGTCGTTGCGACATTCCTGTCGAGACGAGCGGCCGGGTCGCCACCACCCAGGTGGTCGGCGCGGGTCGGTGCGGCCGTCTCGGCGCGGCCGTCGAGCGACGCGCGACGCCCCGCGGTGCACTAACTAGTCCATTCTGCCCGCTCAACCTAATCTCATTTAGCTGGCAAAGACGGCGCGCTGCGGGGCGCCAAAGACCGGCCGGCTTTTTCGCCCGTCTCCCACTCCGCCAGCCCCACGCCTCCGTCACGGGAAAGGGTGGGCTATTTTTTTTGTGGGCCACGATCTGATTTCTAAAGGGTGGGGGGTCGGTCGAATTTCCGTGTCGGCGCTTCGTGTGTGTCGGATGCCGACTTTTTGGCTTTGTCATTTAATGCGCGTCCGCGTCGGCCGAAACGGACGGCCGCTGTGTCGGACGAGCAAGAATGCGCGCTCGCGACGGGAAAATGGAGGCGACCCCAATGCGGCGCGGATCGCTGAATACGGCCACTTTTTCGGGGCGCGTGCAACTCGGCGTCGGCGGTGGCGCCGGCCGCCGCCGCCGCCGCCGCCGCCGTCTGAATAGGCGGACAATGTGCGGGACGTTCGGGCTGACATCTGTCGGACGCACTGTCAATCACTCATTAGCCACTACTGTCGGGCGTCAGGCGACTGCAGCTCGGGTTCCCCCGGGTCCCGCCGCCCGACTACGGTGCGCCTCCGCCCCGCCGCTGGCTCCCGCACCGCTCCCGCCCGGCCGGTCCCGGCACCCGCCGGCCGCACACAGCACGCACTTGATGCAATCTGCCCGGCGTACGAGCACCCTCCAGTGAAAGAGCTCACACCTCCGCCAGCGCGCTATCCGGCGGCGACATCTCGCGCCGGCCGTGCGCCGCGCCACCCCTTCTCCGCGCGCCGCTGCCCGGGCGCGAGCCGGTACAGATTTCGGCTCTTGTCTCTAATTGCCATTGAGTTTGCGCGCCGGCTCACCGCTGAAGGACCCTCCAGTCGGACGAGGAGCGTGAAGAGCGTGTTTTCGGCCGCGCCGTGAATGATCCGAACCGATTTCCATTGTGGCGGATTCCGGCAGCGCGGCGGCGCCGACAAAACGCGCGGCGCCGGCCGCCAACAAACAGCGACAGTCACGAGCGGCGCGCCCCGCCTCTGGCCATTGTCGCCGGCCGGCGCAGAAGACGGCCGGCTCGCCCGGCCGCCCTCTGCGCGGCATGAATCACGCGCCCGGAACGCGGCCTGTGGTCATTATGGGCCGGCCGGCCGGCCGACCGGACCGCTCTGGGGTCACACTGGGCCGACGACCATCAGACTCGGCCGGGACCCAATCGGGATCCGACCGGCATCCGACCAGAGCCCTGCCCGCCACCCCGGTCGAGCCGTGCGGCAGGGGTGGTCTGTGACTTGGTCGTCGACACAGGAATTAGGAGCCAGCTCATAGGGTTTCGTCACGGTTTTAACAGCCGGTTGAAAACATCAGCTGAACTGCCTGATTGACGCAATGGAAATAACTCTGTCTAGTGTGCACCACTGGTTCACTTCTCCCGGATGAAAATGAGCACATCCAAAACACACCGCTGGTGGCGGTCGGCACAAGCGTCGTGTTGCGCAACGTTCCGCCAATCAGCATCAGTTTTGCACCTCCGTTATGTCTGTGTGACCGTGACAAATTTTGCCGTTATTATGGACAAAAAATCTGACGTATGAGCCACGTCAGATCAGCTGGCTAAAGGCTCAGCAGGGCCCAACCTAAGATCTCAGGCTCAGTCTGGGACCTCGGGCGCAGTCTGGGATCTCGGGCCAGCCTGATATCTCGGGGCTTCTGACCCTCAGGGGAACAGCTTGACCTGGGAACATCGGCCACACACCTCGTCGTTTGTGACTGGGTACCCGGGATTTAGGGCCGTCATGCTGATCTATGTTCCGATCGCCATGCGCTTCGCAACCCGAGACACGCAACTCGCCTCTGTGACCTTCGACCCGGCCCCCACCATGCACCGCACAGCACTACGGGACCCCGTCCCCCCAGCCCGGCCGGACAATACCGTCTGGTGCGGCGGCCTCGACACCCGGTGCTCACCTTCCCCGCGGACCGGTGTTGTCCAATGCGGAGCAGATGTCGGCCGGCGATTGACAGCAGTCGGCCCATGGTGACCGGGCCGACATCTGGGTCATATAGTCAACACACGACAATGGCCGCACAATGGGCTTTCAAGGCGGCGCCACCGGTGCCCGCCGCGTGTATAATCGGGTTTTGTGCGGCGGCAAAATTCCCATGATTTGAACGGGGCCGCTATGGCGCGCGGATTAACTCGATCGGGCAAACATGTTTGGCCGGCCCGGCCAACGGACGTGATCTGTGTTGTGTGTGGGACGGCGCCGGGAGCGGGCGAGCGCGCCGCGCCTCTGACGAGCGGCAGTCACTGCCGCCTCCTCCGCCTCCGCCTCCGCCTCCGCCTCCGCCTCCGCCTCCGCCTCCGCCTCCGCCTCCGCCTCCGCCTCCGCCTCCGCCTCCGCCTCCGCCTCCGTGCGCACAGCCCCTCGAAGGCGCCGCGCGCTGCCCGCGGCGATCACGACACGATTGTGACGATCGACATTACCGCCGGAGCGCGCACGCCGTACGCTTGGCGACAAACGCGGCGCGCTCGTGACAGTCAAATTGTCGGGCCAAACGATGCCTGTCGTCATTGGCGCTGTGCCGGCGGCGGTGGGGTGAAGTGGGGGGGAGGGGGGGAGGGGAGGGCGATTTGTTGCACGCCCAGCCGGCTCACCTGTCCCACTCTGCGGCCAAAGGAAGTCGCAACTCACTGGGGGCCTGCGGGCTGACGCTGGGCACTCGGCCGACACTGCGCAGCGCCAGCGCCAGCACCAGCACCAGCACCGGCGGAGGTGGCTGGTGCGATGGGTCGACCTCATTACTGGCGTCGTGCTGTCGACGTCTCCTACCCCGCTGTCGCTGACGACCGTCGCCACGACCGACCTGACCTGACCTGACCTGACCTGACCTGACCTGACCTAGACAGACAGACACCCAGGCAGACAAACAGACAGACAGACACCCAGGCAGACAAACAGACAGACAGACACGCACATAGACATACAGACAGACAGACACACGGACAGACAGACAGGCAGGCATACAGATAGACAGGCAGGCAGGCAGACATCGACAGCGGCACCAGCACCGGTAGTTCACTGTTTTATTGATTAATCCTGTAATGTGTGAGCGGCGGTGTACGAGTGTGGCCAATGATAGGGTGTCGGGGTGGCCGGGCCGCGGCGGACCCTCCTCACACCAGCTGACGAGCGCAAAAACGCCGCCGATGATAGGGCCGGCCGGCCACCGGTCGGGGCGCCGCGCCACCGTCTGATTGAAGAGGTGTGGAACAGGTGACGACCTCGGCCACGACCGCCCGTCCGTCCGTCTGGCCGTCTCGGCGGGTTGTGGTCGACCATGGCTTGGCCGCCGTCTGTGCCGAGGCTGATGGTGAATGCGATGGACACTGGAGAAGCTGAGTGCGTCCAGCGCCTATTTCGTGCTGAATATTCCACTGGGAGCCAGTTGAGCGGATGCAGACTCGGGTGGACGTCAAGCGACCCCGATGGGATATGGGACTGTTAATCCCCACCGACTTGATTCCTGACTCGATTTCTGATTGGATTCCCGACTCGATTCCTGGCTGGACAACGGTGGACACTCCAATTTCAGCGCTGAACTCCTGTTGGCTGATGGTCCTCGATGGACTCCGCGACTATGGTGGCTTTGATGGGATACCAAGGGCTCTGGCAGATCCCCGTAGGCCGCAAAGAGGTTAGACAGACCTCGGCAGACACCACCATACCTCGACAGACCATGTAGGTCCAGGTAAACCCAGGCAGACCCGACCAGGCCGACCCACATAAGCCCCGCCCCGCGGTCTGTGGGGCCGAGCCGGCCGCCACAGACTGCCGTGGCTCGACCCGGGCAGACCGGGCAGAGTATAGCTCCCCACAGATCCCGTTGACCACAGGCAGACACAGGCAGGCACAGACAGACACAGACAGACAGACAAACAGACCCAGGCAGGCTCAGACAGACACAGACAGACAGACAGCCCGGCACACCCTGACAGACCCGGGCGGATCCAGACAAATCCGAGCTCACCCCGACAGGTCCGGGCGAGAGGGAGGGACGGCCAGCCACGACAGACCCGGGCGGGCCCGGCAGACCCAGACCCAGACCGTGCGGGCCGCCGCCAGCCGGAGCCGACCTGGCGACGGCCGCGGGGCCGCCGGCCGCCCGGCCAGCCGCGCCGCTCGTTTATTTATAACCGCCGGCGGCTCGGCGCCCCATGCCGGCCGCGCTATTCTTCCCGGCCCACTTGCGTGTCCAAACAGCGCGCGACGGCGCGACGGCCGTTGTCGCCGCGCGGCCGCGTCGCGAGCGTCGCGGCGCGGCGCGGCGCGAACGGCGCCGGCCGTCTGATGTCGGCGCCGGTGCGGGCGGAGTGCTGCGAGCACTTGCTGTCTTCGTGGGGGGTGGATGGTGGTCTGTGGTAGGGCGGGCGCTGCGAGGTGGGCTGCGACGCTGACAGCGACTGGCCCGCGCATCACATGGCGACTGGGTTGGCTCCAGTGAGGTCGCAGGCGAGGTGGTCGGCAGCAGTGACGTCACACAGGGACTGTGCACCGGCATTGCTGCACCGAGGGCCGCCGCCGTGACGGCGCGGCGCGGCCGCTGGCGGCGCCGATAGCCGATGCAGCGGCGGCTGTCAGCGGCAATGACATCAGCGGCGCGCCGCGCTATCGCCGCCCTGCGCCATTATCGTCACCACGCGCCCGTGTTTTGATGTGGCTGACGGGTGTCGGCGGCGGCGGCCGCCGCCGCCGCCGCCGCCGCCGCGGTGACGTCACTGCGGCCAGACGGGTGGCCGCGCGGTGACGTCACTGCGGCGAGACGGCTGGCGGCGCGGCCAGGTGTGGTGTGAGTTGAGCGGCCAGACGGCGGCGCGGTTGCGTCGCGAAATGCGGCCGCATGCCGGCGCGCCCGCTAATGGTCCTTTTGTTTTCGTTCGGTGTTGATTCTGAGCGGGTTCCAAGCGCGGCGGCGGTGGCGGGATTGATATGACAGCGGCCGCGACACGGCGCCTGGCCGCCGACCGTTGGGGCCGTGCCCGGCCGGCGGCCGACTTGACGGCCTGCCAGGCGCACCGTCCGACCGGCCACGCACATCTGCCGCACGTGGTGGCCGGACCGCGGCCGACTCCGACTCCGACTCCGCCCCCGCCCCCGCCCCCGCCCCCGCCCCCGCCCGCGCCGCCCCCGCTCCTCGGCGAGCCGACGCCGGTTGCGAAACGCCGCGACCGCCGGCCGCCGCCGCCCGCTGCAAGCAAATGTCCGGTGTACGGCGGATTTGTAGGCTTCGAGGCTTCGGCCGGATTTTGAGTGACGCACGTGCTGTGCGCGCACACGTGTGTACGTACCTCCGATTGCGGAGACGTGCAGGTGGGGAGGGGATGGGGAGTGGCGGTCGGAGCGGCGGTCGCAGCGGCGCCGGGCGTGGCGTGCCATGACGCGAGGCGAGGCTCCCGCTCTGCGAAAATAAATGTCGGCGTGGACGGTGTGTTGAGCGTGTCGCCGGCCGGCCACCGGGCGAGCCGGCGGCGACAGGGGGGGGGGGGGGGGGTGCATCACGCTGCCGATGACACACTCCAGACGGCCAGAACTGCCCGGGCCGCGCCTCCGCGCCGCCGCGTCACTGCGGCCGCCTGTGGCCAGACACAGGCAAAACACGGTCACGCCCGCCGCACCATTGTCTGCGCTTCGGTATTGAACAGGTGGCGAGAGAGAGAGCGTCCGGCGGAATGGTCGAGCGCACAGGCTGACATTTTGGTTGTGCTGAAAATTGAAACGAAGTCATGAGAAGCCTGCAAGGCGAACTGGAAGTTCGCGAAGCCGGCGACGCTGGGTGCGGTCGTGTTCTCACTGTTTCGTGGTATGTTCACATCCACATGGCGACCGCGCGCGGAAACCGACGAAACGTCCCGTCCCGCGGCAGGGGTGGTCCTCACCTACCCGAACCGCTCCGGCCGCTGCACGGCCGCACAGTGACGTCATCGGCGCTGCGGTGACGTCAGCGGCGACGTCAGTCGGCCTCATCAGCGGCAGGAGACACGTCTAGGCGCGGCGCGTCTCCCGCTGCGCGCCGCGCCGGGGCGCCGCCCGCGTCTCGGCCGCGCCATAATGGCCGCGACCGTGTCCGCCGGTGCCCGGCAAGCGGCCATCCATCAGAGTTTTTGCGCACCCAGTGCGAATGGCTCAGGTGTGACGCTGTGTGGGCCGGGCCGGGCAGGGCTGGGCGGTGTGGTCCGCCCGTTTGCGTGTCGCTGCGCGGCGCACCGTCGACACGCCGGGGCGAGCTGCGCCCTGAGCGGCCGCGCGCCGCCCGCCTCGCCTCGCCTCGCCTCGCCTCGCCTTGCCTCGCCGCCGGCCGGGCCGGACCGTTTTTCGCGGCTGCTGCGTTCGTCAGCGGATCCGAGCGGGAAGATGGTGGCGCGCGTTTTTCTGCGGTCTGGGGAGCGAGCTGGGCGCCAGCTGTTGGCGGAGCTGGTTACACGCGCCGGCCGCGGCGGCCGGGGAGGCGCGGCGAAGGCGGAAACGGCCCGGTCCGGCGGTGTAATTTTATAACGGCCGACGCGAGCCGGCGCGGCCGAAGGTAGCCGGCCAGCTGGGGATTTGTCTGCCAGGGGAAATTGGATGCCATGGACAATGCGAGTCGCTTTCTTGATTTCAGCTCCGCAATGAGTCGGCCACTCTTGGACTGCGTTCCGGCAAGCTTCGGGTGGATCACCGCGCGTACATACCTCAATTTTCAGCTCAGCACTCCTCTGCTGGGATTTGCCAAACACGTAAAACCGGTCGTAAAGATAAACCTGAACAGTCTTGTTTCGATGACGACATGATGTGCTGACTCGTTGATGCGCATGATTTACCGAAGCATTCTGTTCATATATGATGCCTGGATAGCCAAGCGGCATATCGGACAAATCTAGACGAAGACAAGTATCAAACTAGTTTTTACAATTATCATGCACGCGTCGTATGCCAAATCCTCGCTGGAATGGCAGCGGACTGTCGGTGAGATGCGTCATCTTAGTCCATCTGACTCTGACTCATGCCGTATGACTGACTCTGGACCCTGTCCGACGCCGCTTGCTCTGGACCCTGCCCAATGGTTCTGACTCGAGAGGCCTCGTCCTATCATGGTGGCTGACCGTTGCCGTAGAACCCCTGACCCTGCCTCATCGTGGCACGGCCCCGTCTACGTGGAACTAACTCTCTGGGAGCTTTCCTTCCACCTAGTGGTAGCTCCATCCTCCGCCTCGTGGCAGCTCCATCTTCCGCTTCGTGGTAGCTCCATCTTACACCTAGTGGTAGCTCCATCTGCCACCTCGTGGTAGCTCCATCTTCCGCCTCGTGGCAGCTCCATCTTCCGCCTTTCCATGGAACCTCCACATGGAAGCCTCGCTCGCTCATGCGGCTCCGATCGCGTTCCTCTATACGCCCATCCTACGCGTCTGCAGCGACTCCTCCACATTGCATCTCTTCCATTTCATTACATTACATTTCATCTTTCGTCTACATCTACTCCCCTACCCGCCGCTCCGAGGGGCTGCACTGGTCCTCCGCGGTGTGCCCGGCCACCCGTGTCGACGCCGCCTGGGGTGCACGGCGGTCGGCCGCCGCCAGCACCAGTGACCCAGGTGGACGTGACGCTCGGTGGCGGCCGCCTGATCGATTTCGGCGGGTGTTCGGAGGGGGCACGGCGAGGGGTGGTCCGGCATGTTCGACACACACACACACACACACACACACACACACACACACACACACACACACACACAGGGGCCTGGCACGCCGCTAATTATCGGCAATAATCACGGCCAACGCCGGCAGCCATGAACGGTCGCCATGGAAACGACGACGACGCGCGGCCGCCATGTTCATCTCGGTGTCGGCGCCGCGCGACCCGAGGCGGAATTTGCACCTCGTAAATCTTGCGTCCAGACAGGAGCTAAACAGAGTCTGTGACAGACAGGGACAGAACGCAGGAAGTGTGCAGGGGGTGGAGGCGAGGTGGAGCGCGCCCCGAGAGGGGAAGACGCACCGGGAAATGCCAAGGATTCCCCGAAATAGAGCACTGGTCGGGGTCGTGTCGTCACACGGGAACCGGCGCCATTATTTACGGGCCTTCTCCGACTCCGTCGTCGAACTGTCCCACAAGATAAACCAGGCAATTTTCGGTAATTATGAAGAACCGGTACTGTCTATAAATCACAGCCTCGGGGAGAGGGGGCGGGGTTCGGAGGTGTGTTGAGGGCGGCTGCTGCTGGACGGCTAGGAACCGGGCGGACCGCCTCGACGTCCACGGCGAGCCGCGCCACAAACGTCACCGATTTATGACCAGCGGCCGCAGTGTGGGATGTGGGTGGGGGGGCTGTGCAGGCCGGAACTGGACGCTGTGCCGGCCGAATGTGACCCTCGGACATTGCCGTCCTGATATCCCAAGGCACTAATGTCGGCGTCAAACGGCCACATGTCAGATGAAACTCAGCAGTGCGGCCGTCAGCAGCCCCGATGGTAAATGCATCAGGGCCATAGCTGCGAACGGATTACACTGTCGTGTGTCTGCAGGGTTGGTAAGGTGTCCGTCCATCGGACACCGCTTGTCCGATGGACGGACGACTCCCGGCTCGTGCTAAGCCAACGCCTCGCGTTGGTAACAATCGGGACAGGCCCGTATCCTGTACAATCGAAGCCCGGCCGCGTCGGCCGTGCTCCCCGCACGGCCGTCACGGCGCGTGACGGCCGAGCGGGGAACACCGCGCCGCGTCGCTCGTCCGTCACGGCGCCACAATTACCGCGACGCCGGCACCTTTGTCGCCGTCGACGCGTCGCCGCCGACGGGCGGTGGGCGGACGGCTCGGCGGGGCGCCGGCGCGCCACTTGGGCGCGCGCCGACGGCGCAGGCACGGTCCGCCGCCGACGGCACGCGGCCGCCATTAAAGTCGCGTTTGACTGGCGCTGATGAGCTTTATTAGCGGCAACGGAGAAGGATTAGCGAGCCGGAGCGGCTGCGAGGCGGCGGCGGGGAGAAGGCGACAGAGATCAAGCGCTGCGCCACCCTATCGATGGCCGGCGCGGACCGGTGCGAAGCGTCGGTCGGGAGGCGTGATCACGCGTCCGGCACTGCAGTCGCGGTCGGAGAACGGTGCGACCGGCCGTCGCGCCGCCAGCCGGCGCCGGCGCCGGCGCCGTCAGTCACGGGTCCGGCGTCGTCCGTCGACGAGGTGGCGCCGTGCGAGGCCGGCGCGGCCGCCGGACCACCCAGCCGGCGCTCCGGACACGGCCGCAGCCAGCTCGGCCGAACGAGCCCGCCTCCGTGCGATATGTCGGCGGCGTAATTGCGAAATCTTGTCGCCGCCGCCGCCGAACGGAGTGGCTTGTCGTGTCGCCGTCGGCGCCGGACCTGGCGCGGTTTACACCGGCCTGTCGGCTGCCGCTGCCGGCCCGCGGCCCGCCGGGCGCCGCCCGGCGCCTTCCACCCCTCCCCCTGCCCCCACCGTTCGCCTCCGCGCCGTCGGAAGCGACAGTCGCCACGTCCCCGCCGGCAAAGCGGATTAGGGCGTTGGGCCGCTTGACTTCGGGCCGCAGCGGGTCTCCTAATCGGCGGCCGGCGGCGGCGCGGCCGCGGCCACCGTAATGCCATTTTCTCCTCCATCGCCTGCCAACCGGATTAGGCCGGCCGTACGGCTTCGGCATTGCAAATGAACCGAAGATTATGCCACAATGGAACCAATAACTGGGTTTGGCCCGGCGGCCGGGCGCGTCGACCGCCCGCCGCGTCGTGTTCGGGTCGCCGTGTGCTGTCGTATGCGTCGTGTTCGGGTCACCGTGAGCTGTCGTGTGGGTCGTGTTCGGGTCACCGCGAGCTGTCGTGTGGGTCGTGTTCGGGTCACCGTGTGTTGTCGTGTGGGTCGTGTTCGGGTCACCGCGAGCTGTCGTATGGGTCGTGTTCGGGTCACCGCGAGCTGTCGTATGGGTCGTGTTCGGGTCACCGCGAGCTGTCGTGTGGGTCGTGTTCGGGTCACCGCGAGCTGTCGTATGGGTCGTGTTCGGGTCACCGTGTGTTGTCGTGTGCGTTGTGCTCTGGTCATCGTGTGCTGTCGTGAGTGTCGTGTTCGGGTCACCGTGTGTTGTCGTGTGGGTCGTGTTCGGGTCACCGTGAGCTGTCGTGTGGGTCGTGTTCGGGTCACCGTGTGTGCTGTCGTCGTGTGTGTCGTGAGTTCTGTTCAGGTCACCGTGAGCTGTCGTGTGGGTCGTGTTCGGGTCACCGTGTGCTGTCGTGTGGGTCGTGTTCGGGTCACCGCGAGCTGTCGTGTGGGTCGTGTTCGGGTCACCGTGAGCTGTCGTGTGCGCTGAGCAGAGGTCGCGCCGCACGGCCACTGGACTCGATCGCCAGCTGCCACATAAGACCCACTGTGCTGCAGCGGGTCCGGTCACATTTTGGCACAGGTTGGCCAGCTGACCAGTGGCTGGACGAGTCGGGGCCTGCAGACACCTAGCGCCACCTATCTTGGGGTCAAGTTCATAAAGTTCATAAAGTTCATAAAGTGTTAAGGCTTAATAAGGGCCACATGGGCCCATCTGGATTAATCCTATCTAGAAACGATACTAGAAAAGTACATCCTCACACCCCAATCAATCCATTGTCTCAAGTTCCAAGGGAGTTATATATCCCAGCCTATCTAGCACCATTCACCTGATATTGCATTACACACTCCTTAACAATTCCAAACTCCTCCAATCATACCCAATTGTGCTACCATAGCCAATCTCATCAGTATCACATCCCGAGTGTTGGTGCTGAATCCACTGCTAGGTACACCCTATATATTATAATATAATACTAGTAGCATAATATTCCCTATATAGCTAGTATAATACTCAATTTATTAGCATGATCAAAAACATAAGGGTCCAAGTTTCAACAATACCACATGGACCAGCATCCCCCACGCTCATCACTGTCTTTCTACCTTACCTATCCAGCCCTATTCACTTGATCTCATGTAGCAAATGTGACCTGAGTGCCCTACAAATATTTTTAGACTCCATCCACGCCGCCTAAAGGGGCCCGTACAGTGCACACCCACTTATCATAGATATCACCCAACCCACCACCACTTATAACTCAAAAACAAGATTTTCCAACCTAAAATAGTTGTCCACCCTATTTGTAAATACATTCAATGAGGGACTCCCCACAACATCAGCAGGCAGGCTATTCCACTGATCAACAATCCTTTGACTGAAGACCTGTTGTCGCTTAACTGTCCTACCACCTCAACTTGTCTAACCTGAGTTGATGACCACTGTGTGATAGTCTAAATAGAACGGCATCATTCAGATTGGCCTGATCTAACCCTTTAATAATATTATGCATTTCAATCATCATATCACCCCTAATCTCCTATACTTGAGTACATACCTAATGCCATAAGTCTTTCCCCATATTCTAAGTTACCTAGTCCACTGATGAGTCTAGTGGCTTTGCGATGCACTCTTTAGTTGTGGTTATTGTTGTTGTTTTAGCGACAGTTGTGCAACAACAACAACACTAACAACAGTTTTAACAACAACAGTGTTGTTGTTGTTTAAGTTGTTTTAAATTTAGTTTTTGAACTTTGTCACCTCACCGATAAGGGAAATTTTGAGTCCGATAAGCAGATATTTACTACCAACCATGACTTTTCAAGTTCCGATGGTGTTATCTGCCGGTAAATCTCCTCGGGCACGTCGGCATATCCTATGCGTATTGTCATATGCAACCGCAATAGTTTTCTTGCATGCGGTGTATAATTACAGGTAAGCAATTGCTAGGAATGAACAATTCGTCTATTGCGGCGCAATGGCTGCGTCTTTTTCACATTTCGTATCTGGGAGGGATTCAGATTGCTAGGTTTGTGTGGTGTGTCCCCGCGAAAACTTATCGGTGCCTGTCCATGTGTCTCGACGTCTCAAGCTGATTAGAGGATGCTTTGGATCACTAGGGCGCCCACGCATTCAACACAAAGAAGCAACTTAGTGCACATGGCCTCCCCCAGTATTTAATTGTGAAGCTAACACACGCACTATGCATGCTAGGGTTGCATTCTCACCAGCTGCTTGCCGATGGCAACTTCTTGTCTCGCCAGCGGCGAATCGGCGTGAGAGGTGAGAGAGGAACTCGATATGGCATTAGCCACCGAATATGTAATCAACTATGTAATCTTGAGCAGACGTGGAACCGGGTCAATGTTCACCCCACATCGTGTGCGCGCCATTCACTATCCAACTCGGCGTGCGTCTGCAGTCTGCCCCAGTGGCCAGTTGGTGGCTGGCAGGCCGTCA
The DNA here is from genome assembly GCA_034440615.1 of Ashinkailepas kermadecensis. Classification (NCBI taxonomy): domain Eukaryota; kingdom Metazoa; phylum Arthropoda; class Thecostraca; family Neolepadidae; genus Ashinkailepas; species Ashinkailepas kermadecensis. The sequence goes on from JAOTOM010005060.1 coordinate 410,090, forward strand.
CCGACAGCTGGCGGGGGGGGTCAGCCGTGTCGCCCCACCTGGCAGCGTCCGTCCGGACCGTCTAACTGGAGTGCGATGAATCTGCCGTGACGGCGTCACCGTCGGGGCACTGCGCCCCGCCAGATGGCGCTGCGACACTTCCAGAAGTCGTCAGACACCGTGTCGCATCACGCAGATCACCGAGCTGCCAGTGACGTCAGCGACGGTGTGGGGAGAGGGGGGGGGCGGACCTCCGTTGAATGTCCGGAGTGTCTCGGGTCCTGGCTGGTGTCCAAGGATCAGATTGTCTCTCTGATGTCTGATGGGCCAGGCTGGGTGTCTGAGCCGGTGCCCGCTGTATATCTCGGTGTGTCTCCCGGTACCCGCTGGATGTCTGAGTGTCTCTTGTGTGCCTCCCGGTGCCCGCGGGCTGTCTGAATGTCTCTGGAGTGCCTCCCGGTGCCCGCGGGCTGTCTGAGTGTCGCTGGAGTGCCTCCCGGTGCCTGCTGGCTGTCTGAGTGTCTCTTGTGTGCCTCCCGGTGCCCGCGGGCTGTCTGAGTGTCTCTCGTGTGTATTCCGGTGCCCGCTGGATGTCTAGGTGTGTCTCTCGAGTGTCTCCTGGTGTAATTTGGACGTCTGAGTGCTTCCCGGTGCCAGCTGGCTGTCTGGGTGTCTCCCGGTGTCCGCCGGTGTGAGGTGTGTGGTGGCCACACCTGGCCACGTCACGGTGCCCAGGTGGCGCGGCCTTCAGCGTCGCCGGCTTCACGGCGACGTGGCCATGCGGACGGCCGCTAATTTCTGGTTCTCACACCGGCTGTCCATACAGCATCCCACCGATAACGGATGGCCGGCCATCATCAATCACCGACGCCGGCCGCCGCCGCCGCGGCGGTCCCGTGTCGTCGTGACGTCACACGCACGTGCGGCGTGTGACGTCACCCGATGGCGTGCGTGTCGTGGCGGCCGGACGTCGCGCCGGGTGTGAAGGGTCATACGTCACACGACCCCGTGTCGCTGGCACTAAATGGCCGTCTTACGCGCCGCGCCGCCGCTGCCGCATCGGGCGCCGTCGGCGGCGCCGGCGACCGCTCATCTGGCCTCATCGGGGCGGCACTGTGGAGAGGCGGCGGACAGCAACTGCCGGCACCGGACACACACTGTCCGGCAGCCGTCGGGTGCCGCCGAGGAGAGGGCCGCACCACAGGCGACAGGCCGGCGGCGGCGGCGGCGGCCGGCGCACACGCCACCGGCCGATATCGTTAATTATCAAGTAGCGGCGGACGAGCTTCAGGCAGCGCCGGTAATGACCACCGCCGGGTGGACAGGGTGCCGCGCGGCCGCGGCGCCGGCGAATATCCGGCGCGCCGGTGCCGTGATATTGGCGGCCGGCAGCACCGAGTGAGAGGTGTGTTTGCGCCGGTGCCGGTCGGCCGGGCGGCACTCTGTGCGCGCGCGCCGGTGGCCGCCCCCGGCCCCGCCCGGCGGCGCGGCCCGCACGCAGACGCCGCCGGCCCACCTCGCCGCGGCACACCCCGCATGAATAACTTACGTCTCATTATGTTGATAACACGCGAAATCCGCGATACCATCAACCTCTTCATTACAAAAACCCGGTAAATAATTACCCCTTCACGGCGGCGGCCCGCCGGTGACCGCGCCCGCCCCGCACCGGCGCCGGCTGACCGGCGGTCGTCACCTGACATGGCCGGGCGGTGTGTTGACCTTCGTGGCCGCTGTCCGGCTGTCGTTGCCGCCACTTGGGTGCTGGCAGGCTGACGGCATTTATCGGTGGCCGCCACAGGCGTCATCTATGACGATCGAGTTATGACACCCCACATCCGGGTCGGTCAACAGGGTGACCAGATATATAACCCCACATCCGGGTCGGTCGACAGGGTAATCAGGGCTATAACCCCACATCCAGGTCGGTCAGTCGACAGCGTGGTCAGGTCTATGACCGCACACCCAGGTCGGTCTCACAGTGTGACCAGGTCTCGCGCCCGTCAGCGTCGGGACACCACGCCGTCTGTTGGACCCACGGTTTGCTAGCAAAGCAGTCACGATGGCCACTAAATGGTCGATTTTCAGCGGTCGGTGGTGAGGTGGAATTAGTGGTTATGTTGGCTGCCCACCGCTGGTCCGGAAGTGACATGCGCATGGTCTGTCAGCTGCTGGCCTAGGCCACGTCCTCAGATCAGCTGTCATCGGTCAGTTGTCAACTGCTGACCTAGGTCACGTTTTGTGGTCAGCTGTCAGCGGCTGACCTGGGTCGCGGTCTCAAGTCATCTGTCAGCCACTGACTAATGCCACTGTCTGTTGTCAGCTGTCGGCTGTTGATCGAGATCACGATCTCAGGTCAGCTGTCAGCTGCTGACCTAGTCACCGTCTGTTGTCAGCTGTCAGCGGCTGACCTGGGTCGCGGTCTCAAGTCATCTGTCAGCCACTGACTAATGCCACTGTCTGTTGTCAGCTGTCGGCTGTTGATCGAGATCACGATCTCAGGTCAGCTGTCAGCTGCTGACCTAGTCACCGTCTGTTGTCAGCTGTCGGCTGTTGACCCAGGTCGCGGTCTCAGGTCAGCCGTCAGTTGCTGACCGGGTCGCGGCGTGGTCGGGTTGCTTGCGGACGTGCCGACCGTCGGCTGCGGAGCACGTCCGGCGACGACGTACAGTTTGTTTGTCGGACCATCTGTTTGTCGGCGTGGCAGCCGTGTTTTTCTGACCATCGCCGGCCGTTCCGGCAGCTGGCCGTCCCCAGCCAGCTCCGGCTCCTGCTCCAGCAGACTCTTGCTCCAGCTCGTCTGCTGAGACCGCGCCACGATGCGTTCCGAGCTCGACGACTGGGTTGCTGTGCCGGACCAGCTCGGGCTCCTCCATCTGTCCTATGGCACTGGTCATTCGGTCTGATTCGTTCCTTCTGATTGATGAGTTGTGAAAATTTGTTCGGCACAGAGCGGCAAGCCATCTAACCTCGCCTTCTGATCCCCCCCCCCCCCCACCGCCCCGTGGCAGTAAGCCATTATCTGCAAACCCCCATGAGACACCATGCTTTTGTTGTTGTCGAGGGAAGTACCTTCACTGATCGCATCCCATTCCGGTGTTCAAGCTCATCATCTTGAGGTCAATAGGTCGCGCATTTAAACATCTCACGATAATTGAAAGTAAGTGTTCTGAATCCCAAATTACACCTTCGGAAATAGCAGTGAAGTGCAAACGAGTACTTAATGAGTATTGATTAGGTACTCAGCTGAACTTTAGCATCTGCCATCTGCCGAATATGGGAGCTGAAGCCATACGCTCATTTGATTCTTACGTGGGAATTGTAGCGTAATTTCAGAGAACTTTCTTGGTGTCTTCTTGGTCCCGGGAAGCTGATCAAGCCTCCGCACCATCCTCCGCTTGAAGACCAGGAGCCAACAAGACCCGGGACTCTTCTGGGGGGGGGCAAGCATTTCCAACGGTTCTTTACAGTTCACCGAGGTAGACCGCGTGCATCACTTTGCCCTCTGAGTTATCCCCGCGGGGGTCGGCACCTCTGCCTGCCAAGTCCGTCCGTCCGTCCGCCGCTTCCTTGGCCTTCTGAGTCCGGCGTGCCGCCCGCTGTGCGTTTCCGCCGCCGGCCGGTAAACGACTGATTGTTTGTCACCGTGTCGGCCGTCGACGCATATTAGAACCGGCCGACACCGGCGTCGGGCGGCCGCGTCACAACCGCCGCAGCTCGCCGGCCGTCACCAGTACACCTGTCGGGGCACGCGCACTGACCGCCAGGTGTCGCCACCGATCTGCATGCACGGGCCACGCTGGCGCGCACATACTCGGCGCCGGCGCCGGCGCCGCCAGGCCGCACGGTCACTCATGCCAGCCCGTCATCGTGGCCGGGCGTCCAGGAAAAATTCGCCCGCTACGAGGAACTCGGGTCGAGTGCCACACGCCTGCGGGGCGGGCATTTATACGTGCAGCGTCGTCGGATTGGCGTGGCTCTAATTCGGGAACTCTGGTTGGCCCGGAGCGGCGTTAATAAGCTGGCGGCTGGCCGGTGACCGGTGATGGACTGTGTGTCAACACGAACTCGGCGTGGCTGCTCCGGCGGCTGCATGGCGTCAGCTGACCTGCCGTACTGGTCTGTATATGCTGCCACATGCAGACCTGCTGTACTGGTCTGCATCTACTGCCACATACTGGTCTGTCGTACTTATACTGCCACATACTGGTCTGTCGTGCTGGTCTGTGTATACTGTCACATACTGACCAGCATATACCGCCACATACTGACCAGCACATACCGCCACATACTGACCTATCGTACTGGTCTGTATATACTGCCACATACTGACCTGCATATACCCTGCATACTGGTCTGCCGTACCAGTCTGTATATACTGCCACATACTGACCAGCATATACTGCCACATACTGGTCTGCCGTACTGCTCTGTATATACTGCCACATACTGGCCTGCCGTACCGGTCTATATATACTGCCACATTATAACCAGCATATACTGCCACATACTGGTCTGCCGTACTGTTCTGTATATACTGCCACATACTGACCTGCCGCACTGGTCTATATATACTGTCACATACTGATCAGCCGTACCGGCCTGTATATACTGCCACATACTAGTCTGATGTATCTGTATATACCGCCACATACTGACCTGCCGTACTGGTCTGCATATACTGCCACATACTGGTCTGCCGTACTGGTCTTCATATACTGCCACATACTGGTCTGTATATACTGCGACATACTGACCTGTATATCCCGCCACATACTGGTCTGCCGTACCGGTCTGTATATATTGCCACATACTGACCAGCATATACTGCCACATACTGGTCTGCCGTACCGGTCTGTATATACTGCCACATACTGGTCTGCCGTACCGGTCTGTATATACTGCCACATACTGACCAGCATATACTGTCACATACTGGTCTGCCGCACTGGTCTGTATATACTGCCACATACTGGTCTGCCGTACCGGTCTGTATATACTGCCACATACTGGTCTGCCGTACTGGTCTGTATATACTGCCACATACTGCCTGCCGCACCGATCTGTATAAATAAGTTTTGAATGCAGATGCGGATGTGCGGACATACATGGTGTTCCGGTAATTAAGGAGTATTTCTAAAATATCAAACTGGATCACGTACGGTAATATTTTACACACCAGCTGGTGTTGTTTTATGCATACCAGCTAATGGCAAATACTAGCAAATAGTATTGGCAAAGCGACACGAATTAACGGCGACAACAAGCCGGTGTTCTTGTTCTTGTTTCCGGATTCTTGTTCGCTGCCAAGCGCACTCGTTCTCAGTGCTGGTAACGCCGCTGTAGCTGTGCTGTGACGCCGCTGTAGCTGTGCTGTGACGCCGCTGTAGCTGTGCTGTGACGCCGCTGTAGCTGTGCTGATGAGGCCGCTGTAGCTGTGCTGGTGACGCCGCTGTAGCTGTGCTGTGACGCCGCTGTAGCTGTGCTGTGACGCCGCTGTAGCTGTGCTGTGACGCCGCTGTAGCTGTGCTGTGACGCCGCTCTAGCTGTGCTGTGACGCCTGCTGTGATGCCCGCTGCTGTGCTGGTGACGCCCGCTATGGCTGTGCGAGGACGCGTGGTGATCGGCTGTTCACACTGGCAATCTCCGATCACCTGGGCTGCCCACCTGGAAGACAGAGCGGTAGGGTGCAGTGTTGCAGGAATTGGAGGTGGCACACGTTTCCACAAGGTGTCCACAAATTTAGATTCCTTATTCCGTTGTGCAACACCAGCTTTTTCAACAACAGAAACTGACGGTCTTCCACTAATGATATAATATGCAGTTAAACTGAGCAGATATTGAAGGAAGTCGTCAACGGGTGATCAAATTACAGGTGAAGCCTGGTAGATAAAACGACGATGGCTATGCAAAGCACACGTTAAGAACGACATGCATGCACTACAAAACAACAAACCACAAAACTAAGCAATGAAGGGATAACTGATAACGTCCTTTTGAAAGGTGCTCGATTGAGTCACGAAGCATCAACACTGCAACGCTTCCTTAGAAGCTAGTTCAGTCGGCGTGGTCCTCGAATGAAGAAGCTGTCATTGCCGTCAGAGCTTAGCACCAATCAGCATAATAAGCTATCGAAATCCAAACATGCAACGCGTAGCGTTGCAGCGATATTTATCTATGATTCGGTTAAAAGTGTGTATTTCGGTTAAGCACACACTTAAGCGCTTGGAAGACAGGTACGTGAACTTTTTCGCATGCCATTTGGAAACACTGCAGTAAGTCTACTAGCCGAAACCCTACATCACGTGTGGGATTTGAGGTGTCCACACTTTCTCACAGTTGGTGGTGGGGGAACAAAGGAAGTTTGAAAGCATTTGTGATGTACAACGCCCATAGACATTATGTTAGATCTCATTGGAAGTTACAGGGGGTGGGGGCGTCCTTGGATGGGGCAGCTGTGCTACTTCCCCATTCTCTAGTTCCTGTGCCACTGTTGGAAGTGTAGCATAGTGGCCTGTAAGGGGATGCTGCTCATGGTCATTGCATTTATTCTTACACATTTGGGAGAGCACTCAGTACCAGGCTAGCTATTGGTTCACAGGGCAGAAACTAAGATAGGACAGATTTTGGATTGCGATGTTCCACGACTACGCCAGTGTCAGGACCATGGGTGGAGGTTCCTATGCTTTTGGTGGGGCCTGGATCCCATTATTCTTTGCCTTGCCTCCACCAACTTCCTGCTCTCTTAACTTGGGACCGTATGGGGTGAGCCCCACCAACGAAATTGGCAACACTTACTGCCTCCGTGCATTGAGCACCACCAATAATTTTCAAACTTCTCCACCCATGGTCGGCACCATGCATTCTGCTCTGGTGCGTGGTGCGCTGAAAAAAATAGTATTTAGGGGTGGGACGATTGACTGATGGAGGGTGGTTCCATGCCATCTCCAAGGTGCTGCCGATGCTGGCGAGTGCATGGACATGCTGTAGGCTGTCCTTGCGGCTGGTTTGGAGGCCGCCAGCTTCGATTACCGACTGCTACACGGGCGGGGCGACGACAGGCCCCCGTGTTACTGGTGTGAGCAGCAGGTGGAAGACTCGTGTTTTCCAGGGTCGACCAGGCTAAGCGTCGGCGAGCGCGCCTGCTGGCCGGCCCGCTGCCCGGCCTGCTGGCCGGCCTGTGCCCGCGCCCATCAGGGTGGCACCGACCAGGGTGGCACCTGGCTGCTGGAGGCCCGAACTGACGCACTTTCACAATCCAGTCAACCGAACGCCTGCTGACGGTCGTCCCGGGCCGCCGCCGCGCTTCAGAACAACATCGGGTTCGGTTTGGCCCGCAGGACGCTCGTCACGAGTTGTTGTAATCTTGTAAGCGTATATTTTTGCTGGCGATCTGAAAACGCAAGACATGATTTCAGTATGAAATCGCACTGGATGAGTGTTACTGCCTGTTTTGGACATGTTATCTCGAAATTATCCTAGAATATCCCATGCAACCGTTTGATTTGTACGCTGCCGTATGTCAATGAAAACCAAACATCATGCAATCCTTGAATTTGGCGGGAAGACTTTTAAGAAAATCCTGTCTTCCGTTCAACGCTACAACATTAGAAGGTGTGTGGTGGCAGAATGTCTTTAACATTAACAGCAACATACGCATAGGCGTGAGGACTGAGTGGAATCACAGACTACGCCCATCTTCTCGCGACCTGCAAAAATTACACATATTGAGAGGGACGTCTGTGTTCCACACTTTTGTGGCGTTCCCACGCGCCTGTAAGCGAAAGTATATCTGTATCGCTGAATATATATATATATATATATATATATATATATATATATATATATATATATATATATATATATATATATATATCGCGAAAGTATATCTATATCGTTGAAAGTTAGCTCATGTGATATTCTCCCTACACACGGGACGTGGGGAACTACGGTCAATTGTTGGCGATCTCTCAGCTCGATTAGAGCGAACCGCATGGATTGGATATGTGGGGCCTGCCGCGTTCATGGAGAGCTCTACCGTGGGCGCCGGTTGCCTTGGCCGCCGGCGGCGGCGGCGGCCTGCAGCGTCGTTGTGGAGTTCTCACGGAGAGACGACTGCAATAACTCTCGGTGGACGCGGCCAGTCCGCATGGCTACGGCCGGGCAATTACCGGGTCGCCGGTGCACTGGGCACTGGCCGATGGCGTCGTCCGAGGGCGGCCGATGGAGGCGGCGGCTGGGGGCGGCGGCTGGGGGCGGCCGATGGAGGCGGCGGCTGAGGGTGGCGTGTAGAGGCGGCCGATGGAGGCGGGCGGCTGAGGGCGGCGGCGGCCACTGACAGACGGTCGGCCTGCCGTGAGGACCCCGGCCGGCTAGGCTCGGCCTGCCCGGCCTGCCAGGTGCGTGTCGAGCCGGCCGGCCGCCGCGCATCCATCAACATCTCCCCAGTTTTCGTATCGTCCGACATCGACTGGTGGCGTGGCTTTAAATTACGGTGATCAGTAGCCGTCGCGAGCGCTATTTCGTGCCATTCATCAGCTGACGGGCGACGCGTCGGCGCGGCGACAGACGCACCGGGAGCGCCGCGTCGCGTCATTACCGGCGCCGTTCAATTTAAAAATCATTAGGATGGGCCGTTGAGTGGTTGGTATCTGGAAGGTGTTCCATTTCCTGGTGGGCGCCCGCGGCTAATGCATGGCTATCGGCCGGCCGCCGCCGGGAGAAATGACGTCCGGCCGGCCGGACCGCGCCGCCCGACGTCCGGGGCGGGGGCGGCGGCGGCGGCGGTGGCGGCGGCGGCGGCGGCGGCGGCGCGCCTCCGTCGGCACACGACGGCGCCCAACATGGCGGCCGCGCCGGCTCGCGTGATTAGTGCAAATTTGTGCGCGGGAAGGTGGAGAGACGGAGCAGTTTACCAATGACAACTGGGCGGCAGTAATGAGGTGTCATTATGTGGCTGCCGCCGCGGCGCGCTCGCCGCCTGAATGGACCGCCCCTGTCACCCGCCCCCCCTTCGCCGCGACGACCCCTGGTTTACGACGTGCCGTAATAGGTGTTCGTGTCTTTCTGGAGGCGAAAAATACAAGTTCCGTTTTAATTGCGAGCTGTCGAGAGCAGACGCTTCCCGAAAAAAAACCTACACACACCCGATGCACTCCCGGGTGGGTTTGTGTGTGTGAAGAACGCTCGAAGAAAGCCGAAGGCCGAAGTAGAAAAGAAGAGGAAAGGAGAAGGGAAATGGCAATGGAATTCGGATAGCTCTCGGTAGTGATACACCTCTCGCGGCAATGTGGAACTTCGCCTGCTTTCAGGTATTCTTGCATGTTGTGGTACACGAAAAACACATTTATAATGTGGTGGCGAGGCACGCAAGATGCATTGGAAGACATGTTTTCGACCGAGATCGGCACACATCAAAAAGGAGTTAAATTTCAGACGTCAAGAGAGGAGCCGGAGCCCAAGCCACCCGTGGACTGCTTCCTCGTTGCCATATCGCATTCACAACGACTGACAGGCACTGCAGCATAGTTGGTTGTTTAATGTCACGATGAGCCTGCGCCTACTCAGTGCGTGAGTGGCATCGCCAAACCCAGGCGACGTTTGACGACGCGGCCAACACAGCACCCGGCCGGCTGGAAGTGGACACGAGCGCCGGCGGTGGCGACCTGTGGCGGTCACCTGACCGACCACGTGACCACGTGGCCGCCTTCCTCCCCGACATCCGTCCGACCAGGCGCCGCCGGCAGCGCGTGCTCTCCAACAGCCGCGCGCCCGCTGACAGCTTCCGCGGCTCTCCTGACAGCTGAGCGATATCAGCTGCCCGGGATGAGGTGGTGACGGTTCAGACCCGATGGTCGGCATCTGGACGGCCGAGCGCTACCGAGTCACGGGCCCGGGCGCGGTCAAATCGTCCTCTAATGCTGTCAGGCATCGGCGGCTCGCACACGAATCGGCAACATTCAAGCTCAATATCATCCTAGCATTTTTACGTTCAACAATAATAGTCAGTGCATGAGTACGTAGAAATGTACGCCACCACGTGCATTCAGTGCGAGCATCTGCTCACAGCCAAGCGGGCAACAGCGAGCACACTCTGACCGAGCCATCATTTGTCGAGAAGCGCACATGTTGAGTGACGCCAGCACGATTGGGACGCGACGCTGAAGCTAGTTGTTGGAGGTTGCTGCCCAGTGCCCGGCCATCTTTGCATGCATCCTGCCAAACACTGCCACAGAAGGCTTCGATGGGGCGTGACCGGGACACGTTTTGAGGATTGTTCTCTTCCGTTTTACGTAGGGTACGCCGGCCTCTTTGAGTAGTGCGAGCGTGCCTTTGATGAGTCCCTGAGCCTCTGACGTAGTGAGCGGCAGTCAGGTACTACCAGAATACATAGCCTTCTTCAGGCTATTTGTTCTTCTGCTATGCAGGACAGCAGGACCTCGCAAACGTGCTTTTCTGGGAAGTGGCGCCCCCGAACGTTAGCGCAGCTCGACATGATGACCTGGCGAGAGACCTCCTTCGATGAGATGGCCACCCAGACCAATGATTGATTGGGAAACTTGCCCAACGGCCGATACTTCTATGTTTACCAGCGCATTTCCACCAGGCCCACATAAACACCCCGATTGCAAGACATTTGGCCCCAGAAACAAGTAAAGTAAACGTTATCATCCATGATGACGTCGATTTCTCGCGCTCGCATTCAACCGGTGGCCCATGAAACAGCTTTATAATATTTTGTGTGTGTTTTTGTTTTCCTTTATTTTGTTTCTCACTCACGTCGATCGCCTTGTTTCCTTTCCGAAAAACCGACTTTCCTTGTGTTCAGAATGTTTTGACCATAAGTTGTGTTTATCTTTGAGCGACGAGTCAAGAGGCGCTGAGAACTCACCAATCTTTTTAGCTGCATCTCTCACCAGTGTCTTCCTTTTCTTTCGGTCCATTTTGTGACGAAGCGTGCCAGGTTTTCCTTTTCCGTGATGTATACTAGCAGTAATCTCTAATTGAAAACACCGTGGCATATTGATCTAGGTATTCTCAGGGGCAGAAAATGGCAACAACCAGCGACTTCGTTTTGTTTGTGTTTCTTCGCACACTTTTGCGAAAATATTCAGTGCCGATTGAAGTATTTATCTGACCAGGTATGCTCAAAATGCAGTCCCTCCATCACGCAAAAAAAAAAATATACCCGTATGCATCAACTAGATATTGATCATTTAAATGTGTTTGGTTATTAAATATGTATTAAAGGCCACCAGTTGGACGCGATATCCTGGAATGGCACAAGGAAGCCGCCATATTCCGGAATGACCGAGTAGACCGCGGCGATATAATAGAATGACCATCGTTCCATCCTCTGCCGACTACACTCAGTGTCTCACAGATTGTTCCTCAGAACTACTGATAGTCCCGCATAGCCTGGGATAATTGTCACTGTGTGGTCACAGTGCTTACTGAGTTTTCTGTTTGTTGCAGGTGAGCTTGCCTGGAAGCGGTGGCTACCAGGACCGCAGTCCGCCCACAGATGAGTACCCGCTCCTGCAGGGCACTCAGGGCGTCAATTCAACACCGACCACACACCTAATACACACCAACTACACATCTACTCCACACCTACTCCACACCTACTCCACACCTACTCCACACCTACTCCACACCTACTCCACACCTACTCCACACCTACTCCACACCTGCTCCACACCTACTCCACACCTACTCCACACCTGCTCCACGCCTACTCCACACCTACTCCACACCTACTTCACACCGAATCCACACCTACTCCACACCTACTCCACACCTGCTCCACACCTACTCCACGCCTACTCCACACCTACTCTACACCGACTCCACACCTACTCCACACCTACTCCACACCTACTCCACACCTGCTCCACGCCTACTTCACACCGACTCCACACCTGCTCCACACCTACTCTACACCTACTCCACACCTACTCCACATCTACTCCACACCGACTCCACACCTACTCCACACCTACTCTACACCTACTCCACACCTACTCCACACCTACTCCACACCTGCTCCACACCTACTCCACATCTACTCCACGCCTTCTCTACACCTGCTGCGCACCACAACCAGCAGCGTGCTTGGCCCTGGTTAGCTGGGCGCTTCAGTACATTTATACAGTACGGTGCATTAAGCCTGCTACGTGTCAACCACACTTCACACACTGACAAATTATACCGCTTGCATCATGATATATTGTATATGCAATGTGTTCATGGCACACGGAGCTCTGTAGGCCACTTGCTGCATAAAAACGGACTGCTTCGATGGCCCTCAAGATCCAATATTGTTGCCGGTGTATGCAGGATGTTATTAGTTCCGCTGCGTGATTGTTCGTTATGGCTGGGTGGAGTTCCCTCCCGAGGTGCACTTTCCCTATCCACTGGCTAGCGTGGTGGAACACAGGCTCCTGTCCAGCTCCCGTCACAGTTCGCACGGCTGTTGTTTGTGTTTTGGCTCCATTGAAAGCGGCGTAGTAATTGTCTCGCATTGATCAGGCTGCCAGAATCCCCGAGTTGTATCGGCCTGCCATAGTTGCCAGCTGTATCAACCTGCCAGAGATCCAAGTTTGGCTCGTCAAGTGCCCTAAAAATGCTGCTATCGCGCTCATCTCTGGCGATCCAGGCGTGTCCGCCGCTGACTTATCCATTCACCTCTCCACCACGCCATTCTCGTCATTGTTTCACGTCGCTTCCTATTTTGGTATTCGGTGGTATTCTTGTTCTGTGTTTTGCGGTTTTTCTCGCAATTATATTATGAAGCATCTGATACTTTTCCCGGAATATCAACATTCTGCCGCACTCGTCGTGTAAGCTGGTGCTGACGGTGTCTGCCACCCCTTCTCCCCTCTCTCGTTATCTTGCACAGTGTCACCTTGGAGCGTTGTGATCACAGACTGTGTTCATAGAATGCCACGATCACAGACTGTGTTCATATAATGCCACGATCACAGACTGTGTTCATAGAATGTCACGATCACAGACTGTGTTCATAGAATGTCACGATCACAGACTGTGTTCATAGAATGTCACGATCACAGACTGTGTTCATAGAATGTCACGATCACAGACTGCGTTCATAGAATGTCACGATCACAGAGTGTGGGCCCAGTCCATGGGGCGTATGAGTCTCTCCAAGCGGCGCGAAGCATAGACATTAGGAGCTGAAGCTCATAGTATCCATTGCAGCCACGTGACGCCCTCGATAGGCGTCACAACACGTGGCTCATCAATCGGCGTCTATCATCTGAGGGATTGAACGCGGCATTAGATCCCTGTTATCAACCAGTCAATCGATGTGGCACCTTCCTTAAGTGCTATGTGACAGCTCGAGCTCCACTGTTTCCATAACCTGTAGTTGTGTCCAGAGACGCGACTAAGAGGAGGGCGACCACTCCCGCCTTAGAAACCGAAAATACACTAGATCAAACAAGGAATGTTGAGATTTTCGCTACGCAATGACAAAAATGTTCGGCGCCCTTCGCACGCCGAAAGCGGCCTCTGTTACGTGGCTTTTTTATCCGGCCCCTCTTAAGAAAATCCTGGCTGCGCCCCTGGTTGTGTCCGCACACTCGTGACTCCCACCGTGCGCTTATCCTCCAGCGCAACTGGGACCGGTCCGAGGGTGGGGTGGGCTGCTCCCGCCCGCATGGAGATCCCGATCTGGTCCACATCTGTGTCCAGGATCATGGCGGGCATTTGGAGGCGCACCATGTCGCCGAGGCGGACCTCCTCAGCTTCTCTAGACACCGGCCTGACACTGACACCGACACCGGCCCCGGCCGCGGGCTGGTGCCTCTCTGACTCCGCTGCGTCCGGCGGTATGGTGTCCGAGCCATGCGCATGTCCCGTGTCCCGTGTCCCGTGTCCCGTCGGACCACGCGACTCGGACAGACACAGAGCGGGTCAGACCACAAGCCGGTCGCACCACCAGAGCCAGTCGGACCATAGATTCGGACCGGACTACAGAGCCGGACCGGACCACAGAGTCTGGTTGGAAACATATAATCGGACCGGACCGCAGAATCGGACCGGACCACAGAGTCGGGCCGGACCACAGAGTCGGGCCGGACCACAGAGTCGGGCCGGACCACAGAGTCGGACCGGACCACCGAGTCCGACCGGACCACCGAGTCCGACCGGACCACCGAGTCCGACCGGACCACAGCACCGGACCGGACCACAGCACCGGACCGGACCACAGCACCGGACCGGACCACAGAGCCGGTGGCGGCGGCCGGGCGTCTGTGTCCGGTGGTGAGGCAATTTGGTCGTCAGCCGTGACAGGAACACCGGGACACCCGTTAATCATGGCCGGCCGATTGTTTTATGTCCGCGGGCGGCGGCGGATGATCGGTGGCCCTGCGTCCGCCGCTGCTGCTGCTGCTGCTGCTGCCGCCGCCACCGCCACCGCCACCGCCACCGCTGCTGCTGCTGGTGCTGCTGCTGCTGGCGGCGAGCGCCGGCCGCGCGGGCACCGTGCGCACCACACACATTACACACGCGTAATTTGATTTGACACGAGGCCACGAGGCGTGGTCGGGGTGGCCGGCCAACTCGGCTCCCATTGGACGCACCTCCGGTCTCGAAATCGGTACTGCGTGCGCCAGGTCGGTGGCTCGTGTCGGCCGTCGACCGGAAGGTAGACGCGGTGCAGGCTCGTGCCGACGGCGGCTCGATTCGCAATGCTCCAGCCAGCACTTGGGTCTGCCGGAGCGACACTCCGGAGGTGGCCGGCGTTCGGGTGATTGCGAGCCAAGCTGGGAATCGTGCGTCAGTCTGAACTCACCGTTGTCGGTCGCGCCTGTTGGCAGACGGGCGGACGTCTTCGCCGAAATAATCGCCGCTCGCCGGTGCCAAATTACCGCCAGTTAGTTGGGAAATGATTAATCCTGGAGAGAGGTCGGCCGCAGTGATATATGGACGTGCTGTGTCGCACGTCGACACTTGTATTTCGAGGTGACAGCGACCCTCACGCTACCTCGCGGTGCGTGGTGTCGCCCCGTCACTCTGCCACCGTCCTCCCGCCACTCTGCCGCCGTCCTTTCGCCGCTCTGCCGCTGTCCTCCCGCCACTCTGCCGCACTCCCACCACTCTGCCGTCGTCCTCCCGCCACTCTGCCGCCGTCCTTTCGCCGCTCTGCCGCTGTCCTCCCGCCACTCTGCCGCACTCCCACCACTCTGCCGTCGTCCTCCGGCCACTCTGTCGCCGTACTCCCGCCACTCTGTCGCCGTACTCCCACCTCTCTGCCGCACTCCCACCACTCTGCCGTCGTCCTCCCGCCACCCTGTCGCCGTACTCCCGCCTCTCTGCCGCACTCCCACCATTCTGCCGTCGTTCTTCCGCCACTCTGCCGCACTCCCGCCATCTCGCCGCTCACCGCCGCTCCCTTTGTGTACAGAAACACGCGCACGATGTTATTTATAGGTGGGCGCTAATTGCAAAAACAGTAATTTATCCGCCAGATTAGAAGCCGGGCTTTATTCCGACGGGCCGGCGAGCCCACGCGCTCTAACCAGGTGTGAACGCTTGTCAACCAGTGCATTTGTCAAAATCACGTCCAAATCGTCGGCGATGGCGTCACCCGAACGCCGGCCGCGACGGGTATTGATGGTGTGCGGTCAGTGGAGAGGCCGGCGCCGGCCGGCTGCCAACACCCACACCGCCGCACGGTGCCGCACATGGTGCACAGTGCAATGTTCTCTGTCGACTGCGGCCGGGGCGACAGGCGGCCGGGCTGCCGGCGCGGCCGGCCGTCGCGGCCGGCCGTCGCCCGCCCATGGCCCGAGCGCCGTGTCATTGTTGTGATGGCGGCCGGTCACATTTGCCGCAAACACTCTATTAGGTGGCCGGGTATGCTGATGAGCGGCCGGAATGCTGTCGGAACGCGCCGCGCCGCTCTGCCACGGCCCGTCGGCGGATGCCATCCATTCCCGGCTGTCACTGCCGCTGACGCCACCGCGCCCGCACTGACCCCCCCCGGTTGTGCTGCATCCGATATGGCCGCCGGCGTATGCGATCGCCGTCGGCTTACGTATCTGTAGCGGCCTCCGTCGCCGCCGCCGGCTTCTCCGCATCTGTAGCGGCCTCCGTCGCCGTCGTCGGCTTACGTATCTGGTAGAGGCGCGAACTTACTATGCCCTAACCGCGATTTCTATGCGTGCTGTAACCGCCAGGTTGTGTCTGGTGTGATCGGCAGGTTGTGTCTGGTGTGGCCGACAAGTTGTGTCTGATGTGGCCGGCAGGTTGTGTCTGGTATGGCCGACAGGTTGTGTCTGGTGTGGCCGACAGGTTGTGTCTGGTGTGGCTGACAGGTTGTGTCTGGTGTGGCCGACAGGTTGTGTCTGGTGTGGCCGACGTTGTGTCTGGTGTGGCCGGCAGGTTGTGTCTGGTGTGGCCGACTGGTTGTGTCTGGTGTGGCCGACAGGTTGTGTCTGGTGTGGCCGACAGGTTGTGTCTGGTGTGGCCGACAGGTTGTGTCTGGTGTGGCCGACATGTTGTGTCTGGTGTGGCCGACAGGTTGTGTCCGGTGTGGCCGACGTTGTCTGGTGTTGCCGGTAGGTTGTGTCTGGTGTGGCCTGTAGTCTGGGAAAATCATGGTTTGCATGTCTGGAATAAACCTGGTTTGTATGCATCACCCAGAGCTTGCTCGTAGGTTGGGTCGGTCAATCGCTCGGATGAATGCCACGGGAACACTTACTTCACTTTGGTGACAACCCGAACTTGTGCATCTATAGTGGCCGTTAGCTGCTACATCAACGCCGACGGCCAGCTGCCACATCTGTAGCGGCCGCCAGCTGCTGCATTGTAGCAGCCGCCAGCTGCTGCATCTGTAGCAGCCATCAGCTGGTGCATCTGTAGCAGCCATCAGCTGATGAATCTGCGGAAGGCGCGTCGGCTACGTTAGCGGCAGCCTGCGGCGATGCATTTGGCGCGCTGCGGTGCTACAAACCCGTCGCGCCACCACCGACCGCCCCTTAACTCCCACCGACCGACCCGATAAGGTCCGCGCACCCGGTCAGACGCTGCATATGCAACGCATTAATTCCACAACAACCAGTTATTCTTGCATGTGATATCGTACAGTGACTTATGAGACAGAGCGGACGAAAGAGATACACACACTGCAGAAACGAGCTCACCCCGCCTGCACCGCTGCCATCTTTGATCCTTGCACCGGCGAAGCCCGTCGGCAGGTACGCTGCCACAATTATCGTGGCGTGTGTCGGTCGAAGCAATTGCAAATGGAGTTTGGCCGAGCTGAATTATTAGGAAAACAGGACCGAATAGCTGATTAAATTTGCCCTTTTCTCCGGCGAACGACTAATGCCGCCCTGAGCTGCGGTGATTTGTCAATGTCGCCGGCGGCAGGGGGAGCCGCCGGGGGGACAAAGCCGGCCGAAATCTCCTGAGGAGGGCAGATAGGGCCGCTCAGATGCCCGCCTGGGACGACCGGCGCTGCCAATCAATAGCGCGGCGGCACGGCGTCGCCACTGGTCTCTGGTCTATTGGCTGCCGGGTCGGGGCCGCCCCCGGTCGGGGTCATGCAGGCGGCCGGGTCATAGAGGCGACCGGTTATAGTGGCGACAGGGTCATAGAGGCGGCGGGGTCATGCAGGCGGCCGGGTCATAGAGGCGACCGGTTATAGTGGCGACAGGGTCATAGAGGCGGCGGGGTCATGCAGGCGGCCGGGTCATAGAGGCGACCGGTTATAGTGGCGACAGGGTCATAGGGGCGGCCGGGTTATAGAGATGACCGGGTTATAGGTTATAGAGACGGCCGGGTCATAAGGGCGACATGGCCATAGAGGCGGCGGGGTCATGGAGGCGACCGGGTCATAGGGACGGCCCGGTTATAGTGGCGACAGGGTCGTATGGGCGGCCGGGTTATAGAGAC
Source organism: Ashinkailepas kermadecensis (assembly GCA_034440615.1). Taxonomy (NCBI): domain Eukaryota; kingdom Metazoa; phylum Arthropoda; class Thecostraca; family Neolepadidae; genus Ashinkailepas; species Ashinkailepas kermadecensis. The sequence goes on from JAOTOM010005060.1 coordinate 427,997, forward strand.
GGCCGGGTTATAGTGGTGACCGGGTCACAGGGGCGGCCAGATCATAGCGGCGGCCGGGTCATAGGAGCGGTCAGGTCATAGGTGTGGCCGGGTCATACGGGTGGCCGGATCATAGCGACGGCCGTATTATACAGGCTGCCTGCTCATTGGGGCAGTCGGGTCATATAGACCGTTAGGTCATAGAGGCGGCCGGGTCATGTAGGTGGACGTCCATCCAGACCACAGGAGCGGCCCATCGCCGCTCTGCTGTAAGCAAAGCGCAAGCGTGTAAGATTTTCCGATGCGATTCAGGGCACAGTGACGGGTTTTCTCTTCTTTTTGTTTGTTTGTTTGTTCTTCAGTGGGGGAAAATTGAATTGCCATCTGCTGGAGAAGTTATGTTGGGGAAAGGCTACGTTATGTGGGCTTATCTCCTGATGCCGTTAAGCATACGGTTCTGGAATCGCTTACACAAAACATTTGCACATTGCCTGCCTCGTCTCGGCGCTGCATAATCTTGGTAGTTGATGTGTTCCAAAGTACAAATAGCTAACCGAGCCACGACTCATCTGTTGTCGAAATATGTGAGATTTTACCGTATTGACCAGCCACATATCTGTGCAAACTGACAGCATGTATTTCCATGATTTGTTGGTATGTTGTCCGACGGACATGCTGGTGTGGAGTTCTGATGTCAGCCAGCAGCTTTTCAGACGCCGATATTATTTCATGAAACAACTTGCATTTTCATCCATGTTTTACCATGTCAGCATGTTTTGATATTTTGCAATGTCTTGAGCTGATTGGATTGGAGGCAAAATGCCTGCAAGACTAGCTCGCCTGAAATAGCTCTGGCTCTTTGTGGGTGACTGTTGATGGCTGTTGGCGCAATTGTGATTTTCACACCGTATATTCACAAAGCGATAACCTTCGAGCACTCCCACATAAAGTTCAGAAGGAATAATGCCGCTGGACAGAGGGCACCCAGAACCTGAAATGGAGTAAAAAGTAATCAATTTCCATAAGTGTCTTGAGGTTTAGTGAATGTGTCTGACCAGCTATATTTCGTGTCTCCCAAAACAGTATGCTGGCTACCGATCTTTTTTGTCCGGATCATAGAGGTGCCGGTTGCTTACATTGACCTTCATCGACAGGGGCTTTCATAATGTCAACACGTAAGCCTTACCCCCCATACACGTTACCACAATGGAGCACGTGGTAAACAGTTTTCCATACAATGGTAGATGCACCTGGTGACATGAATTAATCTCGGCGTCGGAGCGCGTTGGATCACCTGCTCTTTCCAAGTCAGCCCTGCCTTCCATCCACCCACCCGCACAAGTCAGCAGGCAGACACGACCAGTGTCGGACACCAGCTGTACGACCCATGCAGTCGATGCGCCGCTAAACCGCGGTGTCAGACACCGGCCAGCGTCCAAGTGTCTGCGAGCCGTGGCTAAACCGCAGTGTGACCGGCGCGTCATGTCCGCGAGCCGTGGCTAAACCGCAGTGTCAGACACCGGCCAGCGTCCAAGTGTCTGCGAGCCGTGGCTAAACCGCGGTGTCAGACACCGGCCAGCGTCCAAGTGTCTGCGAGCCGTGGCTAAACCGCGGTGTCAGACACCGGCCAGCGTCCAAGTGTCTGCGAGCCGTGGCTAAACCGCAGTGTCAGACACCGGCCAGCGTCCAAGTGTCCGCGAGCCGTGGCTAAACTGCAGTGTCAGACCCCGGCCAGCGTCCAAGTGTCCGCGAGCCGTGGCCGCCGTGCCGTGCCGGTCTGTCGGCGACGCAGGCCCCTCCCTGTGCGGGTGCCATTGGCCGGCGGCAGTCACACCTGGTGGTTAGACGGCAGCCGCTGCCGCACCAGGCGGCGGCGGCGGCAGCTCTGACTAGGCCGCGTTAGTCGCCGCCATCGACGCGGCTCTCGTGTGCCGGCGTGACGCGTCACACAGCCGCAGCTGTCCACGTGACGGCCGCCACACGTCGCGTCGCACAATGCGCCTGTCGTGGCCGTGGCCGGCTGGACGTGGCGGGCGGCGGCGGGACGTCGTGTCGTTCGCGGGCGGCACACGGTGCCGATGTGATGGCGATGTAATACACGTTGTGGAAGTTTTGTAGTCGCTCACCCTCGCTCCTGGTCAACTCGAGTGCACTGTTCCGGCATAGTCAGGTGTCTCCTCTGGTCTGGTGTCTCCGCTGGCTTTGTCTGATATCTCCTCCGGTCTGGTCTGTTATCTCCTCTGGTCTGGTCTGGTATCTCCTCTGGCTTTGTCTGCTATCTCCTCTGGCCTGGTCTGGTGTTTCCTTTCGTCTGGTCAGGTATCTTCTCTGGTGTGGTCTGATGTCTCCTCTGGCCTGGTCTGGTGTCTCCTTCGGTCTGGTCTGGTATCTTCTCTGGTCTGGTTTAGTGGCTTCTCGGGTATGGCCTGGTCTTTCCTCTACCCTGGTCGGTGTCTCCTTTGGTCTGGTCTGGTGTCTCCTTTGGCGTGATCTGCTGTCTCTGGTCCGATATTGCCGTGGATTCTGTTTTTGACGTGACGACGACATTATCTTTTCACGAAATTATCTTCCGTCGATATTGTATAGCATCTCATCTGGCGTGATATGCCGTCTCCTGTACCTTGATACGACACCGCCTGTGGTCTGGTGTGTTGTCTTTATTGGTCGGAGACATTATATCTTCTGTTCGAATATGTTATCTTCCCTAGCCTGGTGTGTTTTCTCTGTTTGTTGAGGACGTTGTCTCCTCTGATCGGGTAGTTATCTCCCCAACCTGGTATGTTTTCTCCTCTGGTCGAGTTTGTTATCTTCCCCAGCCTGGTATGTTTTCTCCTCTGGTCGGGTGTGTTATCTTCCTCAGCCTGGTATGTCTTCTCATCTGATCGGGTGCGTAATCTTCTCCAGCCTGGTATGTTGTCCCATCTGGTCGGGTTTGATCTTCCCCAGTCTTGTGTGTTGTCTCCTCTGGTCGGGTATGTTATCTTCCCAGCCTGGTATGTCGTCTCCTCTGGTCGGGTATGCTACCTTCCCCAGCCTGGTATGCAGTCTCATCTGTTTGGCCATCGACCAAACACGTTGGACACCATTCACGAATGCGGAACATTTACATTTTAATTACATTATCTTTTAATTATTTTGCCCTAAACTGTGCAATCTTTATTCATAGAATTTAAATGCGCTGTTTAATGAGTTTTGTTTTCGCCATTTGTGGGTCGGGCAGGCCTGGTGGTGCCCGGAGAGACCGCACGGCCTGTGCTGTTCCAGCGCCAGCTGACTCTTCACCGCTCCGGTCCGGAAGGGGCGGCTCACAGACACGCAGGGCAGGGCAGCTTGGGCCCAGTCGTGGCAGCTCCAGCCCCAGCTGTGGCAGCTCCAGCCCCAGCTGTGGCAGCTCCGGCTCCAGCGGTGGCAGCTCCGGCTCCAGCGGTGGCAGCTCCGGCTCCAGCGGTGGCAGCTCCAGCCCCAGCTGCGGCGGCTCCGGCTCCAGCTGTGGCAGCTCCCGCTCCAGCGGTGGCAGCTCCAGCCCCAGCTGCGGCGGCCCGGGGCAGCTGTGGCGCTAGCTGTGCCAGCGGCGGCTCCAGCGGTGGCAGCTCCAGCCCCAGCTGCGGCGGCTCCGGCTCCAGCGGTGGCAGCTCCAGCCCCAGCTGCGGCGGCCCCGGGGCAGCTGTGGCCTAGCTGTGCCACGGCGGCTCCAGCGGTGGCACCTCCACCACTGCGGCGGCTCCGGCCCCAGCTGTGGCGGCTCCCGCTCCAGCAGGAGCGTGCCCGACCTGAGCGACACCGGCGAGTCAGCTGTGACCGGCGCCGCCGACTCCGGTGTCGTCCGGATGCACGTCACCGTCGCCGGAGATAATTTGGCCGGCCGGTCGTTTCATTAACTGCCACGACGTCGGCGGCGCGCCGACCGGCCGTTTGCGCCGCTGGGAGCATCTGCAAATGTGCCCGCCTTCCCAGGCGCTTCCTTCTCGTAACGAGCGTAAAGGCTACAGAAGCGCTTCAGAATTCATTTGCTCGAGTGGAGGCCGTCACGGGCCGCTTTATGGCCGCTCGGTCGTCGCACGAGCGTGGCGTGGAACTCAAGTGGTCCGGGGAGGCGCTCAGCGCGGCCAACGCCCAGTTAACTCGGGCCAGACGGGCTCCAAGTAAAGATGTCGGTCGGCGCCGGCGCTGCGCTGTCAGGAACACTGCCCGGCCATTCGCTGTCGGGAGCACTGCCGGGCCATCCGCTGTCGGGAGCACTGCCCGGCCATCCGCTGTCGGGAGCACTGCCCGGTCATCCGCTGTCATGAGCACTGCCCGACCTTTCCATCGGTTTGTTTGCACCCACGCGGTCTGTTTTCGAGGGAGTTCTCAATGAGTGATTGGTCTCTTACATTTTATGGTGTTCGTTGTAGTTTTTAATAGCTGCGTGAAGGATGAGGAACGACGCATGTGCAAGTGGACCCTGTCCTTATGCATACTTCATGCCTGGAATTATTGCCGCGTTTCTCATAAGCGCATTATTGCAAATGCCAACGTTTACCGGCGCCAATCTCTCGACTGACAAATGATATTTCGCATCGAATAGCGACCCAGTGCAGCACCAGTGGCGAACACAATTACTGGTATGGCGATTTGGTTTGCATCGTATGTTGGTCGTCTGGATATTTCGCACCAGCTGGCTGCCGCTAGACAGCAGCTGGTCGCAGCTGTTGTATCGGCTCGGGATGCTGGCCGCATCTGACAGCAGCTGGCCAGCTGGCCACAGCTGCTGTATCGGCTCGAGATGTTGGCCGCATCTGACAGCAGCTGGCCAGCTGGCCACAGCTGCTGTATCGGCTCGAGATGTTGGCCGCAGCTGGCAACAGTTGGGCAGCTGGCCGCAGCTGCTGTGTCTGTTCGGGATGCTAGCTCAGCCTGTCGCAGCTGGCCAGCTGGCCGCAGCTGCTGTGTCTGTTCGGGATGCTAGCTGCAGCCTGTCGCAGCTGGCCAGCTGGCCGCAGCTGCTGTATCGGCTCTGGATGGCCGCTGGTGGTGGCCTTGAGATACGGCTGATGAAAATCCACGCTAAAGGCGTGATGTCGTTTTGACGAGATGCCTGTGAAATGTCACGGTGCCAATGGAAAATCAGCAGCAAGCAAGTGTTGTAAGGTCCTTGTTACTATGGGTGCTGCCAAGTGAGTTACTATGGGTGCTGCCAAGTGCCAAGTGAGCCATTGTAAAGCGTCCTGAGCAATGCAGTTTTAGATGAAACAATTGGAGTCTTGGATACAACGGTCGTTGTTGCAGCCGCAATGCCGGCAAAGTTGCTTTATTCGCACATGAGTGCGCACTTCTCACTGTCACTGGCACCGGTCATATTGCAATCAAAGACGCACATTTTGGTGGGAACGTTCATTGGCACAGGTTGAAGTGCCGCCAGACGGGCAGGGGATCGCATGAAGCAAAGTGTGTGCCATGGTACAAACATAGTTTGCTTTGGGCCTAATGCAAAATTACTAGGTCATGCTTGCGGCTGCTGTTTTAAGAAACATGGTTAAAGCACATGTACCTTTGAAGTGGGTATGAAGTCGCTAGATCTGCTATGTGGCCATCAATCAAACATGAAAGTCTTTCCAATTGCACACCACCATATTTGACTGTCAGAAAGCGTAATTTTGATAATATAGTGTATATAGACAGTCGTTGTCAAGACGAACGGTGATTTGATGGTATTTGTGGTCTGTGCATTGCATTTACGTGTGAAACATTCGCATCTAATAGACGTAGCTACCATACTCTGAGGATTGCTCAGGAGGCCAAGGTGTCCAACACTGCCTAGCACACCCGCACAGAGAGTACTGAGTACCTGCTCTGTTCACGGTCGGGGCTGTGATGTTGGTCGAAGCTGCTCAAGTTTACAAGTCCTATATGCCATCTTGCACATAATTTTTACTTCAAACATTACTGATGTGGACGAGTGGTCTAGGGGTAAGATGCTCGTCTCACAATCGAAAGGTTGTGAGTTCGAGTCTCACCTGTCGCTACTCTTCGCCCGCGACCAATCGGCGTGAGAGATTGGCGACGCTACATGACTCAACGGTCGACGTGTCGTAAAACCAATAACCAACCAACCAACCAAACATTACTGATGTGGCATCAGTTGAACGCACTGTAATTCCGAACCAATAAGCTTGTAGCTACGATAGATGCGGAATGCATAGTATTATCCATGCTACCATGCGCGACATACCTGCACTGGAAGTGGTCGATGTCATGGCGCTTCATCAACGTTCATCAGCTGTACTATGTTATAATTATCACTAATTATTGTGATATGTGGTGCTCCAACTGCAGGGTCTGAGCGCTGTTCCGGACACGGTGGCCCCGAGTGCAGCATGGCACAGCCAGCAGGTGATGGCCGACTGAAACCGGCCCTCCGGCTCGATACCCCAGCCCCTCCACCCCACACCTGCCTAACCCCGTACCTCCACGCTCAGACCCCCCCCCCTCCACTCCCCACACACACACACGCCAGACGTTCTTAGTCCCAACGTCCAAGGCCGGGTACAATCCCCGTCCGTCCTGATTCCGCCCCGAGGCTGACCTCATATCTGTGGCTCCACGGAGCTCCGTCCTTTCCCCTCCCCAGGCTGACCTCATGTCTGTGGATCCACTGTACTGGCCGTCTCTGCCGTCTGAAGTTGACACTAATGACTCAAACAATGCAGCGATACCATCAGACATAATAATTAATATCATAGTAATGACATAAGCCGTCGTCGCCTGTGCCAGTTTCGATGCAACATGCGTTCAACGTGGTGTTCAGTTCGTGGGCATGGCTGTCGTGAGCTGTTGGACGTACTGTCCGGTGTGCTGTCCGGCGTCCTGTTGGGTGTGCTGTCCGGTGTCCTGTGCACAGCGCCATCAGGTGTCCTGTCGGGCGTGCTGTGTGGCACTCTGCCGGACGTTCTGCCCGGTGTCTTGTTGGCAGTGCCGTCCAGTGTGTTGTCGGCGTACTGTCAGTATCCTGTCCAGTGTGCTGTCGGGTATCCTGTCCAGTGTGCTGTCGGGTATCCTGTCCAGTGTGCTGTCGGGTATCCTGTCCAGTGTGCTGTCGGGTATCCTGTCCGGTGTGCTGTCGGGTATCCTGTCCAGTGTGCTTTTTGTCGGGTATCCTGTCCACTGTGCGGCTGTCGGGTATCCTGTCCGGTGGGCTGTCGGGTATCCTGTCCGCTGTGCTGTCTGGTATCCTGTCCGGTGGGCTGTCGGGTATCCTGTCGGCGTGTTGTCGGGTATCCTGTCCAGTGTGCTGTCGGGTATCCTGTCCGGTGGGCTGTCGGGTATCCTGTCCAGTGGGCTGTCGGGTATCCTGTCCGGTGGGCTGTCGGGTATCCTGTCCGGTGGGCTGTCGGGTATCCTGTCCAGTGTGCTGTCGGGTATCCTGTCCAGTGTGCTGTCGGGTATCCTGTCCGGTGGGCTGTCGGGTATCCTGTCCAGTGTGCTGTCGGGTATCCTGTCCAGTGTGCTGTCGGGTATCCTGTCCGGTGGGCTGTCGGGTATCCTGTCCAGTGTACTGTCGGGTATCCTGTCCAGTGTACTGTCGGGTATCCTGTCCAGTGTACTGTCGGGTATCCTGTCCAGTGGGCTGTCGGGTATCCTGTCCAGTGTACTGTCGGGTATCCTGTCCAGTGTACTGTCGGGTATCCTGTCCAGTGTACTGTCGGGTATCCTGTCTAGCGTGCTGTCTGACATCCTGTCGGGCGGGCTGACGGCGTGGCTGACGGCGTGGCTGACGGCGTGGCTGACGCGGGCATCTGGTCCTGGAGGGCGGCGGGCTGACGGCGTGGCTGACGCGGGCACCTGGTCCTGGTGGGCGGCGGACTGACGCCGTGGCTGACGCGGGCACCTGGTCCTGGTGGGCGGCGGGCTGACGCCGTGGCTGACGCCGTGGCTGACGCCGTGGCTGACGCCGTGGCTGACGCGGGCACCTGGTCCTGGTGGGCGGCGGGCTGACGCCGTGGCTGACGCGGGCACCTGGTCCTGGTGGGCGGCGGACTGACGCCGTGGCTGACGCGGGCACCTGGTCCTGGTGGGCGGCGGGCTGACGCCGTGGCTGACGCCGTGGCTGACGCCGTGGCTGACGCCGTGGCTGACGCCGTGGCTGACGCCGTGGCTGACGCCGTGGCTGACGCCGTGGCTGACGCGGGCACCTGGTCCTGGTGGGCGGCGGACCGACGGCGTGACGCCGTTGCATGCTATTTGGCGGTTATCTCAGCGACGCCCATTGGCCGTTAAGCGGATTGCGCCGCCATAATGCGGCGACGTCGGGCACTGAGGCACTGGTAGCCGCATGGCACCGGCCACTCCTCAGTGTTTTGGTCGAACGGCAGCCGGTGCACGCTCTGGGCCTGGCGCTCTGAGTCGGAGCTCGATCTGGTCCCTCAGTCAGGTGCACGCTCCGAGTGGTGGGCTGCCAGTCGGGCTACAGTCGAGCCTCCTAGTCAGGTGCGCGATCCGAGTCACAGCTCTGAGTGAGGAGCACGCTCGGGTTTGTGTTCGGGTTGTGAGATCTGCGTTTTGGTCGGAGGTCGAGTGCGCGACCCGCGCCCTGGTTCCGTGGTATGTCACCTGGTGTCCCCCGTTCCGTGGTGTGTCACCTGGTGTCCCCCGTTCCGTGGTGTGTCACCTGGTGTCCCCCGTTCCGTGGTGTGTCACCTGGTGTCCCCCGTTCCGTGGTGTGTCACCTGGTGACCCGCGGTCGGTCTGTTCATCGGCCACCGCGTGAATGTTGTGTTGGGCGTGGAGGCGAGTCGTCCGGCACTTTTCCTCACGACACGTATCGTGCTCTTCATGCGGAACGTCCCTTGCCTTCCGGCATGCCCCACCCTATATCAATTAAAGCCAAGCTCCCACGAGTCTTTATTCCGGAAAAATAAACTTAGCCGTAGTGATGCTGATATTTGTTTTATGTTCTAGTACCCATGCTGGCCAGCATATCCTCCCCTAATATGTTAGTTCAGGAGGAGAGGGTGTTCCCAGTCACGGCTGTCCTACTTCACCCCCACCAGGGCTATGACCAGTTCCCATTGCTTGATACTTACGGGGGAGCCTGGTTGGATCAGATGGTGGTCTCACGGCCACGGTCGCCCCACAGTCAAAATTATCCGGTGGACATCTCTGCTAGCCTGCACCACCGTCTTGCTACTTACCTGTCGAGGAGCTTGTTTTGAATCGAGGCGCCCTAAAACCGAAAGCTTGTTTTGAACGTCTCGTGAACGTGGATTGGACTTCATGAAATACCTCCCACGAGTTGTGGTAGGAAACCACTGGGCAACATTGCAGTTGATGGGTTCATTATTCTTGGTGATGTCATAAAATTACTTCATGAATCTTTCAACAAGTCGCAGCGTTAGCATGCTGCCTGTAATGTTGATTATTGAGACTTCACTGCTGATGTGACGCCCTATGCTGATGCTGTACACTGAACGAAACAAATCGACTTCAGGACGGTGAGGTTGGCAGAGGGTTGGATGATTTTTGTGTGTTTTTTCACCATGTCCATGGATGCAACATAGTCTTCAAAATACGGCAAATTCCATTTTAATCGCATTTTCTGTGGCAGAAATGTAGGCCGCGTGTGTTTTCTGTGATAGAGAGGAAAGCACGCCAGACCTCCCACTTGTTACACCACCCACGTCCATGAGAACATGCTTTGCGATGCTCGATGTCGGCGCTCACTGAGGTAGCTGCTGGGCACGAGTATCGGTTGCATTACCCGCAGACCGCGATTGTGCCTCGTCACGGCGGCGGGCGGCAGCGCCGGCAGGTCCCAGATGAAGATGTCGGCCCCCTGCAGCTGCCGGACCCCCTGCGCACCGGCGCCCGCCCGTACTCTGTCTCTGGCTGTCTCAGTTTTTGTCCGGAAGTGGAGGCGGGCGGCTGAAGGCGGCTGAAGGCAGCCTGCAGTGGTGGTTGTGTTGGCGGGCTGACTGCCGACTACGGAGTCCCTGCTGCCTGGACTGTAGCTGACGCTTCCGTCAGCGGGTCAGCAGCCACACCTGACCTGACCTGACCTGACCTGTCAATTGTCGCCAATTGCAGGCGGCGGTCAGGTAGCCAAGCGCAACCGCAATCACCTAGTTCGGCCGCGCCATCACGCACTTGATTCTGCGGGACTGATCCCATGTGGTCCAGTCGGCGGCGGACAGACGCCACGCGAACCGGCGCCCATCGCGGCCATATCAGCGCTGCTCACCCACACATTTCTCGAGACCTGGTGGCTGCATGACCACTGCATTCAATGCACCCATAAACTCCCCTCAGGACATGCTGTATGGCCACGGTCACCTCGTGTCCCGTTTGGAGGTCCGAGTCGACGGTGAGCTGGCCCGGACCGACTCGGCCCCGGCTCGGCCCCGGCTCGGCCCCGACTCGGCCCCGGCTCGGCCCCGACTCGGCCCCGACTCGGCCCCGACTCGGCCCCGGCTCGGCCCCGGCTCGGCCCCGGCTCGGCCCCGGCTCGGCCCCGGCTCGGCCCCGGCTCGGCCCCGGCTCGGCCCCGACTCGGCCCCGGCTCGGCCCCGGCTCGGCCGCAGCGCAGCCCGGCACCGGGCGCGGCGGCGGGGTGCCGCGCCGGGGTCAGCGGGACTCCTGCGGCGGGTCAGCCGGCGGGTCACGCGGCCGACTGACCCGCGCGGCAGAGGTGACGGCTGCAGCGACCTCTGGCGGCGCGGCGGCGGCGTCCGTCAGCGACGACGCGCCGGGCCGCCGGCGGCCGCTGTTGTTCGTGCCGTCGTACGGCCCGGCGGCCGTCCTGTCGGGGCCGCGCCGTGTCGCATTGTTTGCCGCGCGCCCGTTCCCACGTCGGCCCGGCGCGTACGGCACAAACATCGCCGCCGCCTGTTGTTGGGTTGGCACGACGGCGTCGCCGGCCGCCGGCCGCGCGCCGCGAGCGAGCGTCGGCGCGCTCGTCGAGACCACCATCTTTGGTGCCGACGGCCAATAGCCGGGCGGCCGCCGCGCCGTCGCCTCCGACGTCGGCGCGGCCGCCGCTATTATTTCATTACGCCGGTATACACTGTCAAGCCGTCATCCGGCACGGGCATTATCCTCTCAAGACAATGAGACCAAGCGCGCAGGCCGGCGCGCCGCGTCCGACCCAGATCCGCCGAGAGGGTTCACTGTTGACACGGCCAGTTTGAGCATTAATTGCCGGTTGTCCGCCGTGTGGGAGAATCCCGGCACGCCGACCGGCTACCTTTGTACTGCGCCAGGATATGAAAGGCGCTAATTTGCTGCGTTTAGGCCTGAAAACAGTGGTTAGAAGGGGTGTTGCTGTCATCCGGCACAGGCGCTCGTCGCGCGTTCCATAATTTATCATTAATATGCGTGTAATCGTCCACTCACGGTAATTGCACTCCTGAGACCCATCGGACCAGACGCGGCTCCCCGATGAACTCCTCGGGGGCGGGCTTTGTGGACGTGGGCCGACTAATTTCCTGTCGGCCACCCGGCTGCGGCCGCGGCTGCGGCCGCGGCTGCGGCTGCGGCCGTGACTAAGTGCGGGCTCGAATATTGTCAAAGGTCCCTGGTTTTTGTTCGGGGGATCTGCATGGGCTCTGTGCTCTGTTTTGCGACCATGTCTCCGTGTTAGATGCAGCTCCGATGGTGGAGTGGCGAGGGAGCTGAGATGGTGGGTGCGGCAGCAGGGCCGGTGGTGAGATGGTGGTCCCCCGGGACGGTGGTGGGACAGACGGGGCAGTGGTGGGACGGCGGGACAGACCGGACCAGACTGGGCAGCCGTCCGGCGGCGGCCGCGGCAGTCGCCGACCCGTCGGAGCGGCGACTCCCCGGGTCGCCCGGCGGGGTGCCGTCTCGCCGTACGCTGCGCCCCAGCAGCCAATTTAGCCGTGCCTGCGCTGGGATGTCGCCGACCTTGGCTCTTTGTCGGCGCCTGTCGCGGGCGCCAGTGAGGCGTGATGTCGCGACCAGCGCTCGCACGATGGCGGCTCGCCGAGCCAAGTCTCCGGCCACGCGTCCGGCGCACCTCTTCCCTCGCCACCCGGCATGCTTTTCACCTGTCCAACCTCATCTCCCGTCCACCTCATCACCCATCCAGTCCCTCTCTAGTCCATTGCCTTTCCCGTCCGGACCTCGATCCAGTCCCCTCTCCCATACTTTCCCTCCCCTTCTGTCCCTTCTCCTGTCCAGTCCCCCTCCCTTCCACTCTCCTCTCACCTAGACCATTATCCCGTCCAGTTCCTCTCCTGTCCACTCCCCTCTCGCATCTAGTCCACTTCCATCTAGTTCCTCTCCCAGTTGTCGTTCCCGTCCAGTCCGTGGCTGGCGGGCCGTTCAGGTCCCAGCTGTCGTCGGGTTGTCTCTCACACGTCCACAGCTAGAGCCGGCAGCGGCCTCTGCAGCGGCTGGGTGGCGACACATCCGGGGACGCCTCACTCGACACTCGCCGGCACCCGCTGGGTCGGCCGGGGGCGCCCACGGAGCGGGACGCCGACCAGTGCGTGACGTGCGCAGTGGCAGCAATGTGACGTCACGTGCTGCCAGCGTGTGGGCTCACGATGCGCGAGCACCGATCGTGACGGCGGCGACATCGTGTCGCCCGTGTGTCGCCGTGTGTCGCCCGTGTGCCAACCTCATCGCTGTCTCATCCAGAGCACATGGCGGCCGATGCGAAACACACGCTCCGTGCGCGCCGCGAGTCACGAACGGAGAATCGAATCAGAAAGTCAATCAGTTGAATATAAATGGTAGAATAATACCGCTTGATGCGACTTGATGAAGAAGGATCCGTCTTCGCAGCGAGGGTCGGCGGCGGGGTGCCGGCGGGGCTCGGATGGCCGCCGCAGCCCACCGTCAGATACGTTTGTTTTGCCACCCAATGAAGAAATAATAATCAGACGTGAAAAATGCACCCGTGTTTATTGAAATATTACAAATGTTTATGGGCGCGTAGAATGGCATTGGGAGCAGCCATTGATGGCTAGGCGCCCGGGACTCAAACATGACAAACTGCACTTCAGCCGGCCGACCGCGGCAACAGAGCTGGCCCCCGAGTCGTCCCCGGTCTCTGGTGGAACTGGCCGCCGAGTCATCTCCGGTCTCTGGTGGAACTGGCCGCTTAGTTGTCTCCAGTCTCTGGTGGAACTGGCCGCCGAGTCGTCTCCGATATCTGGCGAACGTACTCCGGGGTCTGAACAGTTCCTATTGTCGTCACGGCTGGTGTTGATGGGTGCCGGTGCAGTGCCAACTGGCCAGTGCCAACACGCGTGCCTAGGGCCAGGTTGTTTTTTATGGGTGCCAACCCCCCCCCCCTAATTTGGGGGAAGTGCACAGGGCAGGTTGGTGTTGATGGGTGCGTGCACCACTACGCCAGTGCCAACACGCGTGCCCGGTGCACATGTTGCCCGAGCGGTTCTCGACGCCTCCGTCATCTGTTATGCATTCAACTTGAAGCACAGAACGTTGCGAGTTAAGAATTCGTATAAGTGAACATCAACAAACATCAACAAACCATCCGTATTGACGTACTGTTTGCAGTACTGGACGAATCGGTCGCGACCTGTCGCATTGTGCCCATCCGAGCGATCAGTGTGAAATCGTCAGGCTAAAATGAGGATGAGTTGCTCTCGCGGCATGCTGGCTTTTTGGTGCACTTCGCGCCAACTCCGCAAAGGTGGGATGATGGCGCCACGTTCATCACTGGCGCAATCAACCAAAGGCAAATGGCAGAAATTCTACGGGTAGCACACATTTGGTAGCTCAGCATGAGGCCTTTTCTTCGAGCGCGGGGAAGTTGGCCAGACAACGCGGCTGAGATATGGGTGGAGTTGCAGCCCGGGGCACGGCGGGACTCGGCGAGATATCGTGGAGCTGCAGGCGGCTGTGCCGGTATGGGCGGCAGGGCGGCTGGCGAGGCGTATCTGCCGGGTGGACGCCGGCCGAGCGGCCACGTTACCAGCGCTGATAATGGCACCGGTCATGGCTGGCCGTCGCTCGGAGATGGATCGCTTGCTGTCGGTCGCCACAAAAGCCGACCTACCCTCCGTCCGGCCGAGACACTTCAATTGTTCTCCGCGGCAGACCGGTCTGGTGGCCGGCGCCGTCCGCCGGTCCGTCTCCAGCGCCCACCGACCTCACTGCGACACCAGCAGTCACACCACCAGCCATACCACCAGCCATACCACCAGCCATACCACCAGCCTCACCACCAGCCACACAACCCCACCGTCCACCGACCCGTCTCCAGTACCCACCAACCTCACTTCCTCACCATCCGCGGCACCAGTTACACCACCAGCCACACCACCAGCTACACCACCAGCCACACCACCAGCCACACCACCAGCCACACCACCAGCCACACCACCAGCCACACCACACCCGTCGTTCACCAGTCCGTCTCCAACACCCACCAGCCTCACCACCTCACCATCCGCGCCTCACACCACCACACCGCCGTCGCGGGGGTCCAGAACCCGGCGCCCGCCCAGAACACGACCTGCCCATCTGCCGGAGTGCTCCTCAGACGTCCCGTCAGAGAGTGCATTGTGAGGCGGCCGGCCGAGCTGATGTCTGTATTGAGTTGTTGTTTACCCTCATCAGCAGCGCCGTAATGGTGAGGCCGTGCGCAGATCTGCCGTGTAACGCTGTCCATTTGCCGGCGCGCCGGCCAGTCATGCTGCTCCCAGCTCCGGCCGGCCCGTGCATTGATAATCCTCATAATTACAGCGTGTCTTGTTGTGCGTCCAGCGCCGGTGAAAGATTGACTTTAATCGGCCAAATCGGCGTTGAAAATAGGAGACAAGCATGCTGAAAAGGCTGGGTGACAGGGCTAAACGCGACGGCGGCGCTCAATCTAGCCCCATTGAGCTGGTGAGTAATGGCGAGCAACTAACGAAGCCTCCAGCTTATGAAACTGATGACTGGAAGCGGCAGCGCGGCGCTCTTCACCTGATAAAAACCAATCACGCCTCATCAGGAGACATTGAGCCAATCCATCGGCCGGCTGAAGTAGCTGCTCGCCGCGCGCCGCCCGTCGCTCGTCGCTCTCGGGTACGCTGAGACGTCACTGTCTCACCGACAGCTGGGGAATCACTTCCTCACCGACAGCTGATGAATCACTGTCTCACCGACAGCTGAGGAATCACTGTCTCACCGACAACTGAGGAATCACTGTCTCACAGGCAGCTGTGGAATCACTGTCTCACCGACAGCTGGGGAATCACCGTCTCACCGACAGCTGAGGAATCACTGTCTCACCGACAGCGGAGGAATCACTGTCTCACCGACAGCTGAAGCGTCACTGTCTCACCGACAGCTGAGGAATCACTGTCTCACCGACAGCTGAATAATCACTATCTCACTGACAGCTGGGGAATCACTGTCTCACCGACAGCGGAGGAATCACTGTCTCACTGGCAGCTGAGGAATCACTGTCTCACCGACAGCGGCACGTCGACTCCTGCTTCACCATGGGCAGAGAGCGAGAGGAGACATAACGGTTCTGACTTGATAGCACGGAGCGGGGGCGATGGTGACATGATAGCCTTTCCTCTTTGTCTCACGATAATAGTGCTGGCTTGCAATAGTTTACCACTGCTCGTTGGCGGAGAGACGAGTCATTTCGACAATCCTGTCGCGAGAGACAGAATTGTCGCGACAATCCTGTACGCGAAGCATGCAGAATGGCTTCATTATCGGCCTCACAATGCTGGCAGGAATTATGCAGCACTTCCTCAGACAAGTTCCTGCCGCGTGACTATACTCGCCGTGACGGCCCGATGCGGGTGACGTCAGACCACGCCGGTAATGACGTCATTGGCTTATGATGGTGACTGTACTCGCCGGTAATGACGTCAGTGGCTTATGATGGTGACTGTACTCGCCGGTAATGACGCGTCAGTGGCTTAGGATGGTGACTGTACTCTCCGTTAATGGCGTCAGTGACTTATGATGGTGACTGCATTTGTCGATAATGACGTCAGCGGATTATGATGGTGACCGTACTCGCGGTGACGGCGAAGGGAATGCAACAATGGCTCGTTTGCGGTGGCGACTTCTGCACGCTGCGGTACGAAGCTGATGAGGTGATCCTGTGGTGGTCTGATTATGCGTTTGGCGATGTTTATGAAGTGGTAGACGGAGTGCTGGACTAGTGATATATCGAGAAGAATTTCAGTCATGATTGGTATTCGGGATAGATATTCGGCTTATTTTCAATTATGCAAAAGTAATTTATTAGCAAGTATCATCAGTAGGCTGGTATGTACAGACCTACAGACATTGAATGCTGCACAACGGCTCGGCAACAACATTGCAGATCGAAACGGCCTCCTGCACCATGCCGCACATTCGCTTCATGCGCAAGGAGGGCGAGGAACGCATAGCATGTGGTGCGTGACGTGCGGCCTCGGATTTCTGCTATGTCGCTGACGAGGTATGCGCGACATGCCCGGCGGCTCCGCGGCTGAGATGTCGACCTTTAAACCGCTGTTCACGTCGGCCTTTCGGCGCGGGCGAGGGCTGTGCGCTGTGCGCGCTGTGCGTGCTGTGCCGCCTGGCGGCCCAGCCCGAGCCCCCTGCGGACGCGTGTGTGCTGTCGCGACCAGACGCGCTCTCTAGCCGGAGGGGAGTTCTCCCCTCTGACCGATCCATCGCGAGCGGGGTGCGCGGGGTCGACACTCGGAATGACTGAGAGTAACTAGCCTGCGGTGCCGACACGGCCTGCGCTACCGGTCGCCCGACGTGCGCGCGACCTGTGCGCGCGTCTTTGTTCTGGCAATTTGTGATGCTTAGTATGTCAGTTAGCTGCTCTCTGTGCAAGCCTTCGGACTCGTGACAGCAGCACGGTCCCAGAACGCCCATGCGGCGGTTTTTATGCGGCATATTGTCGCATTTCTGGTGGCATAATAATTGATTGAGTGGTTAGATCCACGCACACGCAATATCTGCGGGTGCCTGTGTTTATCGCAGCTGGTTATCACGCGCTCTGCATTTGTGAAGTACGCCGTTCGGGTAAAAGCTTTGCTCTCGCCGAGGTGTCGC
>JAOTOM010005060.1:450000-844293 GCA_034440615.1 Ashinkailepas kermadecensis
AGCACGGCAGAAAAATGCGCCGCCCGCTCGGCCGCGTCGTCGCGATCGCATCGCACGCCGCGCCGCCTGTTTACCGCGCGCCGCCCGGAGCCGGGTCGGCTGCGCGACCGCGCCGCCGCCGGAACTCGGCCCCTGGTGCCGCCACGCCGGAGCCGGCGCCCACCGCCGCAGTTGGGACAATTCGGGCGCCGGCGGGACTTCGATGGGCATCGTCCGATCGGCGTCACGGCTCGGACGGTGACGTCACGGCTCGGACGGTGATGTCACGGCTCGGACGGTGACGCAACGGCTCGGACGGTGACGCAACGGCTCGGACGGTGACATCACAACATCGACGGTGACATCACCGGCACACCGGTGACGTCACCGTCCGAGACGTGACGTCACCTCGTCGACGGCGACGCGCGCGCGTGTTTGTTTGCGGCGAGCGGTGTTCGGTAGTGGCCCGCCGGACCACGGCGGCGAGAGGCAAACTTCGCGCACCTATATCAACACGACCGCACAATTGATGGCCTTTAAACAGTCGTCTATCATGACCACCTGATATATAAGCCGGCGGCGCCGTCTCCGGTTTCGGTGGGGGGGGGTCGGCTGATCGTGTTGTCACAGCGCTCAGCGGCGGCGCCGCCGCTGTGCTGTGCCGTGCTGTGGCGGTGGACAGCGCGTGTGGCGGCTCGTCGCTGCGACACGCGCCACGCGCCACGCGCCACACGCCACGAGCCCGCGGCTGCGCCGCCGAGCTGTTTTAACATGTAAATTAGCCTAATGCTCGAGGCGCGGCTTGCGTGTGCGCGCGGTCGGCACCGTCGGTGTAGCGATGTGCGGCTATCGTGCCTGCGGCCCGGGGTGGTGTGTCGTGTGGGTGAGCGGTCTCTGGTGGGGGGGGGCTGAGGGTCGGCGGTCCCCGGCCCGGGGTGGTGTGTCGTGTGGGTGAGCGGTCTTTGGTAGGGGGTGGTGGCCCTGAGGGTCGGTGGTCCCCGGCCCGGGGTGGTGTGTCGTGTGGGTGAGCGGTCTCTGGTATGGGTGGTGGCCCTGAGGGTCGGCGGTCCCCGGCCCGGGGTGGTGTGTCGTGTGGGTGAGCGGTCTCTGGTAGGGGTGGTGGCCCTGAGGGTCGGCGGTCCCCGGCCCGGGGTGGTGTGTCGTGTGGGTGAGCGGTCTTTGGTGGGGGTGGTGGCCCTGAGGGTCGGCGGTCCCCGGCCCGGGGTGGTGTGTCGTGTGGGTGAGCGGTCTCTGGTAGGGGTGGTGGCCCTGAGGGTCGGCGGTCCCCGGCCCGGGGTGGTGTGTCGTGTGGGTGAGCGGTCTCTGGTAGGGGTGGTGGCCCTGAGGGTCGGTGGTCCCCGGCCCGGGGTTGTGTGTCGTGTGGGTGAGCGGTCTTTGGTGGGGGTGGTGGCCCTGAGGGTCGGTGGTCCCCGGCCCGGGGTGGTGTGTCGTGTGGGTGAGCGGTCTTTGGTGGGGGTGGTGGCCCTGAGGGTCGGCGGTCCCCGGCCCGGGGTGGTGTGTCGTGTGGGTGAGCGGTCTCTGGTGGGGGTGGTGGCCCTGAGGGTCGGCGGTCCCCGGCCCGGGGTGGTGTGTCGTGTGAGTGAGCGGTCTCTGGTAGGGGTGGTGGCCCTGAGGGTCGGCGGTCCCCGGCCCGGGGTGGTGTGTCGTGTGGGTGAGCGGTCTCTGGTGGGGGTGGTGGCTCTGAGGGTCGGAATCCCTGGTCCAGGATGGCTCTGAAGGACGTCGGTCGTCCGCAAAGGATGGTGGCGCTCGGCGGTCCACGGTAGGGGTGCTGGCCCTGAGGGTTGGCGGTCCCCGGCCAGGAGTGACCCTGAAGGCCGTCGGTCGTCCACGAGGGGCGGTGGATCCTGGGGCTCCGCGGTTCACGGTCGGTGTGGTGGCCCTGAGCCTGCTCGATCCCTGACCGGGGTGGTGAGTCCTGAGGTTCCCCTGCGGAACACCATGGTCAGCACTGACGGGTGCCGAGTGGTGAGAGGTGTTCAGCTTTCGTGGGTGACGGTACCGGTTGGTATCTACTGTGGATCAACCGCACTGGACGCCAGCCTGGTCCAGCAACCTGCAGGTGGATCAGGTTATGTTCGAGATGTAACAAAATGCCCTCTTCTGGAAATCGTGTTCAGTTGTTTGCATTGGTGCGTGAGGGTGCTCCGACCCTCCGTGATGGCCGCCACGTGATGAGATCAGCATTTGCACCAACATGTTCTGCCATTCAGAGCAATTGATTCGGTGTGTCAGGTACCTGGCAACTCCAATATTCGAGGGCTGCTGCAAGTTACATTCAAAACGTTGCTTCCGATGACAGCAAGCTGTCGTTTACCCAGCTCCATTTGCATCGGAGGAAAGTCGACAAAGCGGGCTATCACCGGCCATCCGAGTTGTTCGCGAACAGACGGCGTGCACCAATGTGTAGCCTGTCGCGGCGCGTATCGTAAATCACATCGCAGCTGTGAGAGCATGCACTGGCCGATATCTCACTCGGGGCCGGCCAGCGCCGCGTCCAGTGCAAATTACAACCAGAACGCGTTGCCGGGCGGCCGGGTGTGCAGTGCGTTGCCGGGCGGCCGAGTGTGCGCCCCTATCGCGTGTGACGTCATCTGACCGACTCGGCCGGCCGGTGTCCAGTGGCCGTGCCTGCCATGACATGTTCGGACCGCCTGCATGTCGCAGACATGACGTCGAACGCGTGCGAACGATGAGCGACGGTCCGCGCCGACAGGTCGACAAGCCGAGACAGCGCGCTTCCTCGAAACCAGTTGCACAACGATTGGCGCGATACGCTTGTCGAAACCGACATCGGCCGGCTGCTGCAGGGTGTGTACATTCTCGGCGGTTTTGCGCACTTTTTCGATCGCGCCGGCCGTTGTTTACATGGCGGCCGAGTTCGAGTCGTGATCGGAGCGGCGGTAATCCGCCGAGGATTTCGATGAGCGCGAAGTCACGACGAAGTTGTAATAATCTGGTCGGATTAGCACAATTCGAGTCGATACCGTAATCGTGGTGATACTATTAGGCGGTGAGCAATCGGGCGTGAAATCGGGATGGCTTCGATGTTGCCCCACAGTCGGCATCCTGTTAAGCCATCGGCAGGCAGTCCCATAGCCTGGCCTGTGTCCGGCGGCCAGAATTTGGTGATGCCGCTAAGATGATTAAGCTAGACAAAGAAGTCCAAAATTATACGCTCTCTCTCTCTCTCTCTCTCTCTCTCTCTCTCTCTCTCTCTCTCTCTCTCTCTCTCTCTCTCTCTCTCTCTCTTCTTTTTTCTTTTTTTTTTTTTTTTTTTTTTTTTTTTTTTTTTTTTTTATTTATATATATATATATATATATATATATATATATTATATATATATATATATATATATTATATATATATATATATATATATATATATATATATATATATATATATATATATATATATTATATTTTTTTTTTTTTTTTTTTTTTTTTTTTTTTTTTTTTTTTTTTTTTTTTTTTTTTTTTTTTTTTTTTTTTTTTTTTTTTTTTTTTTTTTTTTTTTTTTTCCCCTCCTCCTCTCCCCTCCCTCCTCTCCTCTCTCTCTCTCTCTCTCTCTCTCTCTCTCTCTCTCTTTCTCTCTCTCTCTCTTTCTCTCTCTCTCTCTCTCTTTTTCCAGAAACTTTAATTTACATATTTCTTGTGCATTTGGTGCTCCAAATACGTCACACGATGTTTCGGTCGCCGTGGATTGCTCGGCCCCTCTCAAGCTGGTTTTGAGCTCCACTCACCATGGGTGTAGGAATTGGGAGGAGAAGCAGAGGAGGCAGCGCTCCCTCCCCAAGTGTGGACGAGTTTAACACTGTGACCCTATGGGCACTGTATGATGGAAAGAATCGACTGTACAATGGCTCTCATCTGCCTAACTTCATGACAGTTCCTGCGCCTCTGCTGCCCACATCGCGGCCACTACTGCACCAGCTCGTAGTGACTGCCACATTACCACGCCAACCCGTGATCACCACTGCACCATGCCACACCACGCCATGATCACCAGTGTGTCTGACGGTGATCGCCTGGCAATTCGGCAGTGATCGGCGTTAGATGGACGCGTGATCGTTGCTCGTGTGCCGCCGCCATGAACCACTCACTGGCGGCGGTGCTCGCAGTGGCCGCTCGCCCGCCGTCCGCCGGCCGCCGGCCGCCGGCCGCCGCACTAACTGGATTTCCAGCTCACAAATTATTCCCAGTCTCTCGTTCCAACGCAATCTCAAGTCGGAGACGAAATCCAATTACTTGATCCCTGCAGTAATTGGATACGAGCATTTCGTTAATATTTAAAGCGTGCTAGCGGTGACCGTGGAGGCGGCTGAGCGGGCGGTGGCGGATGGGAGGGGGGGGGGTGAGGTGGCGGCGGCGGCAAGTTTCCGTTTTGGCATAGTCGCGCGCCGTTGCTCCGCTTCCTCTATTCCGGTTTTCTCGAAAACCGCGATATCAACCCTTGCCGCTGTGCTCCGGGTTTGTTTGGTATTCAGCGGCGGCCGCCGGCCGCCGATGGAACACTCCGCGTGGAATATGCCTGTTTAGGTTATTGGCATAAACGGACTCCGGGGAGACGAGAAATATTTTATATCACCAAACAATAAATAAGCCATTGATAGGGTGCGGGATCGGACGACTTCAGTGCTGAATATTTCAGCGTCGCCTGGGAGACATCGAGACGCCAATTGTTATTCAGAAGTCGTTCCGTGCCGTTATTTTATATTCTGGGGAAGCGGGCGAACGAAATAGACTGGCTACCAGTGCCGCTGACGGGTGGCACGCTCCCGGCCCCCGTGAGACTGACATCTCCCGGCCATCTGGTGAGATGGTGGCATCTCCCGGTCATCTGGTGAGATGGTGGCATCACCCAACCATCGGGTAAGATGGCGACATATCCCGGCCGTCTTGTAAGATAGTGGCACCTCCCGGCTATCCGGTGAGATGGTGACATCTTCCGGCTATCTCGTGTGATGGCGAAATCTCTCGGCCATCCGGTTTGACTGTGACATCTGCTGACGTCCCGTTAGGCTCGTACATCTCCGGTCGGCCCGCACGTGTCGATCGTCGTTGAACTATTCACCACGGGACCTGTTCCTGCCGATTTGTTCCGACGTCAATGAAGTATTCGCGATCTCGTGTCTGGCATCACGAGAAACGAGTGCTCCGTACACGGAAAAGAGTCACCCGTACGAGGGAAGCGACAGCAGGGTGACCACCGCAGCCTGGAAGGTGGATATGATGTCAGTTTTAGCCGCACGGTATGCCAACTGGTTGGCACGACAGACACGACGTCCGATAGGCAACAGGCATTTTATCTGCAAAAGGACTGCTCATTGGATGTGCACAGAGAGGCTACTCTTGGCGCGGCAGCAGGATGGGGCATCGACATCAGCATGGGCATCGGCCGGCCGGCATGGTGCCACCTGCTGTCGGTACCCAGCTGGCTCGGCTGGCTCGGCGGCATGTACACGTCGTCGCGGTGCAGGTTGACATGCGTGGGGCAATGGTGACGTACTGATATCGCACTGTGCTGTGAGATGGGCCGCACGTGTGCACGGAAAATTAGTGCACGTAGATGTGCACGGCGACTTAGACACGACCGCTCTATTGAGGTGACCGAGTGCTGTTTGTTGTTCCAAGCACGCATTTGAAACCCAATGAGCCGGAATTTCCTCCATAAAGCGACAGCTGAGCAGTTCTTTCGCGGCGTGTTCCGTCTGGGTTTGTTTTATTACTGCGCCAGATTCATCTCGGCGTTCACACTGCTTAGCTTTATGTCTGGTTAAGCGTCTGCCCTTACGGCGGGCCGTTTCCTTAATGCGCTGCGTCCGCAGTCAGCTGTGAGTTCCTTTAGGAGCTCGTAAGCGAGCCCAAAGTGCCAGATAGCACGGCAAACTTCCAAATGGGAAAAGTGTCAGGTGATTTAATTCAAAATGGCGATGTGTTGCGTGGCTGGCGGGTATTAGCGGTGTGGGGTGTGCGGGTGTGCGGGTGCAGCGACAGGGCGCGCCACCAGTCGCGTGCGGCACGGCCGCACTTGGCGCGATTGCGCCTGCTTACCGCCGGCCACGTGTCGCCACGTGACGCCACCAGGCCCGCGAACTGTCGGCATGCACGTGTCGTGACGTCCGTGACGCGTGCTCGACCTGTTTCAGCACCCGTACCCGTCGGAGGACCAGAAGAAGCAGCTGGCGCAAGACACGGGCCTGACAATACTGCAGGTGAACAACTGGTGAGTACAGCCGACCCGTTGTTGTCGTATTTTTTTCGCTTGCAACGCGCCAATCTGCGCTTCACACGCAATTAAATCCGAAACGGTTAAGTCGCGGCAGAACAAAGGGCGCGTTAAAACCACATCCAATATGCCTCCCGCCGGGCAGCGCGGCCGGCCGCCGGCGGCGAGCATTTATTAGGCGTACCAGCGGCGTCGGAATATTATGCACGGCGCGGCGGCCGGCGCGGAGATTTGCTACACGGTCGAGAGGCGGGGCCCGGGAATGCTGTGCCGGCCGTGCCGACCGGCTGCGGACCGACGCCGGGCCGCGGCCGGCCGGCTGCATTATGCATGTGTGTCGCGCCGGGTCGGCGGGGTCGGCCGCCCATTGGTCGGCCGCCGACGCCGGGTCTGCCGCCAGGTCGCAGGTCAGCGGCGACGCGCCGCATTCCCGGCCGCCGAGCGCCACAAATCATAAGGAGGTGGGCTGGCCGACCGAGCATTGGTCGGAGCCGGTCGGCTAATAAGCTTACACGGCATATCGACGGTCATTAAAACGGCGCCGCCGGCGGCCAGCGGCGCCTACGACTCAGCCGCCCGCTCGCCGCCCCTCTCCCTCTCTCTCTCTCCCTCTCTCTCTCTCCCTCCCTCCCTCCCTCCATCCATCTCTCTCTCCTCTCGCGTTCGCTCTCTTTCTCTTTCTCCCTTTCTCTCACTCTCTCTCACTCTCTCTCTCTTTCTCTCTTTCTCTCTTTCTCTCTTTCTCTCTCCACCCCCACCCTCTCTCTCTCTCTCTCGATGGTATCGAATGGCCGCTCAGCAACGGTAATGGCCGACCGGCGCCCCCATCCAGTTGCATGTTTCGTGTCGGCTTGCTTCGTTAGCGGCCGCGTTCGTTCGCGCGCCGCTGCGCCGCTCTGGCCGCTTTGGCGCTTTGGCCGCGCCGGTCTCGCCGCCGCCGGCCGTAATCGTATACAAAGTGACCGTCGTAGCCAAAGTCCCTCGAATTTGAATGGCGGCGTCGCCATCAAAAGTGGAGCCGCGCCGGACCGGACGCTTATGGGATAACGGCCGGCGCCCGACTCTATGCATTCTGATGTCCGCTCTCGAGTGCGGTGCGGCGCAGTTGTGAGCGCGGACGGTGGCCGCACGAGCGTCGGCGACTGCGTCTCCTCGGCTCCGCCCGCCCACAGTCCGATCGGCCGCTTTTTGCGCTGCGGAGCGCCAGGCGACGCTCCGAAAACAAACGTAATTTATTGCAATTGCTCGTTGAAGCGTTCGGCGTGCGGGCCGGCGTGTTTGGTGGGTCGGCGCGCCGACTCGCGGCGACCCGAGGCAACCCGCCGCTGCCCGGCCGCGCGTCGCTTCCGCCGCGTCATCGACACCAAAGATGCCGATTCACGTATTGATTTTCGCGTTTTATTCAAAGCGGCGGCGGCGAGAAGTGGCGCGGCGCCGCCGCACAGCTGATTATTGCGCGCCGCCTTTGATAAGCGGCTGGTAATGATGTGGCCGCCATCGAGCGGACGTCCCGCTGAGAGCCAGCCGCTCCGGCGGCAGCGGCCGTCGGCTGCCGATAAAGCCGCCCCCCTGGGCGGCTGTCCAAAAACGGCCGCCGCTACTGATGAAACACCTAATGAGACAATGGGTTAAAAGCCAGCACGTTGCGTGCGCTTTTCGCGCGCTGACAGCCGCGTGCACGGCGAGACTCTGTTCACAGACTCTGCGCGCAGATTAGTGCTGGGCTGGGCGGCTCTATTCAGCAGAAGCTGCCGTGCAGAACGGAAGCCGTTGTTGTGATCAAAACTCGTCGCGATCAGCTATTCAGTGCACCAGTGGACTTTCTGTTGTATGCAAATTACTGTGTTGATCGAAATCAAACGGCTACCGATATCTGCGTTAACCATAGTACGTTATGTCAGCCACGTGATTGCGTCTGCCGAGATTTAGTTCCATCAGTATTTTTACATAGATGTTTCTCGTTTCGTTTCGAAAAGCTAAGCTATTTTCGTTGATCAGAGCTACCCCGTATCATATCCGATACCCTGTGCATTGCTCAGAGATTGTTCCGTACATTACGACGTCTATTTCCAGAAATTTGGCCACTGCTCTGAGGTCATGCTCTCCTTTCGACATGTTCTTTTGACTGTATCGTCCTGTTCTCTCCTGTTGAGCAGCAGCTCCATACGGCGCCGTTTCTAGTTTTTCGTGCCGCCCTGTTCGTTGCGGAAGCTGCCTGTTCAGTTTCTGCCGAGTGCTGGTGCAGTCTGAACGCCCATTGAGCGGCTCGACACCGTCCAGTGTTGGTGCTGGCCCCTCGTCACGCAGCCGCCGCCGGCCCCAACCAAGCGACATTTCTCAGGGGAACCGCTAGCCGATATATCCTCTTAAAATCGCTGGCCCGCCTGAAATTGCATACTGCCGCGCCGGCCGCCGAGGAAACCCGACGCCGATGGCTATTCTCGGTGGTCCGGCTCCCCTTCCTCTGCCCGCTCCCCTCGCGCACACTCCACCGGTGGCAATCTGCCGTCGTCGCGTCGACGGCCGAAGCTGCGCGCCGCCTCTGACCGACGCTCGTGCCAGCGCCGACTGGGCTCGGGTCGCCGACGGGCGGCGGGCAGAGGCACATGCACCGGAATGCGCAGAATTCGCCCGCATCGCCGCTGTCCTGTGCAGACATCGACAAATATCGGCCGCGCCGGCGGCGCTCGTTGAATTGGTCGCATGCCGCCGCGCCGGAGGCGGGCGGAAGTGCGCGGCATGCCCGCGGCAGCCCGCGCGACTGCCCCCGTCGGCCACCGCCGGCAGCGGACATCCGACGGCGGCTGCCCGGCGGCCACCAGCAGCCCGAGGTCGGGCGCCCCCGGCGGCCCGCCTCGGGCCGACTGGTGCTCGAGTAATCTGGCCGGCAAATTACGCTATCATCGCAGTGGGCAGCCCCTCTGGCGGCGGCCGCCGGCCGGCCGTGTGAAGCCCGATGGAACAGTGGCGTGCCAGATTGCGCCGCGATCGCCGCCGCCGAGGAAATTAGGCCCGTCAGATAAGGGGTTAAATGGACGGCTGTGTTGTGGCCGGCAGCGGGAGATTACTGAAACACGATCGATCGCAGTCTGTGGCTGACGCCAGGATGGGCTCGGCAGGCAGCTGTACTGGACAGTGGTGGTTGGTGGCTGTACTGGAAAGTCGGGCCGGCTGTGTACTGGACAGTGGGACCGGCTGTACTGGACAGTGGGACCGGCTGGTGGCTGTACTGGACAGTAGGGCAGGCTGTGTATTGGACAGTGGGGCCGGCTGTGTACGGGACAGTTGGGCCGGCTGGTGGCTGTACTGGACAGTGTAGCCGGCTGTGTACTGGACAGTGGGGCCGGCTGTGTACTGGACAGTGGGGCCGGCTGTATACTATGCAGTGGGGCAGGCTGTGTACTATACAGTGGGGCAGGCTGTGTACTATACAGTGGGGCCGGCTGTGTACTGGACAGTGGGGCCGGCTGTGTACTGGACAGTGGGGCCGGCTGTGTACTATGTAGTGGGGCCGGCTGTGTACTATACAGTGGGGCCGGCTGTGTACTGGACAGTGGGGCCGGCTGTGTACAGGACAGTTGGGCCGGCTGGTGGCTGTACTGGACAGTGGGGCCGGCTGTACTGGACAGTGTAGCCGGCTGTGTACTGGACAGTGTTGCCGGCTGTGTACTGGACAGTGGGGCCGGCTGTGTACTGGACAGTGGGGCCGGCTGTGTACTATGCAGTGGGGCAGGCTGTGTACTATACAGTGGGGCAGGCTGTGTACTATACAGTGGGGCTGGCTGTGTACTGGACAGTGGGGCCGGCTGTGTACTGGACAGTGGGGCCGGCTGTACTGGACAGTGGGGCCGGCTGTGTACTGGACAGTGTAGCCGGCTGTGTACTGGACAGTGTGGCCAGCTAGTGGCTGTACTGGACGGTGAAATCAGCTGATCTGGTGACTGGCCTGCAGACTGGCACCAGGTGAATTGTGCTTTAAGCTCTGTTGATCGGTGGCTGTGCAGAGCGACTGAAGTACCGTTACCACGGATGGATAAAATTACTGGAAGCAGATTATCTATTATAGAACGGGCGACAGTGACGCTATCTTACAAATACTCGAT
Source organism: Ashinkailepas kermadecensis (assembly GCA_034440615.1). Lineage (NCBI taxonomy): Eukaryota > Metazoa > Arthropoda > Thecostraca > Neolepadidae > Ashinkailepas > Ashinkailepas kermadecensis. The sequence continues at coordinate 460,333 of JAOTOM010005060.1, forward strand.
GGTAGGCGTTTGTACTCGGATTCCGAGCAAAACATCACGGCATAGGCATGCTCTGGTGTCGAGGAGAACACCACCGCACAGACATCCTCTGGTATCGAGCAGAACATCACGGCCATAGGCATACCCTGGTGCCATGCAGAGCACCATGGTATAGACTGCTGCTGAGATCGGTATGGTAAGCAGTGGACCTTGCTGCCGAATTTGGCAGCAGATTCTGATGATTTCTGATCGGTGTGCACGGCTACATTTGCAAATGTGCCACCGTTGCCTGAGCTACGCAAGTCATGTACATGCCCATTTAAATATTTATCGTATTCTTACGCGATAGGGTGAGCCACTGTGCATGCTTTCAGAGGCCATCGCGTGATCACTGCACAGCTGAATCGAACATCGGTGATTGCTATTCAAATCAAGTCGTTCGGCGGAATAGTGCATTTTAAATGAGATTTAGTGCGCTAGGCAGTCGGTGATCTCGCCACCGCCTGCATAATGTTGCTTGTACTGTGCCGCAGTACTTCATGGAGGAAGACTTTAATGGAGATTGTGTTCGAACTTCTAGCTGTTCAAGCGTCTAGCATCTGGTCACTGGCCTGTACGAATCATTTTCTTCAACTTTTTTTCCGAAGGAAACGTTATAAGTGCTCAACATTAGAAAGGAGGTAATTCCACAGATGTTGTTGTTCTTGCTTTCGGCCACTGACAGTCCCTTTACTGGTCGTCGTTTTCGTCTTGGCGGTGGCGGATCACAACTCTGTTCAAAGTGAGATTCAGGTCGCCAGACTCGGACCGTCGTGTCATCTGTCAATCACCTGTCAGCAACGCAACAGCACACGTTCAAACCTCTGAGTGTACCGAGGAAACTTTTTAGAAATTGTTACTGAGAGGGCCGATGCCGACAAAATATGCACACAAAATGATGAATTTGGTCGTGGTTGGCGAATTTGCACCTACAAGTGAAGAAATTGGCTGATCACCCAGATATTTTCTCCCAGTTTACATGTAAAAATAAGCCGTGGTATGATCCACGCTTCAGCACATCGGAATACTTTCAGCTATGCAATAACATTGAGCGTGGATGGTCACCACCAGTTTTAATCCGGCCACTATTTCCATTATGACGTGATCTTTTTGCGCGGGTGCGGCCGGCCCGCGCGACTGGTCGGAGCGGGCGCGCGCTTTTTGTCGGCGCGGCTCCATGATGGCGGAGCGTCGGCGGCCGCGGTGGCCTGATTTACAGCCGGCGGGCGCGCTGCGAGCCCACGTCCGTCGGCCGATACCCGGCGGACTCATTTCCAAACTGTAATGGCCGGCCAAATAGACCTCCGAACAGGCTCTAAACGGCGCTCGGTGTCGCTGGCGCCGGCGACGCCCTAATGGCGGCGGCTGGCGCGGCCGCGACGGCCGCCGTCGGTCGGCGCGCGGGCGCGCCTTTTTGCCGCGCGGCCGGCGCCTTTTGGTACATGCGCATCGCGTGCGCTGCATGATGGTGCCGTATGCGAATGCACAGCTGCAAATGGCGCCGTCGACCGGCCAGACAAAGGCCATTTTTAGCGGCGCTCAGGTGCCGCCGCTCAGGTGGCGCGCCGAGCATAATTGTCACCGGTGCTGCGGGGCGCCGCTGTCTTCCGGCCCGTCGCCTGAGGTGTATCGATGGGCCGCGGACGTGACGACGGCGCGCGCTGCTGCTGCTTGGTCGTGCGCTGCCGTGCCGGTGCGCTGCTGTGTGCGCCGGTGTGCTGCTGTGCCGCCGTGTGCCGGCTGCTGTGCCGCCGGCCATCGGCTCAGCCGTTGGCCGGCGTCTCGCTGTCTGTCGGAGCGCGCGTCTGGATTCCGCCGGCTTTTTGCCTTCGTTAATATAACAACGTCTAAATTATACGCCTTTGAATGAACTGAAATGATGACAGTAGCGCACGCAAGCATTACGGGCCGCAGTTCTGTGTGGGTTTCGGTGGCACTCCGCCGTACGATACGTCACCGTTTTTGCGCCGCAAGGCGGCACCGGTGACGCGGAGGGTCGGACGCCGGTGGTCGTGTCCGCGTTCGCCCACTCACTTGTTAGTAAATCAAGGAAAATCACCGGTCCGCACAACGCGCGGGGAGGGGACGGCGCTGATTCGGTCAAATTACAATTGAAATAAGCATATTGGTAGCCAGATGAGGGGCATTTGTCGTCAAGTACTGTGATCTGGTGCGGTCGCGGCCCCGGCCGGCTCTCAGAGGACAATTGCCGGCCCTCGCGACGAGCGAACCGACACGAAAACAGCGCGCCGCGTCACCGTGCCCGTGGCAGATGCGCCGCAGATGGAGCACCTGCACGGGCCGGCAGACTGGCGGACGGAGTTGGCACCGCCGGACAGGTGTCGGGTCAGAGGTGGCCCCAGGGTTGGGTCAGATGACGCCTGTGTGCCTGCTGTCTGTCAGGTCAGAGGTGGTCCGAGGGCTGGGTCAGATGGCGCCTATGTGCCGGCTGTCTGTCGGGTCAGAGGTGGCCCCAGGGCCGGGTCACGTGGTACCTTTGTGCCGGCTGTCTGTCCGGTCAGGTCAGAGGTGGCCTCAGGGCCGGGTCAGATGATGCCTTTGTGCCGGCCGTCTGTCGAGATGGGCGTGACGCGTCGTCACGGTGTCTGCTGTCGGTCTGGGACGGCTCGACCTGGACGCCGCACGCGGCACGCGGTGACACTACCTCCCAGGGGACGTCAGTGGTGTCACAGCCGACACGGACCGGCCACTCCCACTGACAGAAGCTCCCCTGTGGTGTCTGCTTCCACGCTCGTGATGGCTGGTGGGGCTGATGGGACCTGTGGCTGCTGACGAGGGCTGTGACGGGGTCTGTGGGCACTGGTGGGGCCGTGACGGGACCTATGGCTGCTGGCGAGGCCTGCGATTGTGTTTGTGGGCACTGGCGGGGCCTGTTGCGGGTCTGTGGGCACTGACGGGGCCTGTGACCGAACCTGTGACTGCTGATGGGGTGTGTGACGGGACCACCCTGCGCTGACGGGACCTATGGTGGCGCCCGTGCCCTCTGCCGGAAGCTGGAGATGCTGACAGCAGCTGCGTCACCTCTGAAATGCTGTGCATGTTGTGACCTGTGCTGGCGGCTGGTGACGGTTTCCGTGACGGTGCCTGTTGCAAGGCCCGTGACGAGCCGTGTCACGGCGGTGCCGATCAGTCACGGCCGGGAGCTGAGACGGAGCTGAGCTGAGCCGAGCTGAGACGGGGCTGAGCTCGGCGGACGGCCGGCGCTCCTCCAATGAGCTGAGCACGGCCTCGCGCCACCTGTCGACTCCAATGACTGGTTCAGCGATGCGAACCACGTCAGGGCACGCTGACTCGCGTGGCGCCCGGTCAGGCACGCCGGCTCATGTGACGGACAGATGGCCCGTGACGGCTGCGGTGACAGGTCGGTGACAGGTCGGCGACTGACCGCCCGCCGACCGGCCAGGTGGGTCGATAGCCGGCGGCCACACGCGGCGGCCTCGCCAATTGCCGCTGTCCGCTTCTCGGTAATACGGGTCACGTAATGACGGCCCGCTGTCACCGCGCCCCCCGCCCCCCGCAATCGGCGATAACATTTATAAGCTAAACGCCGGGTAAACATGGCTCGACATGGCCCATCAGTCGACTGTCGGGCAGCTCACAATTTCACGTCGTTTGACGACAGTTTCGGCAGCGACGCTGTCGCCCCCGCTCCCGCCCCCGCCCGCGCCCCCGCCGGTGACGTCCGATTCCGACGCGATCGCACAGGGCCCGGCCGGACCGGACGTCGGCCGACCTGACCCGGCGCCGAGCGCGAGTGCCGGCGCGTCGCGACATGCCCCGCTCGTCGCCGGGCACGTGTGCTATTCGGCCGGCCGGCACGTGATGGATGGCCGCCGCGTGGTGACATCTCGACCGCCACCTCCATGACAAATGGCCGGCGGTGACGTCACCGACGGCCGCGGCGTGACGTCACCGCCGCGGCCGGGGCGGGGCGAGGCGACGGGTCAAGTGGCGCCGTGACAAACGACGCGCATCACGGCGCCGGCCGGCACGCCGCTCGCACGTCCCGGCGCGTCGTGTCGCGGCCGGTCGAGCACGGCGCGGGGTGCCGGCCGCCATGGCCCGTCCGTCCTCTCCCGGCCGCAGCCGATGGGAAACTCGGCACTGCCCGGTGGGCCCGGCCGCGCCGGCCATCCCCTTTTCATTTCTGATTATTTCTCATCATTTTCGGCGGTAATTAAGCGCGCGCCGGCCGGCGGCACACAAGGAGGAGGCACAACACATAAGTTACAGGTAGCATATGGCTGCTGCGCGGCCGCCCGGTAATTACCGGCACAGCCGCCGGCAAACAGCCGCCAGAAATACTCGTAATGAAGCCGGCGTAAGCGGATAAAAACGGTCAGCAGCCGAACTCGGCGTTTTTATTAATGCGCCAGCTGTTGATTTCGAGTGCCACCACTCGGCGTTGACGCAGGGGCAGCGGGGGCGGAGACTGGGCTAGAGACAGGTCCGGTGCTGGGTTCGGGGAAACAGACCGGTCTGGAGAAGGTTCCGACGCTGGGGAAGGGGTGGGGGCAGGCCAAGCGTCTGGCTATGGGGTAGAGGTGGGGGACCGGCATAGAGACTGCTCTGGCGATGGGTTAGGGGTTGGACACCGACCTATATACAGCTCTGGCGATGAGGTAGGGGTGGGAGACCGGCATAGAGACTGCTCTGACTATGGAATAGAGGGCAAAGGACCGGTCTAGTGACGGCTATGGCGATGGGGTCGGGGTAGGGGACCGGTCTAGAGACAGCTCTGAACATGGAGTAGGGGGTGGGAGACCGGTACAGAGACTGCTCTGACAATGGGTTATGGATGGGAGACCGGCGTAGAGACAGCTCTGACTATGGAGTAGGGGGTGGGGGACCGGTCTAGAGACGGCTCTGGCGAAGGAGTAGGGGTGGGGACCGGTCTAGAGACGGCTCTGGCGATGGGGTAGGGGTGGGGGACCGGTCTAGAGACGGCTCTGGCGATGGGGTATGGGTGGGGATCGGCCTAGAGACGGCTCTGGCGATGGGGTAGGGGTGGGAGACCGGTCTAGAGACGGCTCTGGCGATGGGCTGGAGGTGGGAGGCGGCCGCGGCGCAACACCACCACCGCGACGTCGGCGCTGCTTGCCGATTTCCGCGCGCTTTAACCTAATAAAGTCGGGAGCGTCGTCGTCGCAAAAACGACAAATGGAGCCCACTTCCACGGACGACTAATGACGCACCAACAATGGCGGCACCATTAGGCGGCGTTTTCATGTTTGCGGTAATCGACGCGTCGTAAGAAGTAATACCGTCGGCCGCCATAACTGCCACCCGACGGGAAATGGGATCTTTTCTTGAGCGATATTTATTGTGTACGTGGCTGCGCCGATACCGGCGCGGTCGCCGGCCGGGTGTGCGTGGCGCGACGCGTCAGCGTGTGCGCCTCAATTTCACGCCGGCCGTCGAGAAAAGCCGGGGCGCAGGCCCTGCACGGTGGCAACATGCAAAAATCGCCAAAAGTGCGCCACGCCTGTCCACTGTGTAATCCCGCCCTGTCATCGCCCCCATTGTCCGGCCCACTTGATAAATTGCAAATTTTCACGCGTTTTTAAGCGTCTGAGTTGGCGTTTGGAGGTGCTGGCCGGGGCATGACGAGAAAAAGCGCGCCATCGGTGAGGTCTTCATTCCTATGTGCGGCGGCGCGTCGCGCCGGCGCCCTATCTGACGCATCGCCGCGTCACAAACGTCTCGTCGGCGCGGCCATTTGTCTGGAAAAAGCTGGTGTCCGCCTGACCTGGCAGCGCGACACGTGTAACCATAGTAACCATTGTTTCTCTGTCACCTTCGATAATCCCCGCCCCGCTTGGGCCGTGACAGATGAAAACGAATAAACAGCGACCATTAATCAGCGGCTTTAAACGAGCCGGTCGCACCGCTCCGCCTCCAATTGTCCATTGAGTCGGGCGTCGACTCGCCGACACCGGAATGTGTCCCGATACCGGCCGGCGCCACTACGGGAGCTGCCGCGCCAGAATCGCCGCCGGCGCGCGCCCGGCTGCGCCGCATCCGCCGGCTCTGACGACGTAATTTATCACGGCTGCCATTCGCTACATGCAAATTCTCCAGTCTCCCAGCTGGATGGAGACGGTGATACGCTTAAAAATATGTTTTCGCCTGTTCGTTTCATCGTCCGGCAGCATTTCATTGACTGCGCCGGGCACCTGAGTGCCGTGGGGTATGGATCGGCGTGTGGCCGCCGGCACCGGGGCGGCTGTGTCTCGTCCAGACGGCGCGCTGGCCCAGTCGCTGCGGCCCTGCCTCCCGCCATCACCGGGAGCGCGTACCGGACGACCGCCACCCACGCGCCCGTCGCCCCGGTACATCCGCGCCCACCCACCACTGCCCAGTGACAAATGAGAGCCCGGCCGGCTCTGCGTGAGCTGTGACGCGCCGTTTTGCCGACACGGCGCCGGCTGTGATCCGGTAGCCGAACAAGCGATGGCCGCCGCCGGTAGGCGCTGCGCCTGTGTGCGCCTGTCTTTCAGGCGCACAGCGTGGCCGCGTCAGACGCCGAGCAATCGTGGCGTAATATGTTTATCACCAGATTGTTTTCGGGGGGCCGGCGTCGCCGACGCCGGTACGTGCTTCAATAACGCACCGCGTTTTTGCGAGCAATTTTCAGCCCACTTTCGGCCGGCCCTAAATAACGCTTAATTGCCGCGCAGCGTATTAGCCGCGTGCGTTGTGTTCCGGGTGCAGCCGGCCGTCGGCAATGTTGTTATGCTGGATGGCGGCCGCTATGGGCAAACAGCTCCGTGACACGACCGGCACCGTCCCGGTGGTCGGCCGCGCCCGCCGACCGCACGATCCTGATCAAGCACGGCCGTGTTTGTGCGATACATTTGAATACACGCTGTCGCCGTTCATCTTTCACTTGTCGCGCGCAACCCTTCGCCGCTTATCTTCCCATTCGAGACCGCGTATTAGCGCGCGTGTAATGCCGACCGCCGGCAAATTGAATGATTATTTCGTTGGAAAGTTGTGGGACGCGAATTACTCAAGTGCTGTCGATTGTTCAAGAATCGTTACGACTTATGGTGTCATTAGAGAAGGCTAAATATCGCAACCACCTAATGGACGCATTTCCTTCGCGGAGAGTTTCGACGCACATATTTGCATCCTGCTGTGATGAAAGTGTACAACAGCTTAATTAGCGGAATGGGGCTGCTATGCGCCGGCCGTCGACTTTTTGTGCGCATTCTGAGGCCTCGATCGTGTCGACGGTGCCTGCAGAGCCAGGGCCTCGTTAGACTAGCTGCTGCACGCGGCGCGCGTTCACGTCCCTGTCGGCTGCCACGCGGACACGCGGACACGCGGACACCGGACACGCGGACTACAGGAGGACATTTCGGATAGGGGAACGTGACACTTGTCCGATGGGCTGAAACCCCGGAGTTCCGGCACACTGGACGTAACCTCGCTCACGCGGACACATGGACACGCGGACACGCGGACAACAGGACATTTCGGACGGGGACGTGGACACATGTGTTAACACCCCGGGTCCCGGCACACGGGACGTGACCTCGCGCACGCGGACACATTTATATCCGGCCACGTGTCCGGACTGATGAAATCCTGGCTTTGTTGTCACTCGGATCATGCAGTTGTTCCGGGAGGGCTTTGGTCGCGCACCCTGCTGCCCGCCGGGAACAGTGGCGGCTTAGCGTGGACTTACGCACCCTCATCCGTCGTCTAATGGGACTGCTAAGTCGCAGGTGGAAGGTGACTTATTATCGTGGGCGGACGTCTCAACAGGGCACCGTACAATGTGAATGCAATTTTAGCGCTAAGTCCATGCTACGGGGCTGTGGCATTGTTGGCTTTCCAGCCGAAGCCTGCTGGTCGGCCGGTCGGCTCCTTTCTCCGCACACCCCTGGTGGCCGTGCGGGGCGCGGTGCCTTATCAGTATTGGTTTTGGACGTGACCGGGCGCCGCGAGGCCGTGCGGTCCCCGGATGCCCGTTCACGGCGAATGATGTCCGACGTAATGGCTTTATACCGACACTCATTGATTTTTATGGAGCCCGTACTTGGACTTCCCATTTCCCGGTGCGTTTGGTCGGCAAAAAGCGTGTGCGGCGGTGCGGCCGGAGTGGCGGTGGGACGGCGGCCGGCGCACCGCGGCAAAAAACGGCCCTGCTCTCTGCGACTGCATTAGACGTGATGCGGTGCAACAGCTGTGGCGACGGGTGTCGTGGCTGTCGGAGACTGGCGGCGGCAGCGGCCGACACCGGGGCACCACGCGGTGACACCGCCGCCGGGAGCGGGGAGGGGGGGCACTGGCGCCCCTCGTGGCCGAGCTGAGGTGATGCAGAGGCGAGTTGTCCCGCGAGATGGCGCGACGCCGAGTCGTCCGAGAGTCGCGCAGAGACATGGGCTGCGCCCGCCGCGCCGACTCTCGGGGAATGCGCGGCATTCGGGCCCGGCCAGATGAAATAGTTTGATTGAGAGCCGGCCGGGACGAACGATAGCATCGAACAAACACCAGCGGCCAGGCTTTAGCACTCAATAGACGCGGTCGGCGGGCGGCGTGGCCGGCGGGCGGGCCGGCGCCGCCCGCCGCCAGCCGCACCGAGTACACCCGCCACGACCGTGGTCGTCTCTCGGCGGCCCGGCAATCGTGAGATCTGTAGCGCTCTTCGACACGCCGATCGGCGGCGGGACGCGCGACCGGCGCGCGGAAGCGGACCCGCCGTCAAATGCGCGGGAGAGAGCGGTCGGCGCCCGGCTGGGGGCGATCCGCGGAACGGGCGGACGCGCTACGCGCTGTGCCCGCGTCTGAAGCCGAGCTGGACGCGCAGCGGGCAGGCGCGCTGCGCGCTGCGGCTGCATCTGAAGCCGACCCGGACGTCGCCACCACAGCCCGCCTGCCAGCGCTGGGAGAGGCTCGCTGCCAGCCAGCCAGCCACCCGTTTTGTCTCATCGATGTCTCATCGTCGTCCCTGCCGCGTTTGGCAGCGGCTGCCAGTTACCAGCACGGCAAGCGAGCCTTTCGGTGGACAGCGTTTGTGCCCGGATCGGTCTAGTAGTCCCCGTCATCCGACCATGATTGGAATCGGCCATCGGTCAAACGCGTCGCATTTGGTAAAGCGCCGCACGGGCCGCGGCTGATGCGCCGTTCGATGTCGTCGGGGCGAACGGCTCCCCAGTTGTGCGGCCGCCCCGGGATTTATCCAGTATTTGTTGGGCTTTGCCGGCATTTCCTGGGTGGGGCGGCCGTTGGCGCCGGCTTGTATAGACGCTCTGGGCGGGATTAGCCTTTGGGAGTGGTCAGCGACCCGCGCGTGAAAGGTGATCGGCGCCCGCTCGCGAGGTGTGCCCGCACTCGCTGAATGCCGTGGCCCTGAGTCTGCCCGTCTGAACCACCCATACGATTACATCATTTGCCTTTTACGTTGATGCTCTTTTTTACTGGTGGCCCCCGCTGAGAAGGGGGGCCAAACGGGACGCCCCCCGCTGCACGCCAGCCGACTCGAATGTGAGCGGCGGTGCGGCGGCCCAGCTAGACGTACCCCTGGCCGTGGCTGTTGAGGTGCGGTGCCGGCCCGGTGGCGGCTGCTCACCAGTCCCGGCTGCCGGTGCTGGCGCGCGGAGCCCGGCCGGCCGGCCGGCTCTGCCCGCCGCCGAGGCCCAGGTATTTGACACGGCCGGGCCGGCCCCGACCAGCACCGTAAAGCCAGGCGGAGCCCCCGCTGCGCCTTTCAATCTTCTGCGTTCCCTTGTACGCGGCTATCTGGGCTCTCATCAGTGCATTCTTTTGTGCCGGCCACTTTTTCAAGGATGGCTCTTTTTGTCGGCCGGTGTATCTGGCCGTCTATCGCGATACCCGGGAATCATGAGCAAACTGCCAATGATCCGGCCGATGTGTCGCGTCCTGGTGCGATGTCACGTGCTCTCGGCGCGGCCGGGTGCCACTCGGCGGGACGTCCGATTGTGCTGCGACACGCACACCGCACGCAAGCCGCACGCGCACTCTTCACACATACCCATGGTTGGTTGGTGTGCCTAACCATGGCACATGATTAGGTACAGTAGCGTCACGTAACAGTACTTGCGTGTACTCACGGCGACATTGGATTGTGCGCTTAAACGCCTCTGTCTCTGAGCAGTAAGCAGTCGACACTGTCATTTCCACACTCATTTTGTTGGAAGTGTCAACAACTACTCATTCATCCCTAAAATTCATAACGATTTCATTAAGTTGGAATTGCCTGTAGCCAGGGCTCAGCCAGGATTTTTATACCCCCCCCCCCAAAAAAAAAACCCAACGGACCCTCCAAAAAAACATGTCATGAAACAAAACAAAACATGAAACAAAGACTGCTCTCAGCGCTTGAAGCGCGCCGAAACCTTCCGATTTCGCGTGTTGAAAATCTCAAAATTTATCGTTCGATCTCGTGTATTTTTAGTTGCTAAGGGGAGGGATCCTGGCCCCCGCTCCCCCCTCACCACCACCGACACCACTCTGCCTCTAGCCCATGACACTATGACACACGAAGGCGTGGTTACGCAACGGCCACACGTGCGGTGCGGTGCGGTGCAGTGCGGTGCGCGCACACACCACCCCGCTGGCACGCCGACGCGCGGCCCGAGAACACGACCCGGGCACCGCACTGGAGCGCACACGGGACCCACGCTCCGATTATTATTTATCCGGTAATACTCGCTGTCGGCCGGCGGCATTACCCCGTCACTGACGGAAAGCGGGGGAATAGCGGTTGATAATTCTGTCGTACTAATGTAGCACTTGCGCGGTGTCCGGCGGGGCGTGCTGCGGGGGCGTGCGCCACGCGTAATCCGGCCGGTCTGCCGCCACTAATCCTTCCGGTGCGGGACCCCGGCCGCCGCGCGCGCTGCTCACTTCCCCACGCAGCCTGTCCGCCGCCGACACCAGCCTGCCCCGCGCCGTGACCCTTTGAGTAGCAGTCACTGGTGCAGAAACCGAAATGTAAAGGCGGCGAGCGCAGTTCGACGGCGACGACGGGCGGCCGCCGAGCCCGGTTTGTTGTGCGGCCGCGCCGACCGATAGGTAAATTGGTTGCGCGGCAGCCGGCGGTAATACCGCGTAATGATCGGGTGGCTGTGTGGGGGGCCGACGGTATTGGACGGTTATTAGCTGGCGAAGACGCACCGGTTGAAATGATCGCGCCGCCGCCGCAGCCGCAGCCGCCGCCGCTGTCGTGCAGCGTGTCGTGTCACTCGCTCTTCACCGGCACGACCGCAGAAGATGGCAGCGGGGCGGTGCGCGCGGCAGCGACGCTCGTGGCATCTAGCGGCAGCCGCCGGAACCAGGGCCGACGGCGGGACCGCCGGTGATGGCCGTCCTTGGGGCCGGGTACCAGCCGTCTTCGTGACGCGCTGATCTCGGATTGGGGCCCGGCATGGACACACCCAGGGGGAGGGGAGGCGCGCCACCCCCACCCCGTCCCATGCCCTTACCGAAGATTATTGTTGTCATGAAAAATACAAAGTGGAAAATTTATCGAAAGTTAAAACAGCGAACCGGAGTTCTAGGAGTTTTATGCTTGGGGCGCTGGATATCGTCAGACACTTTTCAAAGCAAATTTTGATCTCACTACTCCCACTTTACTACTTCTCCACGCTGTCAAGAAAATCCTGTGTGAGCGTCTGGTGGCTGATGTGGTCACTGGGCTGGTGGCAGATATGGGCGCAAGGCTGGTGACAGGTGTGGTCAACAGGCTGGTGCCAGATGTGGTCACCAGGCTGGTGCCAGGTGTGGTCACCAGGCTGGTGCCAGGTGTGGTCACCAGGCTAGTGCCGTACCGGGTTGTTGCTGATTGTCGTCGCTGACTGGTGAGATGGTGCTACGTGACCGTACCGCCGCGAACGCGAAAAAATAATCCGAGGTTCTCTTTTGTGTAATTATTCCCATTATCCCCAGTAAACTTGCATTCATGAACTTTAGCTGGTTTCGATCCTTTCGGTGACTAGAAGAGCTCTCTTTTAGCGCTGCTATTAGAACTTGCGGATAAATGTGGCTAACACCCTAATATATTATTGGCAATATACCAATAACGGGTCTTGGTGGCGCGAGCTTCTGGGAACTCGTGCAATGGTGATTGCCAGCAGCGATTAAAAAGGGTTCGCGTTCCTACATGATTACGAGTCACGTTCCTGTCAGGTTTCAGAATGGGTGGAGTTCAAATGTCTGTCGTTTCGCTGAACTGCTTCGCTTGATGCAGTCGCATTCCAATCGGAACGTCACCGCTTCCTCAGAAGCACACCCTCGCTCGCGTGAATTCTCCTTCGGTGTATTTTTGTGTGCGGCCAGAAACACATTTAGATGTGAATCTCGCCGTCGCTGCCGCCCGGCCTGGGCCCGCGAGTCACTCGATCTTTTCAACTCATAAGCCTCTGCCGGGCGATAAGAAATTGCATTGTCAACCGGATGATAAATACTGGCCCATTTACATAGTGAATCCATCAAATTTGCCCCTTAATCTTCCCCATTCAAACGGCGCGCGACCCGGCGACGAACAGCGCCGCGTTCTGTGGCGCACGCGGGTCGGGTGTGGCCGGTGACCGGGGCCGGGGCCGGGGGCTGTGGCTGGGGGCTGCGGCTGGCGTGCCTGTGTGGCGGCGCCCGGCAGCCAGCGGTCACGTTTGAGTGACAGCCGGCCGACGAGGCGGCGGCGGGGCGACGGCGCGCCGCCAGTTCCCGCCGGTCGCGCCGTGCATGCCGGCCGCGTGGCCGGCGGCCGACGCGCATTAGGACACGACATGACATCGCTGGCCTCGATTACAATGTCATGGACTGCAGTTTTTGCAGCGCCGACAGAAAAACACGAACTGCTAGTAACAACATTTCTGGTCGCTCGATACTAATTGGAATTTTAAATGATGTCAAAAATAATGGCTTCATAACGCAAGCGGGACTGCGAGCCGGGCAACACTGCTCGTTACCGGAATGCACTTGTTTTCGGCGTACCGGCGTGCGCGCGCGCGCGCCACTATTGGCACTGCGGCGAGCTGCGGCGCGGGCGGCGGCCGCGCCGCCAGATGAGTCCGATTAGTGGCGAAATGGGCGCGCCGCGCCGAGGAATCCGGCACTGTTGTTGTGTTTCGCTTTGATTGCCGGTTGGTGGTCGGCCGGCCTGGTGATTGACACCCGATGCAAATTGGTCGGCCCCCTCGCGCGGGCCTCTCGGCGCGCGCCTTGTTTGTTCGAAAAATCCAATCGCCAGGCCGGACCGGCGGCCGATTATTAACGAATGCATATTGGGACCGCATACCGGCGCCGTGTAGGCCGCCGGCGGTGTGTGTGAGAGGTGGTCCGCTGGCGGTCTGCTGGCGGTTCGCTGGTGGTACAGGCCAGTCGACAGAAGGTCGCTGTGTGGGCCGCCGTCCGTGTGTTCGCGGCGTACCAGCCTTCTTCGTGACGCGCTGATCTCAGATTGGTCCCCGGCATGGACACACCCAGGAGGAGGGGGAGGCCGGCCACCCCCACCCCGTCCCATGCCTTTACCGAAGATTGTTGTTTCGTGAAAAATACAAAGTTGAAAATTTATCCAAAGTTAAAACAGCGAACCGAAGTCCTAGGAGTTTTATGTTTGGGGCGGTGTATATGAAGCAGCAGCGGCGGTCGCGTGCTGGCCAACCCTGTTGCCTTGCGTATGTGCGCCATGGCAGACTTTCGAACTCAGCTGGGCTCGGAGCAGAAATGCGCAGGCGCTGTGACGGTGTCAAGTGTGTTACGGCTGCCAAGAGCAGCTGCCGGTCGGTTGGTGTACGCGCATGTGGTGCTGTGGTGTACGCGCATATGTATCCAGCGCTGTCACGCTGTACGCCAGTTGTTTATTGGTCATGTCACGGCTAGTTTACTGACGTCAGCCCTCACACTGAGCTCACCCCCCCCCCCCCATTCCCCACCCCAACCCCGTCCGTACTGTCCACCGGCCTCACTCAACCATCCGCCTCTCCATAATCGAACTGCCTGTTTACTATCGACCGGCCTCTCCACTACTCCTGATCTTTCCACATTCCACTATCCTCGCCCCGGGGACGAGTGGTCTAGAGGTAAGATGCTTGTCTCACTATCGAAAGATTGTGGGTTCGAGTCTCACCTGTCGCTACTCTTCGCCCGCGACCAATCGGCGTGAGAGATTGGCGACGCTATATGACTCAACAGTCGACGTGTCGTAAAACCAATAACCAACCAATCAACTATCCTCGCTCCACCGTCCGCCGGCCTCTCCACCGTCTACCGACCTCACTCCACCGTCTACCAGCCTCACTCCATCTTCCACCGCCTTACTCCATCGTCTACCAGTCTCTCCACCGTCCACTGGCCTCACTCCACCGTCCGCCGGCATCTCCACTGTCCACCGGCCTGCCCGCTGTGCACCGCAGTCACGGATGCCGCAGCTCAGACGCGCCACTTTCGGTGGCTTTCTGGCGCGTCGCGTCGTGCTGGTGTCGGCCGGCCGTCCCATCTATCGTCGTCCGTCGAGCGTCGGCCCCGACGCGGCCGGCCAGCATCGGCGGCCGGCAGACGCGCCGTCGCCTGGCGTCTGCACTTGATCAAATTGAAACACACGCCTTGCCCTGGAGGATCGTTGCCGGAAAAATATGCCCCGTCTTCGCCGAGGGAGCGCACTCGCGACGCCGCCGGAACGTGCTTTATTTCCCGCGCTGTAGATTCGGCCGGCTTGGCGGGAAATGGCGGCCCGTTAATTCGGCCGCCACCACAAGCCGCGACGTCGGGCGTGTCAGGTCGTCTCAGCCTCCGGCTCCGGCTCCGGCTCCGGCTCCGGCTCCGGCTCCGACTGCCCCGCGGCGCGGCGCGACTGGAGCCCGTGGCTGCCGCCACCGCCAACCGACACGACGACTTTAACACGCACTTTTCCCGCGTTCGACACGCGCTTACAAATCATAAAGCTGTACTGAAATGATGACGGCGGTGTTTACGAGCCGGGCGGCTGGCGGAGCGGGGCACCGTTTCTCCGGCTGTTTCAATCAGAGCTTCATAAAACGATCACGGCGCGACGCGTTTACTGCCGACCACCGGTCTGGCGTCATACCGGCTGTCACCCTCCTCCCGCACGGAGATGTCGGAGCCGGCGCCACGTGCGTCCGCCTGCCGGAGAGGTGTCGCCGCCGCCTGCTGGAGATGTTGGAGGGTTGTTGAGCCGCCGGAGAAGCCACGAATCGGGAGGCCTGTCGGGCCGCTAAAAAGACGTGTATCTGGAGGTCTGATGGTCCGTTTGAGATGTGGGTCTGGAGGTCCGTTGGTCTGTTGGGAAAGGCGAAGTTGGAGGTTTGTCAGATGAGCGTTATGTGAGCATTATGGTTGACGCGCCCTGAAGGCCAAATAACTAACAAGGTCTTTCGGACCGTTAAAAAGACATGGGTCTGGAGAGCCGTTGATCTGTGTGACAAGACGATCGTCTCGAGGCCAGTTGATGTGACGGATGGGCGAGTTCGGAGGCCCGTTCATCTGTGGAAAAAAGGTGATGGTCTGGAGACCCGGTGGTCTGTGGAAAAGATGATGATCTGGAGGCCCGGTGGTGTGTGGAAAATATGATGGTCTGGAGGCCCGGTGGTGTGTGGAAAAGATGATGGTCTGGAGACCCGTTGTTCTGATGGAAAGGAGAGTTTGGAGGCCCGGTAGTCTGTGGAAGAGATAACGGTCTGGAGGCCGGTTGATCTGATGGAGAGGCGAGTCTGGAGGTGCGTCGGTCCGTCGGTCCGCGATGCCACACCTCGCCTGGGAGGTCCGTTGGTCCACGATACCGCTGGGCTCGCGGCAGTCCACCGGCGCGGGCGGAGTGCCGCGGAGCGGAGTGGCGCGCTAGGCGGCGCGCCACTCCGCGCCGCCTAATTGGCTACAAATGAAATAACGCGCCGCACCGTGAGGAAGTAATCAGCGCTGATGGCCGCCGCCGAGTCGACCGCTCGCAGGGCGTTCCGGCCGGCGAGTGCCGGCGCGCCGGGCGGACCAAATTTTCCGCCCGACGCCAGAGATGACCGATGGGCGTTCCGGCGGCGCGTCGCCGAGCGCTCCCCGCGGACGCGCGATGCGCGTCGATGCCGATGATTTGATGTCTGCGAGATAGTGGCCGCCGCTTCCGGGGCCGAATGCGGCGGGGAGCGGTCGGCCGGACGGCCGACAAGTCGCCGCCGACAAGATCCCATTCGGTGATTTGTGCGGCCGCTTTGTCGGAAATGGCCGTGGGAGGGTGCGCGGGGCACTCTGGCCCGAGGTCTGGACACTCCGGCCCGAGGTCTGGACACTCGTCTGAATATGCTGAACGGCCCAGTGCAAGCGCGCCTGAACAGCCGCCAGAGTAATCGTCTGAAGATTGGTCCGACCGGTTGTTTGGAAGCTATCCGAGCAATATCTGAATATCTGCCTGAATAGTTGTTCTGACGACAATCTGAACAGTGACTGGACAGTGTGCCGGAATTTTTTTTAGGCGTGCCGGACCATAAAGGTCATTTGCGCCGCCTTTAAAGCGAGTACGTTACATGTCTGTCTATAAAGTGAGCGTTTGCGATCAAGGTGCAGGCAAGTGGACATTTACGTTAAGGAATTTTACGTTAGTTTGCGTGATTTTAGGTGCTGAAGGCGAGGGTCTGGGTTGGGGATAGCTCCCTGATGTCTAAATGGTTTAGTTTTACTTTACTCCTCCACAAAATAATTCGTAGTTTGGGTGGGGGTGGGGGTGTTTTGAAAGTGGCGAGAAGTTGATCTTGCCAGGGTGCCGGCTTTAGCCTACTCTTATCGAAGAGCACCGAGGGATCTTTACCGTGCGAACAAGGAGGTAATTGTCCACACCGCCTATCACGCCGGCCGCCGCGTGTTAGTTGTTAGTAACGAGTTAGTCTAAGCATGCCATGCAGGGTTGTCAGTTGGGTTAGTACGGTGTTTTGCAATTCGGCTCTTCTACGTCCGCTGTACCTCTGGGTAGCCGTTTACGTTATGAGTTGCAAGGCAAATCTGCTCATCTACGTCCGATGGATCCTCTGGGTAGTCGTTTTACGTCATGCTAATTTTTATTTTTATTTTTGTTTATGTTTTTATAAAGCAAGTCGGCTCATCTACTTCCGACGGCACCGCTAGGTAGCCATTTATTTCTAATTGAGAAGCAAATCGGCTCATGTACGTCCGACGCCATGCGGGAATGGCTATTTACGTGTTTCCTACGAGTGTTTCGCGGTCATGCATTGCGAGTTAATGTGATTGTTGGTGGTGTGGTGCCTATAGTGCTCCTGCTAGTTTTGTGGCGTACAGATATTCAAATAGCAATTGCAGGAGTTCTGGGTGCTTGTCACCGAGAAGCGATGGAAGCGATAGGATGATGCCCTCTTTTTGGCAGAATGCCTTAAGTGGTTGTCTTTGAGAGCTAAAGCTACTACAATCTAGCAGGATGTGGCCTATGCTTAGCGTGGTGTTGCAGGTGCCGCAGTGCGGTGTTGTATATTGGTCACTCTCTAATTGAGGCTGTGTTAGTTTTGTGCAATCAGTTCTAAGTCAAGTGAGGATGACCTCTTTTTGTCGGTGGGATTGATTTGATGTGTTCCATGTGCCTATTGTTGGTTTGATTGCGTGGGTGTGGTTGGATTTGTGTTGTGTTGAGTTGTGTTGTGTCCATGTGTTCTGTTGATGTTGGCGAATGTGGTGTTGTAGGAGTGCTTTGCAATCGTCTACCGAATATTCCACACTAGGGTAAGTATTCAATGCTAAGGCTTGCTTTGCGAGCCGGTCTGCTTACTGGACAGTGACTGAACAGTGACTGAAAATCGGCCTCCGAACAGCATCCGATACACTCGTGTATCAGATACAGATGCTATGTCTAGATACTGGACTAGCTGTGTGGAAAACAGTTGTCGATCAATTCTCAGTCTACCACGAAGGGGCCAAAGCCACCGCGCCATAAGCTGATTGGAAACTTTCATTACACAAACAGCGGACCTTTATTGGGGGCCGTAGGCGGGGCCAAGCCTCTTCCTCATTCCGAAACCAATCAGCGATTGAAACTAATGGCTCTGCGGACCCGCCCCCCGCGTGACAGTTGGCAAATTGGACAGTTTGTCGGTGACCACTGGCCCGTTTGACATTTGACATAGTGCGCGTCGTCCCCTCGCCATGAGTCCGGCCCCACCCGCGGCGGCGCGCCGCGTGCGCACGAGATATTTAGATCTGCCGCACAAAGGGAAGCAGTGGCCACGTCAAAATACGCTCAGCGCGCGGGTGATTTATCAACAGAGAGCGGCCGGGTCAACAATGGCCACTCTCGACGGCGCATTGTTCCGTGTAGTATTGGCGGGCGGCGTCATCGAGAGCTGGCAGCTGTACACGGTGTCGGCGGCAAGACGGCGCACGTCCACTGCACGTCCACCGCACGTCCGCTGACGTCAAGTCCATGGCCCGTCCGCGTCTCGTCGGGTGTACATCCGCGTGCGATACTGGAGGCGCGATGGCGCTCCGTACGCCCGGCGGGCTCCATTTCTGTATTAGTATGCCCCGAACAGCCCGCCCGCCCGCACTCGTGTACGCGGCCCATCGGCGCGCGCGGTAATTGCAGTCGTTCGCGGATTTCCTGACGCCGGTGTCTGCACACCATCCGCAAGAGGCGTGGTGTGGGCCACGTCGGCCTATTTTCCGACGCTCAGCCTCTGCACACCGTCATAGCAGGCGGCATGGTGGGGGTTGAGTCGGCACCGATAACGCTGGCCAGCCACAGCGCTGCGTCGTCTGATAGCTGGCGCACCAACAGCTCGTGTGTCTGTGGCCAGATTACTGCCGGTAGGCAAGCCTTTCGCTCTGCGGTGCCGGGCGAGATATACAAGACCCCAGGCGGCCGTTGCAGCCGTTTTTCATTTGGCGCTGGCGGAAGAATGGTCCTCGGGAGAGAGTCGGGGGAGTTGGCCGCGCCGCGAAGCCATTGAGCGGCGCGCGCTGACATTAGCGGTGCTTTTAGCGAGCGTGACGTCACAATTTGATGCTGCGCACAGTGTTCGTGGAGCTGGTGGCCGCCGGCGGCGCTGCGAGTGGGGAGCCGGTTCCAGGAGCCAGCGGCCGGCAGCGGTGCCGCGCACGGCCCCGGGGGGCGTGCGGATCGTCGGGCCGCCGTTCGTCGCTCTTTTTCTCATTTCCGCGACCGGCGGTCGGCCGGCGACGACGTGGAGATTTCATCAAGTTTCCTGTCCACCGCTGATGGTATATTGATGAAGATTGCTAATGCAGTTTCTGTGTCGACGCGTCCAGTCTGGGCGCGCGCCAGCGTCGCCTCCGGCGCGGCGGCCTCTCGGCGACGCATGAGTGCGCCGTGAAATTTGCCATTTTCTGCTGGTCTGGCTCCGGCCTTTGATGGGCGCGACTGGCCAGCGGCCGGCGCCGACAAAATATTCCGCCGGCGATCGGCCGCGCCGCCGTCGGCACCGACGCGCCGCCGGACGCCGGAAGCGACGCAGGGGCCGGCGGCGCTTACAAAATACACCTTCCGCCGCCCTCTCCTTGGCTTCCGCAAGCGATAGCCATTAGGGGGAGGACGCACTCTGCCAAAACAATTACGTCGAAATTTGCTAAGACCATTGTTTGCCGGCGGCCCTAATCTTGAGATAGTATTACACGTCATTACTGTAATATGTGCAACCCTTCCGCGTGGCGGCGGCCGGCGTGGGACAGCCGCCGCTAATGGCGCCGGGGACGCCGAGTCCGAGGGAGAGCAGTCGTGCTCCGGAGACGAGCAGCACTCGGCAGAGCAGTCGTGCTCGGGAGAGCAGTTGTGGCCGGGGGAGGAGTGCTCGGGAATGAACGGAGCTCGAGAAGGGTCTTGGTCGAGGGAGGAGCAAAGCTCGGGAGGAGTCGTACTCTAGATAGGGATCGTGCTCGGGAAATAAGTCGTACTCTGGATAGTGGTCGTGCTCGGGAGATAAGTCGTATTCTGGAGAGAGATCATGCTCGGGAGATAAATCGTACAACTTATCTGTTAGGAGATAAGTCGTTCTCAGAAGAGAAATCATACTCGGGAGAGAAGTCGCACTCGACAGAGGAGCAGAGGTCGAGAGGGGAGCAAGACTCGGCAGAGAAGCCCCGGCAGGGGAAGCTGGTGACCAGTAGTCGAGAAGCATGCCCGGAATCTGCCCAAACTGTCCGCAGAGATAGACGTGTGGAATACATCTGCTGCGGCATGTAGAGCAGTCCGGGGTGCAGGGTAGCATGTGCTGTGGCTGTCATCACTCCCGGCCTGTCAAAGCAATGTATTGCTGCTCTGTCCTATTCTGCCTGCTGCTACTGGGCAGCATTGTCATACTGCGCTCTGCGGCAGCGTAGATGATCGTGGTGGTCTGACACACAGTTGCATTGAGGCGGGACCTGTCCGGCATGGCGTTTGTTGAGATCAAACGCCTCGCCTCAGCCGGCCATGGCGTGCCATCGTCTCCACCATCTCGGCGGGAGGGCGCCGCCATGCTGTTCTAGACCTCGGGGAGCGTAGCCGCCATGCTGTCTTCCCCGGTTGTCTGAAGCGCTGCTGTGCTGTTCGTGCCTCAGTCTGCGAGCTGGCTGCCATGGTTCGCGACCCGCGCCGGCAGCTGTGGGGCTGGCTTCTACGGTTTCGCGGATAGCTGCCGTGCTCGCTATCTGTGTTCGGTGTCGGGAGGACGACGTCGTGCTGCACGGTCCGGGGCGGCTGTCATGCTTTCTGCGCGCTGGCGTGCCGTGTGGCAGTGAGTCGTGCGGTGCGGCCACCGGCGGCCGCTGATTGGGGCCGCCCTCCAAACGGCGCGGCGGCACGACACCGCGCCGCCGCCGCATTGGGCGGGGGCGGCGCACCGGCCGCGGCCGGAGCCGCCCTCGGCCCGGCCCCCGCCCCCGCCCCCGCCCCCGACCCAGCCCTCGACCCGCCGCACCAACAATCGATACTGCGCCGGCCACCGCCCGCGACCGACCCGGCCGCTCTGATTTACTTGTCCAATTTGGTCGAGCCGGAGTGTCCGCCGATTTCATTGTTGCCGAAGGTCGCTAATTTATCTGGCGCGATGATGCGCGCCGGCGGTCGCGGCGGCCGCCCGTCCGGCCAGCCGGCGGCCGGTCGGCTCGTCGCCACGTCTTCATCGGTCGTCGCCGGCGTGATTTGCACAATATCCGGCTGACCCCCGGCCCGGCCTGATGGATGGCCGGCGCGACGGCGGCCGCCTCACGCGCGCCATGTTTATGAAGCTCTTATCGGCAGATGTTGCCGGCGCGGGCCGGCGCCGGCCCGACCGATGAGGGCGCAGGTCGCCGGCCGATGACGCCCGGCCGAGAGGGGCGCGCCGCGCACGAGACGGCCGGCTCGTGACCGCCGCCGGCGCCGCTCGCCGTCTCGAGGCGCCGACCGGCCGCCGCCGGTGCCTCGAGATGGCGAGCCGACCGTCGGATCGTGACGCGTGCGGCGGCCTAATGTGGCCGTCCGTCCTGCGGTCGTGACCGGCGCGCCGACAGTCGGTCCGCGCGTCAAGGCCGACTGTGCAGCGCGCACTGGTCGGGCCGTCGTCGTCGGCGCCAGCCAGCCCATCTTCTGCCGACGAGCCGTGTGCGTGTCTGTGGCCGGCGCTTTGTCGGCCTCGTCTTTGTGCGCCTGTCGGCGACGCCGGGGCGGGGACGCGCGGCCGTATCGTCGGCTCCGACGGGCCCTGATCGACGGTGCACTCCTCTTTCCGTCACCCGGCCAGGGGGGACAATGATTAATGACCTCCGACTCCCCTTCTCGCCCCATGGAAAGCGCACCCCGCCGGGCCGTCGCTGCTGATCAGCGGAGCTGCGCTGTCGCGGATGTCTGATGCGCGGCGCCACACCGCCACTGCACGTCCAGAGACGGCGCCACACCACCACTGCACGTCCAGAGACGGCGCCACACCGCCACTGCACGTCCAGAGACGGCGCCACACCGCCACTGCACGTCCAGAGACGGCGCCACACCGCCACTGCACGTCCAGAGACGGCGCCACACCGCTACTGCACGTCCAGAGACGGCGCCACACCGCTACTGCACGTCCAGAGACGGCGCCACACCACCACTGCACGTCCAGAGACGGCGCCACACCGCCACTGCACGTCCAGAGACGGCGCCACACCGCTACTGCACGTCCAGAGACGGCGCCACACCGCTACTGCACGTCCAGAGACGGCGCCACACCGCTACTGCACGTCCAGAGACGGCGCCACACCGCTACTGCACGTCCAGAGACGGCGCCACACCACCACTGCACGTCCAGAGACGGCGCCACACCGCCACTGCACGTCCAGAGACGGCGCCACACCACCACTGCACGTCCAGAGACGGCGCCACACCGCCACTGCACGTCCAGAGACGGCGCTGCGCCACCACTGCACGTCCAGATATGGGGTTGTAGCACCACCCAGAGACGGCACTGCACCTCCAGAGGCGGAACCGTACCGCCACTGCACGTCCAGCGCCACTATTTCCACTATCCACTATCTCTACGCCACTATTTCCACATATTGGGGACATTGAGCCAGTCGGATAGTTAGCACAAGTAACTGCCTCGGCGAGGCCGGAACTGTGGTGCAGCTGCGGCGGTCACGCCAGACCATTAACTAAAAGTAGCCTGATCGAGATATGTCGGAGCTCGGCATCACGGCTCTGACAGATTATTACTTTGGCAAAACATATGTCATGCATTTCAGAAGACACGCCCGCGTAAGTTTCGCCTTTAATGCCACGGTTTGTTGGATCGTACGAAGTAGTTCTCTAGCATTCAGAGTTTCTATCTGCCTGAGAAGTACGCGGAATTTCTACAGGTGCAGGCCCCTCATGTGGCTCTCCAGAACGCAAGAACAGCTAACTATCGCCTATGTGATAACCTTTTGCAGTCTGAACATGGCCTCTGGAGCGAAAGCAGGGTTTCCCAGAACCAGAGCAGAGGCTTCGCGCGGTTTCAGCGGGTATCATGTAGTCTAAAATGGTATCTTGCAGCCTGAATAGCCATCCTCAAGTCTGAGAATCCCCGCCCCCACCCACACCGACTAAGCCACCATTGGCTCACAGCCGCAATGCGTTCCTGCACCGAACATTTTCGCGGCTGCAGGCGTTCCTGCCTGCAGAGAAGCCGGACGCCAGCCAGACACACCGCGTCACCAACCGCTGAGCAGTCGGAAAATGAAATAAAGCATCCTGAAAGCTGCTGAAAGTGGGCAGCGTTCAGTATTAATTGACAAATGCATCAGCGATTTATCGACGTCGAGCTGTTGACCAGTTGGCTCGCTCGTCTGTTCTGGGAAAGCCGGCCCTGCACCCTCCCCGGTGGCCGCCGGCCTTCGTCATGTCACTCGACTGCCGCTACCACGGAACCGAATAACGTCATCAACGACCATTCTTCTAATGTCTGATACGCTGTAAAATCATCAGCCTACGAAGCTGGTTTGTTCATGCGTTAAACATGCGCCGAATGGGCGAACTTTAACCCTGTGGACGACGTTTCCGCAAAGTTTGCGCAAAGTTCGTACCGACTTTCCCGCCCGTCGCATATTAATGTGACAACGACTTTCCAACTCTATCTTGCTTATGGATTAAAGCGATATTGTAATTTCCTTAATGGATGTCTCCGGTGGATCAATTTTTAATTAGGCATATTTATGACATTCGATGCGCGGTTCCGCCAACGTCCGCTTTAACATGCAAATAGGATTAGCGGGAGTGTACCCGTTAGTGGTGATGTGTCACAAATTCGCCACCTGATGCTGCATATTGCATGGGCCCGCCCGCCGCTGACCCGACTGCCGCCCTGATTGGAGATGGCGGCGTCATGTTCTGTGCAGAGCTGACAGCCAGCTCGTCCCGCGTCACCCGTGCGCCCGCCCGCACTCAGTTGGAGAGTCGGCATGCGACGGCCGCGCTTCACTCGCAGCTCACCGGGCGCAGGAAGCACCTCCGCGCAACACCTCTCCGGCACCAAAGCATGCAGTTAGATGCAGCACCCGCACCGTGCTGCATCTAACCGTACCAATTGGTCAAGTATAGTTGTTGCTGTCGGTGAAGAATCATCATCTCCACCTCTCTCTGCAATGTCTTTGTATATGCGGTGATCTAGACAGACCAGGTGTTCCGTTCTCCGGACCACGGTTCACAACGACCTTGTTCCGCGCGGGAGTGATGGCATCTGGTGGCCGTGGCCGTGCGCCAGTGGCACGTTGGTGTGAAGGCACGGTATGGCCGTTCGCCAGTGGCACGCTGGGGTGAAGGCACGGTATGGCCGTGCGTCAGTGGCACGCTGGTTTGAAGGCATGGTACGGCCGTTCGCCAGTGGCACGCTGGTGTGAAGGCACGGTATGGCCGTGCGCCAGTGGCACGCTGGTGTGAAGGCACGGTATGGCCGTGCGCCAGTGGCACTCTGGTGTGAAGACACGGTATGGCCGTGCGCCAGTGGTACGCTGGAGTGAAGACACGGTATGGCTGTTCGCCAGTGACACGCTGGTATGAAGACACGGTATGGCCGTGCGCCAGTGTCACGCTGGAGTGAAGACACGGTATAGCCGTGCGCCAGTGGCACGGTATGGCCGTGCGCCAGTGGCACGCTGGTGTGAAGGCACGGTGTCGATCTGAGGATGTGTGTGTGCGTCGGCTGCGGCCGCGTCTCTCGCCGCCCAGCCACCGAGGCGGCTGATCAATGGTGGGAGCCGATCAATGCCGATGTGTGCCGTTTCACGTGGCCTGTCACGACCAGGCGGGCCCCCCGTCGGCGTCGACGCACGGCCGGCATCGTTACCCGACCGGTAATAGCGTCGCCGACGGGCGGTCGCCGCCCGCTACCTGCCCCTGTTGACAAATTTATGAGAGCGCCGTCCGGGCAGCGGCGCGGCGGCGTCCTCTGCAGCGGTGGCGGACGCGGCGCGGCGGCGGCGAGCGCGCCGCGCCGCTGCAGCGCTGAGTTACGGCGCCGGCAGAAAATGAACTGAGCTGTGTGCTACACCAGCGCGCGCGCCATTTTTGATTCGGGCCCGCCTGCCGAGCGGGCCCGATTAAAGTCGACCGGTGCGGCGGAGTCGGCTCGCGGGCCCGGCTCGTCATCCGGCGGTCCCCCGCTCGTGTACCGGTGCCGACCTGCTGGCCGGCGGCAATTCGCCGCGTGTCGTCGGCGTTCCCCAGCGGCGGGCGCGCGCGAGAGCCGGCGTTATCGCCGACGGTGCGGCCCTTATCGACGCGGATAGCCGGCGCTCGCGTCGCCGCCGGCTCGCCCCCCGCCGCGTCGTCGATGCCGACGATCGGGCGCGGCAGATTGTGTCACCGTTTACGAACCTGCCGCCACCGCTCGACGGCCATAGAAAACGCATAAACGGCGCCGCTTTGCGAGCGACGGCACCCGTCGCCCGACAGCTGAGCCACTTGAGCGGCGAGTTTGCGACGGCGTTACGAGCCGCGAATCTGACCGGCGCCGCAGGGAGTCGTTCGGTCGCCGGCGCGGCGCGGCGCGCCGCTCGACTGGTGAAGCTCCGCGTCGGTGCCGATGATGTTCGGCGCCAGGGAGTTGGGTGTCAGCCACACTGCTCACTGTGACCTGGCCAGGACACCGTCCGGACACTGGGCGAGTCTGACACACACGCCAGTCGCACCCCTACACCCAAGCCGGCACCAAAGCCATTGGTGGATAACGGCATACATTTTCATTGAGTGTTCAGGCTGTATTCAGGGTAGTCAGTCAGGTGTTCATTCATGTTGTCAGGGTGTTTTTCATTGAGTACAACAAACATTGAAAGCTTCCAGGGATGCTTTACAATGGATTATATGTGTTAAGCTTGAGGGGTGCTCGGCAAGGTTCAGGGTTAGGCACCCCTAAAATAATATAGCTATCCACCCACGACTCCGACTATGACGTGCTGCGGTGGGGTCGCCGCGCAGCGCCATTTGAAAGGCCGCAAACGAAGAGTGCGAGCGGTGCGTGCAGTGCCGGCGGCAGATGGTGGAGAGGAGCATTTGGCGCCGCACGCGAGCGACACGTCATCAGAGCACGGACATCAATCACAGCTCCGAGGTGACGCGTGTACGAGCGCCGCCGGCCCAGACCCTTCGGGTGACGCGCGCGACGATGCACCGGCCCGTAAGTTCGGCCCGTGCTCGGCATCGTCGTAAATTGCCGCGCCAATGGGCAGCGGGCCGCCGCCGGCCGCCGGCTCGTGAGTCGCGCTGCAGACTGACCGTGCCCGTCCTCAAGTGGTCGGCCGGGACTGCTGAGATAGCTCGCAGTGACGCCTCTCGCAGAAGCCGCTCGTAAACCTCTGCCGTTCTCAGAGGCTGGTCTGGCGCTTCTGTCGGATACCGCTCCGATGCCGCTCTCAGAGGCTGTTCTGACACTTGGCTCAGCTGCCGCTCTCAGAGGTTGTTCTGATGGTCTCTCAGACGCGGCTCTGACGCCGTTCTCAGATGCTTCTTGCTACTTCTGTACGCGCATTGGCGTAGGAAGTGACAGCAAAGGGAATAGCTTCCCTCTCCCAGTTTTGCCGTTTGTTTCCCGTGTATATGGTACGAGAGCGGGCCGCCCGGTTCGATCGTCATAGTTTTGAAACTGTAATGACTGCCTTTGTGTCTGGGAGCTTTTCTTTCTTTCTTGTTTGTTACAGGGTGACTACCTCAATTGTTTTCTTCACTCAGAGATTAAAAGATGTACTCTTGAAATCAAAAGATGTATTTTTTAAATGTTCATTTCCACAGTTGGTATCCCAAAAGTCTTCATTTCCACAGTGTTTAATCCCAATAGTCTTTATGAAACATGCTTGCTGAATCTCCCTTTAAACAAAGAGGTTTGCTGAAGCAAAGATGCTTATCAGGTGCAAGGCAAGAAGCAAGGTGGTTTACGGCGGCTTTTGCGCTGGTAGCTGACGGCGTTCCACGCTGCAATACAGCTTTTTACATTGTAATTGTAGCTTGTTTTCACCGAGAGGCAGGTCGGCTCTTTTCATTTTGACATTTGCCAGCTTTCATATCCATTTTTCCCCCGACGTGCTCTCAATTTTTGTTCAAAGAAAATGGCTTGCGGTGACATCGCCGCGCACCGGTCTCAGCAGCTAAAGGTAGACTTCGTACCGCAGCCGGCGGTCTCCGTCTTCCGTACCTCAACTCTTAGAGATATTAAGTCTCTCGCATGCCGCCCTGCCAATGCATTGTCCGTCACCGCTTTTACCTAACCTGCACATCATCTAGTGATATGTTGTCTTATCCTGACGTCCCCACCGAAAGTCCCACCAGTCCTGAGGGCTGCAAGACCCGTTGTCTACAAAGCTTTCACTTCTCCTTACTGTTTTTTTTCTGGGGCATCATTTGGTACTCTCTGGGCCTGTTGCGAGGTCCTATGTGTTGTGGTTTCGTGATCTTCCGAAAGTTATCTGTTGCTATTTGGCGATATTATGAGGTCGGATCTGCTGTTGGTTGGTTTAGTTCCCAGACGTTATCTGCTGCTGTTATCTGCTGTTATCTGCTGCTGTTTCGTCCCGTTTCGCTGTCTCAGCTGCTACTGGCAGGTCCTATTCTAAGCTCTCACCTTCTATTTTTTTTTTTTTTTGATGCTCGTCTCCAGAGCTGTCTAGTTCAAAGCGGATCGAAGCTGTCCGAGCCAGAGCTGTCCGGACCGGAGCTGTGGGGACTAGAGCTGTGCGGACCAGAGCTGTGCGGACCAGACCCGTGGGACCAGAGCTGTGCGAACGAAAGCTGTGAAGACCAAAGCTGTGGGGATCAGAGATGTGGGGGATCTGAGCCGTCCAGACCAGAGCTTTTCGGAGCACAGCCGTCCCGACCAGAGTTGTCCGAACCCGGGCTGTCCGCCCAGACCTGTCCGGACCCGGGCTGTCCGAACCAGAACCGTCCGGACCAGAGCCGTTGGAACAACACCTGTCTGGACCAGAGCTGTCCGGACCAGAGCTTTTCGGAGCATAGCTGTCCGGACCAGAGGTATCCGGACCAGAGCTGTCTGGACTCAGGCTTTCCGGATCCGGGCTGTCGGGACCAGAGCTGTGCGACCCGTGTCGGCGGCGTGGCGCCGGTCGATACCAGCTGGCGCTGCCACCGCATCTCGAGCTGTCATTTGCCGACGCTGGCGCGGGCGCGCCGTCTAAGCCCCTCCTGCCGCGCCACATATGTCAATAGAAGGCTTCAGACGTCGATACCGGCGGCCGGGCGCCGGTCGATGCGCGCTGATGATTCGTCGACGCCGACGGCGAGCTGGCGCAGCTCGGCCCGGCGTCGCGCAGTGTCGAGCTGCAGCCGCTCGGCGCAGCGCGGCGCCAGCTGCTGCAGCAATGGCCGCCGCCCTGCAGATGTGGGCCTCGGAGGATGGTCAGATGTGGACCTCGGAGGATGGTCAGATCTGGGCCTTGGAGGAGGTCCTGTGTAGGCCTTGGAGGATGGTCAGATGTGGACCTTGGAGAATGGTCAGATGTGGGCCTCGGAGGATGATCAGATGTAGGGCTTGGAGGATGGTCGGATGTGGACCACAGAGGATGGTCAGATGTGGGCCTGGACGAGGTCAGATGTGGACCTCGAAGGATGATCAGATGTGGACCTCGGAAAATGGGTGTGTGCGAAGACAGGTACACATTCACCCAGGCGAGATCGGAGGTGGCATAGACGGAGTTTGGTCCTGCAAAGATGGGCATGTCCTAGCGAAGATGGGCTTGTAGATGATAGACTGGTTTATCAGCGATAGGCCTGTAGAGATGGGTGTGGGCCTGTATAGATGGATATGGCCTGCTTTGATGGATCATCTGGGCATGTATAAATGGATGGATGTATAGATGGATCGAAAGATGGATGGATTTATAGCCTGTGCAGATCTTGGTCTGCATGGAGGTTTCTGGGTCTGTGGAGAGGTATCTGGGCCTGCATAGATGGATCTGGGCCTGCAGAAATAGATCTGGGTCTGTATAGATCATTTGGGCTTGTGTAAATCGGAATCCGTATGCATGGTTATGGACCTGTAGAGATGGATCTGGGCATCTATAGTTTGTTCTGGGCCTGTAGAGATGGATCTGAACCTGTATGAATTATTCGTTCTGCACCTGCCAAGTTGGCTCTGGACCTGCATCGATTGATGTGGGTCTTTAGAGTTGGATCTGAGCCCGAAGAGAATGGTGTTGTTTGGTTCGTGTGACCAGACTCTCACTCTATCAGACGCCCCCCCTCCCCTCCCCTCCCTCTCACCGAGATCGGGCTGCCGACAGACCGCCCGTGTTATCTGCCCATCAAGTGTGACGATGAAAGGCGCGCTGCGTGCAGGCCTCCCTCGGCGATTGTGGCGCACTCAGCCACAAGCAGTCCCTCAAGGTGAAGCGGCGCGCGGTGCGTACCGGCTGTACCAGATGTTCGGCCTTAGAATTCGGCAGCCGTAAATTACAGACCGACACCCCGCGGCCCCCGTATAAATCCAATCATATCCGGATAGGGTTAAACAAGAAAATGGCCGGTTTTACCGCTGACTAGCGCTCTGAAGTGACATAAGTATATGGCCGGTAAAGGCGTCCCGCCCAGTTTTAACAGTTGGTAATTTGGCGTTCCTTGGACGTGGGGTAGGCGGAGTTGTGTCGCTGGGTCGTGTTATTGATGGTAAGTTAGTGGGGGTCTTATTGTGCGCCATAAATTCGGGCCAAAGGATTAGGGGGAAATGAAAGATGCCGCGGCGTGTGCGGCCGATGATAAATACGGCCTTCCGTTCGCACCTCCCGGACTGCTGAAATTTCAGCCGGCCGGGTCGGTAGACGTACGGCGCACCCACCCACTCGCGAACCGCGCGCTGGCCGCGAGGCTGCGGCGGCCGCGGCAGAGCACCGTCCGGCTCTGCCGGCAGCTGGAGCTGCAGATGACCCGCCAGCTGGCCGACGGTGACGGGCCACGGGCCGAGGACGACGACACGCCCGGGCCGCTGCTGGGTCGGACTTGGCGTTCCACGGCCGGCCGGCGGCCGCCGCGTCATCTCGGCAAGTGGAGCCGGGCCGGCGCCGGCCGCGCGCTCGGCCGGCTTGTATCAAAGCTCATAAAGAGCGGGGCCGGCTCTGTAATTACAGTGGGCGTCCGTGGCAACGTCTGACAACAGGCCGGTCCATAGCGCGCCTGACCGGCGGCCGGGCCGAATTCCATTAGATCGTGGTCGGCCGGGCCAGGTGGAAGACCGGCACATAATCATAGGTTGGAGAGTGACTCTGAGGATGCTTGCATTGTGGGCCGGACGCGAGGAATGCGGCGGCCACATTCCGCTGGCAGCGGCCGTGATGGTCCTGATTGAGTAATGGCCGGATCACGGGATGACGCGAGACGCGGCCTGCCGCGCCAGTGATAACAATTATTACCCGACGGCCGCAACGGCCGAATAAATTACGGAAGCGGCCCGGACGGACGAGCCGGCCGAAAGAGTGCGGCGCGCGTCGGACGGCCGCGCGGCCGCCCGGTGAGCTATTACGCGTCGTGTCGGCCGGCCGCGGCGGCGACGCTGCGCCGGGAAAAACTGTCACCGCGCGGCCAGGCCGGAGCGGAGCGCGCCGGGATCGGCCGGCGATAGTGTCCACCCAAGTGGCCGGCCAAATTAAATAAGCGCAGTTCGGCCGGCTTTTTGCCGCGCCGGCCGCCAGTCGGCCGGCGTGATTAAACGTTTTTGTGCCGCCGGCCGGCGCAGTCGTCGCGCGCAATTGTAATGATCGCGGCGCCCATTTCTCGGCGGCGGCCGCTCGTCGTTACGCGCCGCTCGTTATCGCGGCGCGGCCGGCCTCAAGATGGCGGCGCGTCGGCCGGTCCTCCATGGCCGGCCATACGTCACGGTGTGCAGTGTGCAGCGCCGGCCGACCGGGCACGACCTGGCCGCGTCCTGTCCGACACCGGCCCGAGCCGCCCGCCCGCCCGCCCGCCCGCCCTGGCTGGCACGAGCCGAGCCGGCCTCGTTCCCAGCCGTGCGCCTCCACACGCCTGCTCGTGGGGTGGAGACCAGTGCGTGTACTGCAGCGGTGTTGTATCGCACGTCCCGTAAGTGGATGCTAAGTGATGATGATGAAGCTGCATATGCGTTCACATAGCAGCAGTATTTGCGTGGCCGCTTGTAAAACAACCGGGCCGCGAAATGGATTCCACGCTCGAAGCCCAAACAACAGCGGACGTCAGGGAGTGACGGTTTGCCGACATGCAGCTGGCGGCTTTTGGTACTCCCGGACCAATGCTGAACGCACCATTTGTGTTCGGTTTGGGACTGACAAATGGCGAGCCCCATTCTGCCAACAACCGCGCATTCTTGCACATTTCGCGTGCATATTTCGCTTCCTTGTTTCATTTTGTTCCCGACCGACCGCAGAAGCCTTTTCTTTTTCCATCCGTTTCCTGCTGTCTCGCTCATCGTGGTGGATGATATCAAATTAATAATGCAGCGTTGGTTTTTTATCGTAATTTTGCGGGTAAGTGACGGCCGCTCCGCAGGCAGGCGCGGCGGGGCGCGCCAACATGGCGCGCGCCTTCGGTCGGCCCCGCGAGACGGTCGACTGTGAAATTGCCCGGCCAGACCTACTCGAGGGCGACGCCTCGGAAAAAATCTCATTTCTCGGGATCTGTGCCTGGGGAGATGTTAATTTTATGCAAAATATGCGTCCAGAAAGATTGCCACGTTTACAGCGAATACTTGAGCGTGAACTGTAGACGGGAAAAAACGCCGGGAAATGATGAGGTGTGATTATTTGATGTGCAGCGTTCTGCTGTTGACGTGACGGAGTCCTCAAGAGATTAGGTATCTGCATATTTATGTTTTTAAAGGCATGGACGTGTACGGATATGGTCATTGATGTCATTTAACATATCTATGGAACATACAGTCATTCAATGCATTGATGATAAATATATATATCTATACATATATTGAGAGATAATTTAGTACCAATTACCTGATCGAATTATCTAGCATAGTGAAATATCGTTGGACATGTATTAAATAGCGCATGCTGTCAACTAGTGTTGCGCCACCCCATGACGTGACCATTCCGCCATCGTCCACCCGGCGCAAAATGTCTGCCGCCGCGTGCCATTTTCTAAAGGTTTCGTGCCAGTGGTCAACTAGGCTCTCACCCGCCGGTCTGTCTTCCTCAGGTTCATCAACGCCAGGCGCAGAATTGTCCAGCCCATGATTGACCAATCAAATCGCGCAGGTAAGTCACGTGGCCTCGCAATAATCCGGACGTCTAATTGCTCATGCATAATGAGCGGGATGCATGCACGTGGAAACTATGGAAATTTATGCTAATAGTGAGATACTGCAGCCAGTATATCGGGGTGTGTGCGATCCGTGCATGTGAAGGGCCTCTTCATCTTCTCCTCGGTTAATTAAATTGGTAACATTTCGACGCCGGCCACATTAGTCGATTCGTAATGGCGAACTGGACGGTGGACCTTTGTTTGGTTTTGCGATAGCTATCGGCAAATGGCGATGGTCTGCTCTCGTGTTTATTGTATTGCTGTCCACTCGGTCGGCGCACGTCACGCGCGTTGCTCTGTTTGCGGCCGTCTTTGTGGACGAACGGGTGACGTCACTCGTGCAATGGCGGCGGACAGCCGGGGAGCGGGCTTCGGCCGGCGGCGGACCGGCCTGTCGGCTGTTTGTCTGGATGCAATGCCGGGCGCAGCCGAACTGCGCGCTGGAGCCGGGCGCGTGGCCACCCCGGACACAATCAATTCCGACTTGTCGCCGCGGGCGGGTGTCAGTCAAACGTCGGGTCGCCGCGTACGTCGCCAGACGAGAGGCGGTCGTGCGCTCGGCGGCCGACGCGCCGATAAAAGTTGCCGCTATGATTGGCTCAGCTAAACGCCAGCGACCGGCGGCCGGCCGGCACACGGCCCCCGAATGAAGCCAATTACAATAATGGCTGAATTCGGATTTCGCGACCGGCCGGCGCGCCGCCGCTCCGGGCGGGATATTTGGCGCGCTGGGACGGCAAATTTGGCGCGCCCGCGACGGCGCGGAGACCGCGCGCCGCGCGCCCATATGAATATTGGATATCCGAGCGCGGTATTACCATAGGTGGCAGGCACGGCCGAGGTGGCCGCCATTGCGACTCAGACCGGTGTCCACAGACGGACGGGCGCCTCCCACCCGCCGCTGCGACAGAGGCGACGCGCCACCGTCCGGCCGCACCAGGTGTGCTCGCCGATCGGTCGTCACGCGTTTCGCGCGCTCGCTCGCACCCCTGCTCGATTGGCGCGCGTTATTTGCCCCGTGACCGTCGGCTTCCGACCGTGTCCGGGGACGCAGTGGTCGTGTCTGGTGATCAGTGCGAGCACAAACAGCACGGCGCCACGTCGCAGCACGCGGTGCTGCCCGCAGCGCGCAGTGCTGCTCGCAGCACTCGACACGGGTCGCAGCACGCGAGTACGGCTCGCGCTGAATGTTTTTGTCACGCCACAGATACCAAGTCGCCACACAGAACATTGCGAATTAGACATAAAGACATAAAAGATCAGTGCAACTATGAGCCACAAGGGCCCTTCTTGGTTGCACTTTGTACACTGAACCAATTGCCCACCAAATCTGTCAATCAACCCTCCCTGGAATACAGAAAAACAAGCCCCCTATTCTTATAATGATTGTCTATGCCGTTTTTAAAGATGTTCAGTGTGTTGCTACTGACAATTGTTCCTGGCAGCTGGTTCCAGTGTTCTACTACCCTGTTGGTGAAGAAAGACTTTCTTAACCTTGTCCTGCTGTGATTAACTTTAATTTTGAATTGATGACCTCTAATTGCATCATTTCTGTTAAATTCAAACATTTCCCTGAGATATCCCTGTTCCTGACCATGAACAAATTTAAAAAACCTCGATGAGATCTCCTCTCAGCCTTCTATATCTAAGTGAAAACATATTCAATTTCTTCAATCTTTCCTCATATACCAGGTTGCCTATACCATTAACCATTTGTGTTGCCCTCTTGTGTACTCTCTCTAAAAGCCAAATTCCCACATCCAAGCCACTCTCTCGGTGTTAGCTAAGAAGACACAAAAAAGGTATGAAGAAAGGGCAATGCAAGGCAGAATAGGAATACATTAAAATGTAAAAGATGAATATGTGAATAGCAAAATAAGAGAATGAAGGTATGAATAATAAAGCGACCGCTTCATTCGAACTTACAAATTGTGCTCGGTGCACGCTCTGCATGCACCGTAGGATTCCCGCTGTGGGGACAAGAGGCGGTTTCAAAAGTCGTGTTCATGAATAGGCTGACATGACTTCCCTCTTACCCGTACCACTTGAATGTGGCAAGTCTACATGGGGCGGGGGAGAGGGCTGAGAACAAACCTGACGTAATGAATCAGAGTCCGTGTCACAGCTCTTCCTAGCCATTTGTGATTTTTCTTCTGGATCAAGTCCACTGCCTTGATCTTGGGACTGTCATAAGCTGCCGTCAGATGGTAAAGCGTCTTGAAAACATAATTCGTAGATTTGAAGACCACTTTTACCGCACACGAAACCAACTCTGCTGTCACTGAACGGGACTAAGCGTAGATATCACCCGTAAATAAGCGGAACAGCACTGAAGCCAGGCAACTCATTACGGATCAGGTCTGGTGTTGGGAGAGCCACGTCGACACCGACTCGTCGTGCAGCCATTTTGTGCTCTCGACACAGCTGTTGGCGAGGCGAGCGACGCCGCCCAGGTGCTGCTCTGAGACGGTGACACCTCTGACACCTCTGACACGCCGTCACGCCACCTGCCCGCGGCCGACGTCGACACAGCGGCTCCCGAACACACGCACACTGCACTCGCGTCACGGGCCCACCCAGCACTAGTTTGTGGGAGCGATTAGATAGGTCGCGTCCTCCGTCGCTTTTCGTGCTGTGATCTGACGGTCGTCTACTCAAAGGAAACTGCTGATCAACAGGAACCTGCGTGGGTTCTCTACTAGTGATGTGCGTTCCGAGGTTCCCAGAAATTGTCAGGTGGTGCTTTTGTTGGTTGCTTCTCTTTCTGAGGTGATGATTTGCCATTCATCGCCATACTCTTGGTGCTAAATTGCCCAATTGTAGATGGTACTCAACCAAGCCCGGTTAATATTTGAGCGCTATAAATTATTTAACACTAAAAATCCACCCATGGGACCGATGGCTTTTGAGGAAGCAATCCGCTGCACTATGAACTTGTTGGAATTTCCTGCCATGTTAGAAGGTCCGATGTACGGTGAGACCTTCGGTAGGTGACGGCCGGCGGCCGGGACTCCCAGCCCGCCCTGGGGTCACCAGTCGTGACCCGTGGGCCCGCCGCCGGCTGGTAGTGAGTCTCGCGGTGTCGGCGTGTGACCACGGCTGTGTCCGGCTGGTAGTGAGTCTCGCGGTGTCGGTGTGTGACCACGGCTGTGTCCGGCAGTGGGGTTCCCCGCCCCGTGAGTCTCGCGGTGTCGGTGTGTGACCACGGCTGTGTCCGGCTGGTAGTGAGTCTCGCGGTGTCGGTGTGTGACCACGGCTGTGTCCGGCTGGTAGTGAGTCTCGCGGTGTCGGTGTGTGACCACGGCTGTGTCCGGCTGGTAGTGAGTCTCCGGTGTCGGTGTGTGACCTCCGGCTGTGTGAGTCTCGCGGTGTCGTGTTACGGTGTGTGACCACGGCTGTGTCCGGCTGGTAGTGAGTCTCGCGGTGTCGGTGTGTGACCACGGCTGTGTCCGGCAGTGGGGTTCCCCGCCCCGTGAATCTCGCGGTGTCGGTGTGTGACCACGGCTGTGTTCGGCTGGTAGCGAGTCTCGCGGTGTCGGCGTGTGACCACGGCTGTGTCCGGCTGGTAGTGAGTCTCGCGGTGTCGGTGTGTGACCACGGCTGTGTCCGGCAGTGGGGTTCCCCGGCCCGGCGGCGGCCTACTCGTCGTCGGAGGCGGCCAGCATGGGCTACGTGATGGACACGCACCAGCAGATGCTGCACCGCACCGGCGACCCGTACCAGGACTACGCGGCCGCTGCCGCCTACCAGCAGCAGTACTACGGCCACCACCTGTAGCCGCAGGTCAGTCGCGTCGGCTCAGGTCGGCCCGCCGTCATTTGTGACGTCAAGAGTAGTCGTAGGTCAGGGCGGCTAGCGCTGACAAGTGCTCTCGTAGATCAAGTCAGATCAGGGCAGCAAGTTCTGGCAAGTGTAGTTGTAGGTCTGGTCAGATCAGGGCGGTTAGCGCTGACAAGTGTGGTCGTAGGTCAGGTCAGATCAGGGCGACTAGCGCTGGCAAGTGTAGTCGTAGGTCAGGTCAGGTCTCAGTCACGTGTGACGCCTACAGTTGCAGGCCAGTCTAGCCAGGTCTGACCCCCTCTAACGTCACGTATTGTGCCATTTGTAGGCACGGGTAAAGCCTGGTCATGTCAGCTGGGTTGAGTCTCGTCAGTCCGACCAGTGAGGTTGAGTCAGTTCAGTCATTTGAAGTCAGGTCAAGTCAGGTCAACCACAGGTGGGCCGCCGCCAGCTTAGGAGAGTTTGTGGGGGTCGCCATGTTTACAGTGGGCGACTGACACGCGCAAATGTGAGGGCGACAAGCTTCGTGACAACGGCTGGCGCTGGCGCTCGACATTTGTGGCGCGCGTCGGCGCAGGTCACCGTTCGAGTTTTGTCGCCACGCCATTTGAGTTAGTATGATAGCGGCACGCATTGGCACAATAGTGCGGCCGGGTCGTTAAGTTTTACGACGATCGAGGAGTGCGGTGCGCCACGTCGTGCCTTGGTATGGCCTTATCGTAGTGTGGCCTATTGGCGTGGATGACTGCGCGAACGAGACTGAAATATCACGTGGAGTCCCGCCGCTGGTGGGCTTGCCTTGTTCTGGGATGTCTTTTTCTGTACGAACGAAAGGTGTACGTAAATAATATCGAAATAAATGCCATGTTCCTAATGTTAATCCGGCCACGTAGAACCACAGCTTTTTATTCATCTTTGTCCATGTCCAGACGTTGGCAATTGAGCAGTAGCTCTGCGTATGTGCAACGTTGTAGGTTTGAAAAATTAAGAGGAATCCCATGATGGTTCTGAGACCTCATGTCGTGCAAAGCAAGCAGCAAAAGTCTCCGGGATTTAAGTTGTTAAACAAAGATCGTGCTGACGATTCAGTCTTGCAGCGAAGTTCAGCAAAGGCCCGAGGCATCGGCAATGACGCGTGTTAATGCGCCAAACAACGGTTCAATCCGATATTGGCTCCAATCGACAGAGTCCGGAGACAGGCAGAATAGCGTGCGCTGTTCTGAACGCCGTGATGTGTGCATTTTCTGTGGGGCCTGGTGTCCTGGGTGTGTTGCTGGTGTCCTGGCGGTGACGACGGGCAGTTCCTGGCATAACGCGAGCGGTGCGGTGTCGGCCGACTACCCAGAGCGACACCTCGCGCTGCGCCGGAGCCTCATAGGACCGGCGTGCAGGGGTACGGGCCGGCTGGCCTGCCGCATAACCGGCACCGCTACCGGCGTACTGCACCATTATACAACTGGGCATTTGCATTTCGTAATTACGGATCCGACCACTATCAACTGGCGCCGGTGCCTTGCAGTTTTAAGGCCGCGAGATTAGCGCACGGCGTCCAACCAAAACAACCGGCGCGTCGCTTTTTGCATTTGTAATCAGGTTATCCGGAGCCTAACGTCCAGTTGCAGCGTGCAAACGGCTCCAAACGGTACCGTTGTTGCACAATAAGTGGTCGCCTCGGGCCACGAGCAGCAGACGCCGCTGCTGTGCCTGCGGGCTTCGCGCGGCGGGACCCCGCTTTTACAGGCCATCAACCATCAGGTGCCTATCATATACCGCTTTCCCGGCAAAGATCAGCAAATAAAATGCAAATGCGCCGCCCCGGCTGGAAGTGACACTGGCTCTTTGCAGGTGGCCGACGGGATCTCTTCAGCGGTGGCGCTCGACACCTGTGCTTGGCCCCGGCGTCGATAGATGGCGCTGGATGCTGGCCGGCGTCGCCGCCGGACGTGCGCGGAGCGCCGCCGCCGCCGCCGCGACAGACTGCTTAACTGTGTGTTCAACGGCTAGGGCGCTTGGTCAGCCTAATATGGTGTGCATTGTGTGTGTGTGTCGGTTGGAGTCTGGGCGCGCGCCACGAGTCGCAGCAATAGGCGCCCGCCGATGGCGGGCCGTCACCGACGCCGACGGACGGCGCGGCGCGTTCCTGCGACCATCGTTGTATGTTCAATGTGATGACGAGACATGTAAATACTTTGTTACCGCGTATGGAACTGAGTGTTGTGGTGTTGCGCAGCGCCGAGCGTATTTTGGGACGTACCTTAGTAGTGCATACCCTGATGTGTTGCGCGCGGACGCCGCGCCGGGCGGCCGGCGCTGCGCTTCGTTTGTTTTCGCCGGTCGTTCGGTTGTAGAGCGCACGTCTCGTCGGCAGGCGCCGCCGGCGGCGGCCCGACTCGGGCGGCCGAGCGGCCCAACCGTCTGGCCGCCGGAGCCGGGCCCGGCCGGCCGGCGGCTCGCCGGCGCGCGCTGTATAATGGAAACAACAGGGTATATCATTGTGCGCTCGGGCATTTCTGTTCACCGGCACCCACACCCACACCCACACACAGACACACACACACACACGTACACACCGGCGCGTGCAGGGGCCGACGTGGCCCGGTCAACTCGCGTCCGGTGCGCCGCCGCTGCAGCAGGCGCGCCCTCTAGTGTGTAGTGTCCTCATATCGCTGGCCGGCCCGACGGCAGCCGACCGTCTCATTCGGTGTGTGTGTGTGTCGTAGCATATGATCAAAATCTCCCCCTCTCCCCCGCTCGCCCTTCAGCCCTTCAATGCATGCTGTGCACGGGGCAGTGCGTCGTCAACTGTGACCCACCATCGGGCACTGGACGCTGACAGTGCGGGCGCCAAATCGTATCGCTACGACTCTTGGGCGGTTTTAATCCCGGCGACAGACACGCATGCGTCTGGTCTTTTATCTCGACATGAGCTTTGCTCTTGCTTGTTATTTCGACTGACTTGTGGCGACTTCTGGCTCGTGCCGGTCGTCCACTTCATTGTTAACGCTGAAATAATCGGACGCTGCAAGGTGACAAATGTCATAATTCGCGCATAATATTTCATTGTTTGTTAACACGGTACCCGGCACCAACTGACCTCGCATGATGTGCATAACGATAAGTTTCGGTTTCCATAGTTCCTGTGTTTTGCCGTCTCCCAAATGTGATTTATTTGCTTATCTAACGTGTGGGTTGTGTTTTTGGGCTGCGACTGGCCGCCGTCATCGCGTGGCGTTTTTTCTTTGTCGCCGGGCGAGCAACACCGAACGGCGGGGCGAATTATCGTTTGGACGCGAGACCTGAACTTGCAACTTCATGTACAGCTTGATCGACAGTGGTATTTCATGTACAAAACTAGCGTCTGTGCCGACTTGTTGTCTGGATTAGAATGCATTGTATATGGTTTTTGAATGAGAACATTACAGCTACTGAATTGTGTAAATGTATATTGGTGGTTTTCCTGGACGGATGAATTGGTTGAGCGAGCTGCAACGTATGGATGGAAGGACACGTCATTACGATATGAGATGAATGCGATTCGAAGATGGAAAGATGTAGATGATATGCACGTCAGGGACACGCGCGACCATGCGACTGCTAGCGCTCCGTTCACACCTAGCGGTGGAGACGCGAACGACAAGCACTGTAGCGATGAATAGCGGCCCGAGCCGAGCGCTGCTAAATCTTGAAGATAAACGTAGAATGAAGAAGGAAGTAATGTATGTAGAAGTTTTGTCCCACCCACACTCCCCCTGCGTTGGATAGCTTTTGTGGCAACGAATGCCAGCTTACTTCCGGCATCAAGACCTTTAGTGTTCTTCAATTTGTTCAAATGTTAACATGTTCCCAAATTTCCCCCAGAGCTTGAGCATTTGAACTGAGAAGCGTGGGCGAGCGGTGTGGTGGATTGTCAAACGGGGTGTACTGGCGAAACAAATGCATACGAACTCAAAACACCTTTTCCGGGAACGTCTTCACCATTTATCGCTTCTTTCAATGACCTTATTTCATAGGGAACTGGCACACCTGCCATGGTTCGTCAAATTTGCTTAAATATGGGATAGTATCACAACTGGAAACTCCTGATGTGATTACATTGTCAATATGCTAAGGTGGTGCATAATTGTGGTGACATTGTATGTGACATACTCGTATATATACATTGACAGTGGTGCATGGTTGCATTATTTTGTAATTATTAAACGCTTCTAGCTTCTAAGGAACTCCTCCGATTAACATGGGTCCCATCGAATGAGCAGTGGCG
Organism: Ashinkailepas kermadecensis; assembly: GCA_034440615.1. Taxonomy (NCBI): domain Eukaryota; kingdom Metazoa; phylum Arthropoda; class Thecostraca; family Neolepadidae; genus Ashinkailepas; species Ashinkailepas kermadecensis. The sequence continues at coordinate 500,604 of JAOTOM010005060.1, forward strand.
GATCAAGGCATCCGGGAACACCCGACGTTTCGTGGCCAAATTTACCTCACCCAGTGCAGGATCTGACAAATCAATTTCGCTGATCAGAAGCAAAGGCAACCAGCTCAACTCAGCTTTGGTAGAAAGTTGACGCTCGGATATCAACGTCTCGGAAACACACAACGTAGCGCAAAGGACATTGTCCTATGGCTCTCTGGATCCAGGAACGGAACGAGGAATTTCCACCTGAGGTTGCAGTCAAGTCTCTGTGTCTCTTCTACTGAGAGGGACGCTTTAGGCTAAGCACTCAAGGAGATGGGAAAATGCTCGAGCGTGAGGGAGAGACGCCTTTTCTACTCAGAGGGACGCATTCGGCTAACAAATGCAAGGGAAGGCAGGAGACAGGGGTGCATACGAGGGGCCTCGACGTGCGCTGCATTTCCATGCCCCGTGCCCCCCTTGGATTCGTTCCTGTCTGGATCAACCAGTGACTGCAACACCAATACCGATTCCAGATCATAATGATCGACATCTATCGACGGCAGCCTGGAAGCTTGGAGAAACGGACCAAGGGCGGGGATCGCGTGGAGGGGAGGGCGCAAAGGGGAAGCAGCTCCTCCCCCATTTCGAGGAAGTTCCCGTGTCACTGCAGTGAACGTTCAGATCAGTAATGTGCCATCACCGGCCACTGATAAGGTTCCGTGCGTCAAGGCCGGTGGGTGGGGGCCTGTTGGTCTTGCGCGTGTCGTATGCCCGTTGAATGCACTAGCTCGTCCCGTGCGGCGCATCATGATGGTCAGGCACACAGGGACTGCGAAGTTGAGGAGGGAGAGGGGAGGAGCGCGAGTGACGCTGGCCCGTCCAACAATAAGCCACGAGGTGAGAAGTTATGCTTATATCTCCCCATCCAAGAGAAACCCTTTTTTCCGTACATTTCCACTTAACCAGACCTTCGAAACTTGGACGACTTTGATGTATTCATCGTATGCATATTCAAGCTTCTCTGTCTTCAAATAACTTTCTTTTTTACTTTGTTGCCATTCGATGGTCGATGCCAGACCGATAAAGTAACGGGGAAAACCGGTAAACGCGCTAACGGTTCTGACCAAACTTTTCTGTTCTCAGTGCCTCGAATAAGTGTTGCCTGACGTTTGTGGTTTGCGGCGACCTTCTTTTCTGCATCCTGGATTACATTAACACATGTGATTCTGCGAACCACGTGGGGTTGGCCCGAAAAAAAATCCACACGTATCTTCAATAGCTTTCGCCACTGAGCAAGCCGGCAATTCTTTATAATACGTTACTTTGAAAGAGCTCTTTTTTGTTGTTAGCTTGAGTTATTTTATGTGCATCGGTATAAAGTTCACTGGATTGAATGGTATATTTATTTATTCATATTCATGCCTTTATCCATGTATTCACATTGTACTTTTTGTGTTTGAAGATGCCGGTTTAATCAGCGATGCATCCAAACGGGAACGCGGGCATTATGGGCGAATACAGGAGAAATCACTAAGGCACTTTCACCACACCCCTCCGATTTTTACTAAAATGGGTTCATGTGGTCATCGATGGCCCAGATTACGATTCTGAGATTTTTAGTTCTTTAGGTTGCTAGGGTCATATGTTACAGGACATCGAAATTGTGAGGTCACAGAGAAAGTGCATATATAATATTTGTTTATATGCTTGGTGGTAGCAATTAGCATACCAAGCTGATACAACATTTGAAAGAGGAAGACCTATCCAACGCAATAAAAATAGTTGCGATTTACTGAGGTGAAGATTAGGTTTTGTTAACTAGTGACCTTTTGTTACTCTCGTGACGTTTTCAAAAATCCCTGTTTTGATTTATTTTTCATCGAACAGTTCCCCATCAATAACTGTTTGAGCCATTATTTTATTTGCAAAGCTGACTCTATAATGGGTCACTGAGGTGAATGGGTCATCGGGGCCTGACCTGACCTCCAGACATTGCTGTTGCGCGTGACTGTGAACATAGCCTATATACGGGTTGTTTCAAAGCTGTTCGCTCATAAGACACAATTATGAATTCTTAAGTACGTCAGAGGTCAGAGAGATCACATCTACGTCGGTGACCTGACCTAGAACTAGTGCTCATGCATTGCAAAAAAAACCATATGACACTCATTTTAAAGCACTCTTCCCATAAACCAAGTAATATGAAACTGCATCAGAGGTAACAGAGGTCACACATGGGTCAGTGACATGATTTCAAAATGAAGGTTGTATGTGCATTATGAAAGGTATTTTGTATGGGTGTGATTGAAAACAGTTTGATGGGAGAGTACGACAGTGTCAAAAACCCGTCATGTGAGGTCGTGGATGTCACAGAGGCATGCACGCTGACCTAACCTTGAAATGATTATTGGTGTCGAATGAAAAACCACGTGCGCCTTCTAAGAAATGACTTAAGAGGAATCCTTCCAGTTCTTATGTGATTACGGGATATCACACAATGCATTTCAAGTACAAACACATTTATCTAAAAGCGAATCATGTACATGGTTTTCTCTTAAAGATGTGCATGATCCACCAAAGTCCAACACAACACTATTCGAGGCAGGGTCATGCAAGTCAGTTACGGACGCGATGTACACAGTGGTCAACATCCACAGATATGTTATTATCTCTACCATCATGCTCTCTGTCCATCCAACGGCACAAAACGTTAAAGCCTCTGTATGCTCTTTAAGCGAAGCGATTTTCGTGGCCGAGCTGCAGTTTTATCGGCCACAATACGCATTTCGGACGCTGAGACAAAGACAAACTTAATCTTAGTGCTTAGGCACGACTTACAGTTTTCAAGGAATCCTAAATGGTTTCGATTTACTCATCTAGTGGCCGTTGAAGGCTGACGCGATATGCCGCACGCTTAGCAGGCCCACCAATGCCACCACATGCATTTTTACCGTGCGCGGTTGTCAAGACCAAATCCACTCACATCTGATACTCCAATCTTTCTGGTCGCCACAAAGATGTACAAAGCTCTGGTTGTTTTCATATTTTCCAGCGCAACCATCGGATAAGAAGTGGGCTTTCTTCAGTTCTGAATGCATCTGCCGTATGGAAGGAATCAGCACAGACCGGAACTGAGAGTTATCCCAATGACAATTTTGAGCCGCATCCTGGATGACGAATGAAGAATGTCAACAAAAAACCACGGACCACGGCCTCACTGTCAGAGCTAGTCACGCGGCTGCTTAAAGCACCGCGATTGCACCTGGGCGATCAAGTGGTGACGTGTCAGCTGCGATGTTGCATCACTAAGCGAGGAAACATGCTCGTCGGCCGGGCACACATCAATCAACGTGCAACGATTATCAGATCACACACAGACGTTATGAGTGCCCCGCCGTCGGCCAGCACGCAATGGTGTGGCACGAGACTAGCAAAAGCTAAAAATCCGATGTAAGGGCTTTCATTCCCTTCCTAAACAGCAGTGCACAATTCGCGAAGATTGTCCAAAAGTAGCTTTAGGTAGCTAAAAGCTTTTGTACCGCTCATTTCGTGCCTTCTGCATCTCGAACCGGCTTAGCATCTCTATGTCAGGGCACAACATACTAAAGTCGTCGGACTCGTAAAATGAAAACACATTCCTACTAGATTTCTTTTCAGTGGCGTGCGTGGCTGCAGCGGCTACCAAGAACATCTCCAAACAGAACGTCATGAAATGGTGACAGCAGAGGGACGATAACTCGCGGCCCACGCGTCAACAGGCCCCAGCCACACGAGAAGACCAGACCGTGACGAAATTCTACAAGGCACCGTAAGCCGTGACATAGTTTGAAAAACAAACAAATTATCAAAATGTGACATATGTGGCCTTTCATGATACGTGCATGACCTTGTTTTCTCCGAACAAACTGCTCCCAAATACTGCCGTAACGAATACTCTCTATAATGCACACATCAAGCTTCAACTTCGGGGCAGGTCGCTGGCTCATATGTGACCACCGTGACCTCTCGTGCAACTAAGCCTGGATGACGATCGTGCTCTATCAGCAAAGGGCTTTAAAATGAGACCCATGTCGACCACTTCTACAATACACACAAGTCCACTATGCAAAGGCCAGGTCACTGATCCACATGCGACCTTTTGGACCTCTAGCATACTTGATGATACTGCCATCATGATCGATGGGCGAGTGGCATTTATATAGCATCTGCATCGGCAATGCTATAGACTATAGTGAATGACGTAAAATACCATTATCTGGAAGCTCATGTCAGGTGCTTACATTTTACCGATGTGACTCATTACATTTTCGTCTTTACACGAAAAACGATCAGACACCCATCAGCCAAAAAATTAAATTAGAAAATAAAACATACCTTTTAGAAGGTCACGAGGTCAATCAAATATCACAAGGTCGCATGTTAACTTCATCAGATTACGCGTATTCCGATTGCATTTGGCAAATCTTCTGTTTTCAAATAATAAATATGTTTGGTAACCTAACTGCTACTAATGAAAGATAATCATGATTTTCTATGTAAACTTTCTCAGTGACCTCCAAAAATGCTAACTCGTATTTCGTGACCTCTTTGACCTAGAAACGAAACAAAAATATCAGAATCGTAATCTGGACCATAGATAACCCAGTGCACTTGTTTTTAATACAAATTTGAAGGGATGTGGTGAACAATTTGGGTCTACCTTGGCGGTTTTTTTCTTCTGGAATTGCCATTATAGGAGATGATTTCTGAATGAAAAAAATGTCCATTCGTCACTGGAATTGCTCGTTGCAGGCAAGCACATTAGATCAAATCAAACACAGGTATGTTTGAGGCTCTGCTGATGTGGGCTACGGAGGAAACAGTCCCCGGGAGACGCGCAGATGTGAACTGTCCGACATCGGCCGCCCGAAATAAGGTCAAACCATTTGCCCATCCCGCCTGACGAATTCAGTAGGGGGGGGGGGCACGTATGCACTGACCCAAGCGATCTCAAGACTACCCAAACTGGACCGCAATCGTGACCCGACAACAGCTGGCTTTTTCTGTTCAAATTTCCAGTGCTGGTCTGACCCCCGCCAATGTCTCATTCCATCTGCCTTTGGCCCTTCCTCTCCCCATACCGGACCCCGATGAGAACAACCCCCCCCACCCACCCCCGCCGCGCCCGGTCCGGCTGAGCGGCTGGACGAGGAGACCGAGCGTGCCGCTGGAGGCCCCACCCAGCTGACACGCTGCAGGACAGCCAGCTGGTGACGTCACAGACGGACTGGGCCGGTCACAATGGCCGCTGTCGGACAGAGGGCCGAGTCGGCGGCCGGTGGCCGCACGGGTCCTGTCAAGTCGACAGCGCCGCCTCCATCTCGCCGCCGCTCCTCATATGCATACAAAGGTCGTGCTGGCGTGGGCGCGACGTGCGTGGTGCGCCGTTCCCACGGTGCGGCGCGACGTGCGTGGTGCGCCGTTCCCACGGTGCGGCGCGACGTGCGTGGTGCGCCGTTCCCACGGTGCGGCGCGACACGTCGCACCACGTGACGGCGTCACCGGCGACGGTCTGTGGTGTGGCACCGGCACCGGCACCGGCACCGGCACCGGCACCGGCGGCCCGATCTGGAGCTAAAGCGGGCAGCTCGGGGCCACTCCTGGGTCAGCCTGATAGTTTGCAGACTTTTGAGGAACGTCTTTCCCCAGTGGGGTGGCGGTGGGGAGGGGAGGGAGGGGTATGCAGCAGCTCGCGAAGGCCAGCAAGAAGCTCTCTGTCGGTCGACCGCATTAAAGGCTTATCTTGTTCACTTTAAAAACAAAGGTTGTGCGTTGTCGGACTGAAGTGCACGTCACCGAAATGTGGTTTAGCAGCATTTGTTCATTGCAATGCTCAGAAAAGCGCACAAAACAACATATTGTATCTGATTGTGTTTTTAAACTCTAATTGGGGCATGGAGGAGCATCATGTAGTGACCGTCGTCATTACGTCACTCGATGATTGTTTATTTTCACGAACTAGGTTCGGCCGTGACGTCACACAGTGGACAGGAACATCAACAGACGGAGCGGGTGAATAAGAATGAACCATGTCACTGCACTACCGGTCCACGAAACATGTACGCCCATCTCGGGTATCTACCGCATCTTGCCCATCAGGAAATCGCTTCGCCGACCGAAACAGTATGAAGCTGGTGTTGGCACCCACAGTCCGCTCAACTGTCCACCCCGTGACAACAAACAAGATGCGTGACCATGGCAACCAAATGCAACGGAAGGTTAGGTCGGGTCCGGAACGTCGGATTCCCTCCATCTTCAAATTGTATGAAAACATGGCACTGTCTGCACCAGTAGTGCAGACGGCCTAAACATACATCTAGCTACAGGTCGTCAAAACATCATTCCGAAAGACGTCGGGTTAGTATTTGGTAGGGGGTAAGTAAACGCTTGTAAGGTCCAACAAACTCACGTAAAGATCAGTATGCATTCGTAAAGCTCGTACACTTTCGTAACGGCCTGCAGACGTTGGTAGGAGTCTGTGTACGTTCGCAAGGGCCGGTCAACATTCGTAAAAGCCTGCAAACGTTCGTAATAGCCTGTGGGCGTTCGCAGAGACCAGTAGACGTTCGTAATAGCCCGTGGGCGTTCGTAGAGACCAGTAGACGTTCGTAATAGCCCGTGGGCGTTCGTAGAGACCAGTAGACGTTCGTAAGAGCCCGTGAGCTCGTAAACGTCCGCAACGGCCCTTTGGCTTTTGTAAGGGCCAGCAGACATTCCTAGGGGCCCATAGGCGTTTGTGAGGGCGATGCGAAATTTGTCAGGGACCATGGACATTCATAAGGGCCTGCAGACATTCGTAAGGGCCCGTAGGCGTCCGTAAGCGTTCGTAGACGTTCGTACGGATCCGTGGACGTTCGTCAGGCTTCGGACACGTTCATGGGGCCGTAAACGGGGTGCGGTGGACGAGGGGACGCGTCGCCTACGGGCAAGGCGTGATGATGCCTATAGGCAGAGAGCCATGCCCACTTGTGCAGGCGACGGAACGGGGGCGGGGTGCATCGGGACTCTAGGACGAATGTACGTAAGGAAAAAGTGTGCGTATGGCAAATATGCGTAAGCAAATGTACGTAAGCAAATGTACGCAAGCAAATGTGCGTAAGGAAATGTACGTACGCGCAAAAGTACGTATGGCAGATGTACGTATGCGCAGATGCACGAAAATGCAAAAGTACTTATGGCAATTGTACGTATGGCAGATGTACGTAAGAGCAAATGTACGTAAGAGCAAATGTACGTATGTCAAAAGTACGTAAGCGCAAAAGTACGTCAGCTCAAATGTACGCAAGCGCAAATGTACGTAAGCGTAAATGTACGTATGCGCAAATGTACGTCAGCGCAAAAGTACGTAAGCGCAACTGTAGCGTGTACCGAAGCGCAAATGTACCTAAGCGCAAATGTATGTAAGCGCAAATGTACGTATGCGTAAATGTACGTAATTACAAATGTACGTAAGTGCAAAAGCGGTAACCGGACAAATGTACGTATGTGCAAATGTACGTATGCGTAAATGTACGTAATCACATTAGTGCAAAAACGGTAACCGGACAAATGTACATAAGCGAATGTACGTACGCACAAAAGTACGTATGGCCGATGTACGTAAGCGCGGATGTACGTATGGTAATTGCACGTATGTCAGATGTACGTAAGAGCAAATGTACGTATGGCAAAAGTACGTGAGCAAATGTACGTAAGCGCAAATGTACGTAAGCGCAAAAGTACGTAAGTGCAAATGTACCTATGCGCAAATGTACGTAAGCGCAAATGTACGTATGCGCAAATGTATGTAAGCGCAAAAGTACGCAAGTACAAAAGTACGTAAGCGCAAAAGTACGTATGGCAAAAGTACGTGAGCAAATGTGCGTAAGCGCAAATGTACGTAAGCGCAAATGTACGTAAGCGCAAAAGTACGTAAGTGCAACTGTACCTAAGCGCAAATGTATGTAAGCGCAAATGTACGTATGCGTAAATGTACGTAAGTGCAAAAGCGGTAACCAGACAAATGTACGTAAAACAAATGTACGTATCGCAGATGTACGTATGCAAATGTGCGTAAGTAAATGTGCGTAAGTAAATATGCGCAAGCTCAGATGTACTTATGGCAATTGTACGTATATGTACCTAATCAAATGTGCTTAAACATAAAGGTATGCATGCCTAAATGTACGGACACTGGCTCATATGTACATGTTCTCCTGCATTATTTTGCGTTTACGTACTGCTGCGCTTACGTACTGTTGCGCTTACGCACATTTGCGCTTACGTATATTTCCACTTACATATATTTGCGCTTACGTACTTTTGCTCTTGCGTACATTTGCGCTTACGTACATATGCGTGTACGTACTTTTGCGCTTACGTACTTTTGCACTTACGTACATTTGCGCTTACGTATATTTGCGCTTACGTACATTTGCGCTTACGTACATTTGCGCATACGTACTTTTGCGCTTACGTACATTTGCCATACGCACATCTGCGCTTACGTATAGTTGACACACGTACATCTGCGCTCACGTAGATTTGCTTACGTACATCTGCGTACGTACATCTGTCACACGTACATTTGCTTTACGTACATTTGTCCGGTTGCCGTGCATCGAGGCACGGTGTCTCTTAAATCAGGAATATTAACATTGGCCCCATGGAGTTGACTGGAAAGAATCGCCTCAGAAACTGCTCGGTATCCCCCACCAAGCCTTGAACATGCCACCAATGCTCCCTTGGGCTGCTACAACTTTTTCGTCTTCCCCAAAAAAGAGTATAAATCGGGCCATTCCGCGTTAATACCACTAAAAATTAAGGTTAGGACAAGACGTTTTTCGAAAGTGGTCTGCGAGAGCAGCCAAGGTGATGACACGCGACATGCGATATCGCGACAGCAGAATTGAACAGAGCCAGAAAATGCCCTCGCTAGGAGAATAGTTCACTGAAACAAAACCCCGGGAGGCAGGGACGTAGTGTGAATAGGTAGACCGGCGGGTATCGCTCCCATGATCGGCTAATTCAATGAGCTGTTCAACTCCTTGTTTGCATTGGACGGAACAGTCAACCGAAACCGACGGAATGACAAACGAATCACTCCAACTGCTGCTGGCAGAAGAGCGGGCAAATTTGACGTCACTCCAACGGCTGCGGCCAGAAAAGCGGGCATATTTGAACGGTGCCAGCCGTCGCACTGCGTATGCGTTCCGCACAAATCGGTAAAAACCGCTTCCTGTTAGTAATCTGTTGGGCTAATGACCTGGTTAACGAGCGCAATTCCTTGCAGAATTTGGTTTATGCCAGCACTTAACTCTGTAGGTACGGCTGCTAATCAGTGGTATATTGTCCTATGCATTTTACGGATTAACAGCCGGATGTTCGGCAGAAAAACAGCCGGATACGTCACATGCAAGTTACATTGAACCACAAATTGTGCGGTGTTGATAAGACCAAGAGTACCTACTATTTCATATATTTCCCTTCTTTCTCCTAATGGCTACATCTATGTTGGGTCTGTTCCCTAACGTCATTTCGTGTCCGCTGCTATTGTGGGCTCGTAGCGACTTTGCAAGTGGATCAAATTTAAGAGCATTTTCTTGCGAACATCATACTTTTTGACGAAATGAGTGTATTGCTCCCGGATTTGCTCGCTTGGAATGTTGCTTTCAGCCATCAACTCAACTATGAAAACATCTCCTTTAAAGCGGTGAACCGATGCCAAGAATTCAGAATCATCGAACCGGAATTTAGGCTGCAGGGGCTTGGGAGGCTCCGGAGAGCCATGGGACCAGAAATGGGCAGGTTTAGCCTATTACTATAATCCGCATCATTGCGATACTAATACGACACATTACATTAAAATTGCGGATCAATATTACCTGCCCGATCATCTCTTCCTCGATAGTTCAAAAATAGTACCCAAGTTATTCTACGCTCAGTGTATATATTCGGTAATTCATTCTTCGATTCAATCAATTCAATTGATCCTTCAAAGCCTGCAACATCCATGCACACCAATATTAACCCTCATATGTCCAACCTATCTAACACACACACGCGCACACGCACACAACTACACACCCATATATATATATATATATATATATATATATATATATATATATATATATATATATATATATATATATATATATATATATATATATATATATATATATATAATTACGCGTGCAACTGTCCCTACCTCACACACGTACAGGATGAGTACGTAATTGCGGTTCCTGCTCTAGTATGTGGACCAGACGCTCCAAAACACACTAATAACTTAAGCTTGTTTGCACAGACCACATCAACTTTTTACGCCTTGTAATCACTTAGAGTCCTTAATTAGTGTGCTTTGGAGCGGCGATGACATGCAAATGTACACTGGGTACCGCAAATGTACACTGGGTACCGCAAATGGCTATTCATCCGGTGCTTGTGCAAGGTTAGAGTAGTTGCATGCGCAATTGCACATTCATGTGTGAGATAGATTGAGGCGTATATAGGTTCATGTTTCTATGCATATATATTTGCGCATGCCTATTTCTGTAGATTGTATGCTCGCGGCTTTAATATCCAAGTGCACCTATTGCTGTGTCTATACGATATATAGCAAACTGGTATCTAGGAACGCCTCGAAAATGTCTTCATTCCTCGCCGATTATTTAATTTTAGTGATGTGTATATGTGTGTGCTAATGTGGCTTAATTTCAAATGAGCTTCAAGAGCAATTAAACAATGTGTTCGTGTTGTGTGAACACGTTGTAAAATTGTACTTATAAATAGATGGGTTATTGTCCTGCAACTCAGTTCGATTTGACGTGTTTCCAGAACCGGGAAATGCTTTGTGTAACATGAAAGTCGCGAACAGCACGGTGGTTAGTAATCACATAGTGAAGTGATGTGTTCTTTTTTAGTGAAAGGTGCCGCCCCTACCGAACATAATCCTAGCGTAAATAACTTCTGTTGCATTTCTCGACTTTCGAGAACGTCATCGTGAAATATCAATTCGTATGTCATGTTCGTCTTCAGAGTACTAACGAATTTACAGGCTGTATGCCGGCTTAAGTCGATTATAAGCCATCTGGGTGTAGTTCTTTTAGCTTTTACTGCACAGAGTTTGTGCTTAAATCTCCCTCACCCAACATATTCAGCGATTTCAGAGCAAGCCTGCGAATTCGCCGGCGGCCCGTCTGACTACGTCGCTGTCGGCGTCTCAGATTCTCCACCACCTGCATAGTGCGGCTCCGACCTGGTTTGGTCCGGTTTAGTTCGGCTCAGACCTGGCTCGGTCCAGTCTAGTTCAGCTCCGACCTGGTTCGGTCCAGTCTAGTTCAGCTCCGACCTGGTTCGGTCCAGTCTAGTTCGGCTCGGACCTGGTTCTGTCCAGTCTAGTTCAGCTCCGACCTGGTTCGGTCCAGTCTAGTTCGGCTCGGACCTAGTTCGGTCCAGTCCAGACGTCGGGGCCGGCAGAGCAGAGATCACTGGACGAACATATGGGTGATGCTCAAGCAATGTATCTACCATGGAAGATCATCTTCGATGAGAACACGCCTGAGCTTGATGGCTATACTGTCATGTAGTTTACAAGTGTTTGAGCAGTTCCTATCGGTATTCAACCAGTAAAAAAAAAAAAAAAAAAAAAACATAATCTCGTGGTCGGCACCTTAGCCGCTTCGTTTATCCCTAGGTTGCATGCGAGCAGATCAATGACGCTCCCAAGGGAGGTAGGTTCTTCACGCTTTGTCCGACAGAGTATGGTTCAGTCCCCTCGCGCAGTCCAATTGGATGCGAGCCCGGAGAGCAGTTGAGCGGCTCGGTCTCGTTTTGACTGATACAGCCGCATTGGCAAAGTTCGGTTGGGTCAAGACCAGTTTGGTCGGATCCGGATCAGTTCGGTTAGATCCAGATCCGTTCGGTCGGATCCAGACTAGTTCGGCCGGATTCAGACCAGTTCGGTCGGATCCAGACCAGGTTTTGTTGAAGCGAGGCTAGACGAGCCCTCCCCCCCCCTCCCTCCTCCGACAGATGAGTCGGGCGACAACTTCGCATGATGTCACGTGCATGTTTCGAACCCGTCAATGTGCTGGTCGCAGGCGGCAGAACCCGCGGGACCTTGGGCCGCGCGCACAGACTACACAAAGTAATACTGGTCATATAGCATTGACGCCGAGAAGCGGTTCCACATTTCATCCACTTCCTCCCATTCAATCCGGATGTTCCGCCGCTTTTGATGTCGGGTCCGGCTGCCAGTGTTGGCTTGTGAAAATAACCCACAGTAGTCAAGTAGTTCACGTGTTCTGAACAGTCCGCTTCACCGGAGAAGAAAGTGGAAAAACAACAATAAAATTGAAGGGCAAACTCTATGTGTACCTGTATGCCTCATGGCTAAGAACACAAACAATGTGAGCAGCACGATCTCACGTTCCAATGCCGTCCACGACGTGTACGGTTTCAACTGACAGGCGAACGGTATTTATAACTTTTTATGGAATTTTTTAAGCCTTCTAAAAAAACGCGAGTGCCCAACAAGTCAGAGAGCAGACCCTCTTCGTGGTATGTGCTAGCACGATATAGCATCTAATTGTCACATGACAGGTTGAATCCGCAGCGAGTCTGATCCCGTTACAATACGACAAAATCCATATGGGCGACCGAGCTGAACCCTGCTCGATCCGACCGGCTCTGTGCAGCTGGCTGTCCGCTTCTGAAGCCTTATCAACTCTCTTTTGCTACGACGTTTTACAATGGGTGTAATCTCTGCACGTATAACTAGACCCTTTTAATCCTGATGTTATCAGCGTCCATGAAGTATTTTCTCCGGAGTACATGAAATATCTGCATTTATAAATCGCTTTGTGGCTGTACTTCTCGTGCTTCCAAAGGTAGCCGTGTGAATCTGACCGGTCGCCAGTCACGTGGTGCTAATCAAGACCACGTGACCTGCATGGCCCGGGGTCGGCCGACCGACCAGCCCGATGACTGCAAGAGGAAATACCGCGCTGAACGGCAATGTGACGTCATACTGTACGCGAGAAAGCCGCAGCCTAGAAGGTACCGTGCCACATCTGCTACTGAAGCAACTCGGTGATGTGCATTTAGGTGTAAAATGCGTGCACAATATTCGGCAGAGAAGAGGGCTATCGGGAAGGGTACATCGAATTTTGGCTTCAGTAGACTGTCAATAAACTCATGGTCAAATTGGAACCACATTTTCTTAAATCGGTCTGTCTACTCTATCAATTATGGTGCCTCACTCAATCAAAGATTTATCATCGCCTCAAATGTCAATGCACTTCGCAAAATTGTCTTAATCGGTGATATGTCCTTCCTAGATGTTCCCAGTTCCGGCGAAATTTGGTGTGCTATGGCTGTGTCTGCAAGGCCACCCAGGAAGTCCTGTTACGATAGGTGGGCAGGCAAGCATTCTACCCGCTTTGGTCCCCGATTCAGTGTTTGCAGCCCTGGGGCTCTAAGGCAGTAGTCGATTTTACAGCGGCAATTTACTCTCCCGTCTTGTCGCTTTACATCCTTCCAAGTCATTCCTTGCTTCAACTAAACATTCCAGACATGAACTAAAAAAGTACATCGAAGAACATTTATTATTAACAAGAATTGATTTCACTCAATTTTCTGAACTTTTTCATTGACAAAACTTGTTTCTTGGTGGTGAGAATAAAACGATTTTAGACTGATTGTTTTAGTATAATGTTCCTTAAACCAATTTATATTCCGAAACCTATATCCCAGTACGCGGCAGGCAACAAATCAGTCGGTGCACGAGCGTCCTACTCGTGGGATGTGTTGTGATTATTTATTAGTTGTGCGGCGTGAGCATGTCGGCAGTATCAGGTATGGATTTATAAACTTGGTTGACATCGATTAAGTGTACTTTTGTTATCATTGTCTGTACCGTTGCTCAGGAAGTTGGCTTATAACCGCATCCTTCGCTAATTTAACCACAGCGCCAATTTGTCATCTGGCAGTCATCCGTCCGCTGCCAAATGCCGTAGAGCTGAGTGCAGTCTCGACGTAAATTAGAAAGCGTATTGCAATTTGCTGATATCCGTAAGTTTAATTCTACTTATTTCAGCAGCGTCAATAGTAAAACCTATTTCGTTATCAAAACTGATGTGAGAATTATATTTGCTGGTCGCTTTTAATTTATGCAGATCACTATGCCGGGTCTTCTCCCTCTATCTCGTTCCTGAGACCACGTGACCTGGGAGCAAAGTGCCGCTGTAAAACCGACTAGTGTCTTGCCCTTGCTGATCCAGCACCTTTGATATCGCTTTTTTACCGATAAGTTAGGATAACAAATTATTGGTAGTATTATAGTATATGTGGGCAGTGTTCCAGCAAACATCTTGAATAATAGCGGAAGTATATAAAGTGACCATCGTGCCGGTTCGATTCGGTGGGATTCTTCGGTCCAGTTAATTTAGTCCGGTTACGTCGAATCGGATCTGATCCATGGGTGGAGGCTAGAGCTATAGGTTTAGTTGTGGGGGCAGTGCTGAAGCTGAAGAATGTAAAGCGCATTGAAGGAGCTGGTTAGTATGCATGACAATCTGTTCTTAATCACGTGGTGTAGCTAATCATGAGAATGCGAATAGTGGGTCCATGAGTATTTCATGTGAAGGAGGCGGGCGAGGATAATACAAGTGTCCCCAATTTGCATCAGCCCATCACGTGTGCATAGGTATTGATGAGAACTTTGATCTGAGGTGGTTTTTGCTCGGTGATTGAGTTAGCCGATCAAGACTGTTATGCCGCCCATCAAGGTATGATCATAGTAGGCCCATCGAGCCTATTTCCTGACGGGTGATGACATGGCTGTTGTGGAGTCCAACAGTAGGTGTATCCCTAAGCAAGTACACTTCCATGGTATGGTATGTGTGTCATGGTATGGTATGTGTGGTATGGATTTTAAGTGTGACAAGAAAGTTGAATTTGCCAGGGAGCCGGCACTAGCCTACTGTTGTCGAGGAGCGTCCAAGGGTCTTTACAGTGCGGACATGGAGATAATTGTCCACACTGTCTATCACGCCAGCAGCCGCGTGTTAGTTGCTAGTAAAGGGTTGGTCTAAGTCTGTCATGCAGGGTTGTCAGTGCGGTTAGTACGGTGGTTCGCAATTCTGCTCATCTACGTCCGCTGTACCTCTGGGCAGCCGTTTTACGTTATGAGTTGCAAGGTAATTCGGCTCATCTACATCCGGTGGCTCCCCTTGGTATTCTTTTTACGCTATGCTATTTTTCTTTTTCTTTTTCTTTTTCTAAAACAAATCGGCCCATCTACGTCCGACGCCATTCTGGGATGGATATTTACGTGTTTTCTACGAGTGTATCGCGGGCATGCATTGCGGGTTAAAGTGAGAGTTAGTGGTATAGTGTTTATAGTGCTCCTGCTAGTTGTGTGGTTTACAGATATTCAAATAGCAATTGCAAGAGTTTTGGGTGTTTGTCACCCAGAAGCGATGGAGGCGACAGGGTGATGCCATCTTTTTGGCAGAAGACCTCAAGTGGTTGTCTTTGGGCGTTAAAGCTAATGCAGTCTAGCAGGATGTGGCCTATGCTTAGTGTGGTGTTGCAGGTGTCGCAGTGAGGTGTTGTATATTGGTCATCCTCTAGTTCAGGCTGTATTAGTTTAGTGCAACGAGTTCTAAGTCTAGTGAGGATGACGTACATAGTTCAGAAAGCCCATATAATATTCAAATATCTCTACAATAGTGAGGATGACTTCCTCTTGTCCGTGAGATTGATTTGACGTGTTCCATGTGTCTACCGTTGGTTTGATGTTGTGGGTGTGGTTCGATTTGTGTTGTGGTGAGTTGTGCTGTGTCTATGTGTTTTGGTGATGCTGACGAATGTGGTGTTGTAGGAGTGCTTTACAATCGTCTACAGCATATTCCATAATGGGGTAAGTGTTCAGTGCTATGGTTTGCTTTTCGAGCCGGTGTGCTTCTTCGCTACCTGGGATGTTGGCGTGGCCTGGCATCCAGAAGAAGGAAAAATTATTGGTTACGTTATGGGCCACGATTTGTTGGATTCTGTCAATGACTGGATGTGGACAGTCGTGGGTATTGCTAATTAACTGAAGGACGGATTTGGAATCTGAGCAAGTTACTACGTTTCTAGCTTTATGCCTCATGAGAATGGAGATAGCGACCAGAATGGCCACTGCTTCAGCGGAGTAGATGGAGAAGTTATCCGGTAGACGACTTGAAAGCATAAGGCCTGGTCCAGTGATACCAATGCCTACCTTGACCTCGTTTTCGACCCATCCGTGAATACGAGTGTTTTGTGATTGTTGTCATCAGCGAACTCGTGGAAGATGCCAAGAATTTCCGCGGGTGTGATAGTCGATTTCTTTTCCGAGAGGAAGTACTCGAACTTTGGTTGACTGAGTGTCCAGAATGGCCTAGTGGCCGGTCCAGCTACAGTGGTTGGCATTGTGAGGTTAAGATCTGAGAGAGCCGTGATAATTTGAATACCATATGGTGGAAGTTTGCGTCAAAATTGTCTTGTCGTATCTGTCAGTCGTAAAGCAGCGCTGTGCCGGATGATTTTAATTAATTTGATTATAATGTGGCAGAGGCACAGCTGTTCTGCCCTACTGAAGTAGAGTGGAGGGTGTTTGAGTCCACTAGAAGACTGGCTATCGGTGTGGCGCTGAAGGCTCCGGTGGATGCTCTGATGCAGTTGTTTTGGATGATTTCTAACTTTTTGCTATGACTTTCTGAAATTGTGGCCAAGATCATGCTGTTTTATTATAGGATTGGTCGTATGATTGATTTGCAGGTCGTAGTGTTTTCCTGCCTCCGCCCCAGTCTGTGCCGGCAAGTGCACGGAGTAGGGTAGAGTGGGGTAAGATGCCCCCTCGGGTAAGACGCCCCATTCCCTCCATAAGCTGATCAAAGAACTAGAGAACATATCTGAAGTTCTTGATTGGAAGCAGAGGCCACGGTTGTTTATTGCGCAAAAAGTTGGTCGGTTGCTGCAAGTGCGTGACGAGCGCCGAGTGTTTCTCTGTTTTTTGACGTTTTCGATCATGAAAGTTTAACAAAATAGTTGCAAATATCTGTCCAAATAATATACATGCGTGCTGTAGGACTTTCCATCGCGGAACATGATATATTTTGCCTCTTTAGGGTGTTATTCTCCAGTGCGTCACGATCGCCCTATTTCTGCACGCTACGTGCGACCAAATTTCGGCATTGGTGGGTAAGACGTCGATACATCGATGGGGAAAGACGCCCCCGGGGGCATCTTACCCCATAGATGGGGCGTCTTTCCCGCCGGTAGTTTACGAATGACACATTCATGTTTTAATATGTAGCTAATTAGCTTTCACACCTCTAATATGTTTTTATATATTTCTTTTGTCACCCTCGGGGACGTACGAACTATTGAAAGTGTTCGTGAAGGGGGGGGTAACCCACAAGGGATTGGGAAGCTGCGGTCTGAAATTTACCACGTACATTTTTCGTGTCGGGTAACATGTATACATTTTTGGTGTCAGGCCTTTCCAAATTGGGGGCTTGAATGCCATCCCCTCCCTGCTTGTTACGACCTTGGTCATTCGTAGATGACATACTTACGTAAATGTGAAAGTGTCTGTATTAATCGATCTACCCATATCTATAACAGATAATACCCAGATAATAACAGACCTACCCAGTCAATTAATCAAGATAGTAATACTGACTTTACCCGAATACTATAATACAAATTTATATGCACCAAATTTCGCCAGACTGTGTGAAAATATTTGTACCTAGCGAAGAGCATCACCCTTGCACATTATTTCAAGGCTTGCCAAAGTATTTCCTGTTTGTTCCAATATGTGCAGCAAACACCAGCGGCGCGGGAACTGTTTCAAAGTTGGGGGCCAAACAACTATTTTTTGGCAGAATATTTCCAGTCAACGCCATAGGGTCAATGTTAAAAATCACTAAAGTTGGTTGGGAGAGGGGGGGGATGGGAGGCTCTGCCCTTCCTGTTCCCCTCACCACCCTCGGTTCATGCGTCCTTGGCAAACACCATCAGATAATACCTTGCCACAAGCCTAATCAGTTTGTATCAATTTCCACCAACAATTTTCTAATTCCGATATCATTTTCAGGGTCACGTAACATGGCACGAACCAGAACCAGGACCTCGGACCGAGGCTCCTATGGCCAAGAAAGTCTCAAGCAAGCACTTCAAGCCATACGTAGTGGATCTTCCCTGCATAAGGTCTCCAAAATGTACAAGATATCCAGAAAAACACTGCGTCGCCACCGAGACAAGAAGGTGCTGGTCCCGGGAAGTCTGGGAAGGTCTACAGACATTCCAAAGGAAATTGAGGAACAACTCGTACAAAAGATCAAATAAATGGAGAAACTTCTTTTTGGGCTCACGGCACTGGACGTACGGCGTCTAGCCTACGAGTTCGCAGAGAAGATGGACATGAAAGTGCGGTTGGACAAAGAGCACAGGATGGCTGGGAAAGACTGGCTTTACGGATTTTTGCGTCGCCACCCAAGCCTGTCAATCAGGAGCCCAGAAGCCACAAGCCTATCCCGAGCCGTCGGATTCAACCGATCTCAGGTCAAGAAGTTCTTTGACGCATACGAATCAGTTCTCGACGGAGGCGACTACGGGCCCATGAAAGTATGGAATATGGATGAAACTGGGGTGACCAACGTGCAAACTCCAGGGAAGATCGTTGCTTCCAAAGGCGTTAAAAGAGTCGGGAAAATCACAAGCGGAGAGCGCGGCAAGACTGTCACTGTTCTGTGCGCAGTCAACGCGGCTGGATTGTACTTACCTCCAGTCTTCGTCTTCGGCAGGATGAAGATGGTTCAAAGCCTGATGAACGGTGCGCCGCCAGGCTCGGTGGGAACGTGCACTAAGTCTGGATGGACCGATCAGGAGGTTTTCCTCACGTGGTTCCACCATTTCCTGGCAGTGGTGAAGCCCTCAATGCAGGACAAACACGTGATCATCCTCGATGGCCATCACAGCCATAAGTCGCTCGAGGTCGTCGACATGGCTCGGGAAAACGGCGTGACAATCATCACACTGCCGCCGCATTCTACTCATAGAATGCAGCCGCTAGATGTGGCGGTATTCAAGTCCCTCAAGAGCGCGTACAACAACGCGGTGGACACCTGGATGCGTGCCCATCCAGGTAGGCGCGTGACCGAGTACGAGCTGGCTCAGATCTTCAGCACTGCCTACTCGAGATCTGCTACCATGGAGCGGGCGATCAATGGATTTAAAGCCTCAGGAATATGGCCCTGTGACATGGTTTTCACCGAGGATGATTTTGCACCCGCACGGATGACTGAGGAGGAGGCTCCCGATTCCCCCGCCGGTCTCGACGGGAGCGCGCTACAGTCGTCTCAAGAACCGGCGCCGGAGACTGCGGGCTCGAGCGCCACAGCTGCCGGTCTCGACGAGAGCGTGCTGCAGTCGTCTCAGGAACCGGCGCCGGAGTCTGCGGGCTCGAGCGCCACAGCTGCCGGTCTCGATGAGAACGTAGTGCAGCCGTCTCAGGAACTGGCGCCGGAGTCTGCGAGCTCGAGCGCAAAGCTGCCGGTCTCGACGAGAGCGTGCTGCAGTCATCTCAGGAACCGGCGCTGGAGTCTGCGGGCTCGAGCGCCACAGCTGCCGGTCTCGACGAGAGCGTGCTGCAGTCGTCTCAGGAACTGGCGCCGGAGTCTGCGGGCTCGAGCACCACAGCTGCCGGTCTCGATGAGAACGTAGTGCAGCCGTCTCAGGAACCGGCGCCGGAGCCTGCGGGCTCGAGCGCCACAGCTGCCGGTCTCGAGGAGAGCGCGCAGCAGTCACCAACCAGCATTCTAGATATGTTATGCACCACCCCGCGAGCGGAAAAGAGAAAGAGATCTCGTCGGACTGAACAAGCCACAGTAATCACGTCGTCTCCCAACAAGAAAATGCTTGAAGAAAGAAAAATGAAGAAGGGAAAAGAAAAGTAGAGGCAGCTAAAAAGAAGGGGACAAGACAGACAAAGCCAGGATCGCAAAAGAAAAAACAACAAGCTGGCAAATCTGCAACGCCGCAAGAACCAGATGACACTAGGTGCATTATCTGTGGCATGAGATTTATCATGTCGTGTGAAGAGTTGATTCAGTGCGCAGCCTGCCAAGGCTGGGCCTGTGTGCTCTGTACCGACGAACAAGCTAACGGCGATGGTGGCTACACTTGTGACCTGTGTCGCTAATACATTTGATCTGTGCTGTCAGCGTATGTTTTAAGTTGAATTGAAACTTGTGAAAGCATGCTATGCCCTATGGTGATGTGTTGGCACCAGCCTGGTGGAATTCTGCCTTAAGAAGAATTCACGGGTGGCTGGTGATTTCGGTACCAAAGCGTTTCTTTTTCGCAAACTCAGAATAAAACATGAACGTTTGGTTGATTTTTTCAGTGAGGGGAAGGAATGCGTCTGCCGGTTGAAGTACCTAGGAAATCATGAACGATAAAGTTTGCATTTTATGGCAATGGGGAAAGATGCCCAGGGCAGGGGCATCTTACCCATACCCATGGGGCATCTTACCCACCCCATGGGGTAAGACGCCCTTTTGCATGCCTCTGGTAAAATCTCAACAATGAGAAAACGAGACAAGTCTCAGTGATCCAGTGCATTCCAGTGGATATAAAAATGATGGGGCTTCGTGTTGACATTCAGAGATCCAGGATTTGGGGGTTAATTTGGTCACAATGCCAATTTCCCTAAACCCTGGGCATCTTACCCCCACTCTCCCCTACGTCATAAAGTCATAAAGTCATAAAGTATTAAGGCTTAATAAGAGCCACAGGGGCCCATCTGGGTTAAGCCTGTCTAGAAAAGGTACTAGAAATGTACATACTCTCACCCCGATCAATCCCTTATCCCAAGTTCCTAGGAAGCTATATATCCCAGCCTATCTAGCACCACTCACTTGCTACCGCATAACACCCTCAACAATCACAACCTCCTCCCATCATACCCATCGTGCCACCATAGACAATCTCATCAGCATCACATCCCGAAGGAAGGTGCCGAATCCACTGCTAGGCACACCCCACACAAATTCATAAAGCGTTCAGACTTAATAAGAGACTCACTTGCTATTGCATAATACACTCAACAATTACAAACTCCTCCCATCATACCCATTGTGCTACCATAGACAATCTCATCAGTATCACATCCCGAAGGAAGGTGCTGAATCCACGTTGACGAACTTCGCGCATCTCTTCGAGATGGAGGTGGTGTGTGTGTTGACATGTCAACATCCATATATTTGGGCTTAGGGGCACCTCAACTGCTACTGGTTATGTAGCTCAACTTCCATATATGGTACAGTCTTGCAAACACATTGCTGATGAAAGCGAATATTGTTTTCACCTCGGGAATCCACTTCTCAAAACATCCGTATTCCGCATAGAAAGTTGTCAGCTTCCAACACGGGTGTGGATATCTGAAGATTTTTGAGGGGTGGTGGCAAAATACATGAAGGCAATGGGCTAGACCAAATTAATTGGGGGCACACCCCATATGGTCACATGTTAGAAGTTGAAATTATTTGGGGGGCAATGCAAACATTGAGGGGCACTTACCTCCTTAAAAGTATATAAAGCAACACCCCTGGTTTCCAACATTGGCTTGGCTTGCCTCCAACCAGCCTGTATGAACAATTACCTCCATTACTTTTTTATAAGGTAAAACTCCTCCATATGGGATCCCTGACAACTACAAACATGCGGCGTACATTTCGCATTCGCTACAATTCTTTCTTTTTTTAAAACTCACCTTGCGTAGCACTGGGCGTGACACTAGTGTAATTCGTGAAAGAATTCTCTTGTCGGTTGGTACCTAGTCGCAGGTGTGTGTACGTATATGTATGTGCATGTAGGTATCCAAGTAGTCGCAAATTTGGAAAATCTAATCAGTATCGAATGGACTGTTATTCCCAGATATCAGATGCAAATGTTCCATGAACTGGGATAAGTTGATATTCAAGGTTGAGTTGACATAGAACGTGGATTAAAAAGTCACCATAGCACTTGCAATAAACGAATTAGGTACATTATTTGTTTTGTTTTATGCTTCTTGGCTAATTATTTCTGGATGTGTCCTAAGGTGTATTCCATTCTTGTATTGTTCTCTGAATACAAATATGACATCAGGGCAAACAATTTCCATCTTTGTCTTAGATTGTTCACCAGTTTTTTAGAAGAAAATTTCATGCTTATTAACATGATTAAGATGATGTGACTACTAATTTCCATCATAAAAGCTTTCTTTTCAGTTGGCAATCAAACTGTCATCCCTTGTCACCTTGTGCTAACTGTTCTTAAGTCATAAAGTCATAAAGTGTTCAGGCTTAATAAGAGCCACAGGGGCCCATCTGGGTTAAGCCTATCTAGAAAAGGTACTAGAAATGTACATACACTCACCCCAATCAATCCCTTATCTCAAGTTCCTAGGGAGCTATATATCCCAGCCTATCTAGCACCATTCACTTGCTATTGCATAACACACTCAACAATTACAAACTCCTCCAATCATACCCATTGTGCTATCATAGCCAATCTCATCAGTATCACATCCCGAAGGAAGGTGCTGAATCCACTGCTAGGTACACCCTATATAAAGTTATAAAGCATTTAGACTTAATAAGAGACCCAAGGGCCCATCCAGTTAAGTCTGTAAATGGAAGATACCATAAGCCTGGTAAAAAGACCCACCCAAACCATCCCCCATCCTGAAGAAACCAGTCCACTAATATCCCACACATCTATCAATGCCTATCTACCCTAGCTATCCAGCCCTATTCCCCTGATCCCCCTTAACACATGTGGATTGAATGACTTATCAATAATTTTCAAACTGCATCCATGCCTTAAAGAGGTCTGTGCCCTGCACACTTACTTAA
Source organism: Ashinkailepas kermadecensis (assembly GCA_034440615.1). Classification (NCBI taxonomy): domain Eukaryota; kingdom Metazoa; phylum Arthropoda; class Thecostraca; family Neolepadidae; genus Ashinkailepas; species Ashinkailepas kermadecensis. Next base: position 523,520 of record JAOTOM010005060.1, read on the forward strand.
CATAAATCTCACCCCTTCCATCACAAATTAGAACCCAAGACAAGATTTTCCTGTCTAAAAAATTTGTCCACCCTACTTTTAAATACATTCAATGAGGAACTCCCCACAACAACAGCAGGCAGCCCATTCCACTGATCAACAATCCTTTGACTGAAAACCTGTTGTCGCTTAACTGTCCTACACCTCAACTTGTCTTACCTGAATTGATGACCCCTATGTGATACTCTAAACTGAAGAGCACCATTCAAATTGACCTGATCTAGTCGTTTAACAATTTTGTACATTTCAATCATGTCCCCCCCCTTTAATCTCCCATACTTGGGGACGAGTGGTCTAGGGGTAAGATGCTCGTCTCACAATTGAAAGTTTGTGGGTTCGAGTCTCACCTGTCGCTACTCTTTGCCAGCGACCAATCAGCATGAGAGATTGGCAACGCTGCATGACTCAACGGTCGACATGTCGTATAAACCAATAACCAACCAATCTCCTATATTTGAGTGAGTACATATGTAATGCCACAATCCTTGCTCCATATTCAAAGTTACCTATTCCACTGATGAGTCTAGTTGCTTTGCACTGCACTCTTTCTAACCTATGCATATCTTTTTCTAGGTAGGGGTTCCATGCTTGTACAGAATATTCCAAGTGGGGTCGCACATATGCTAAGTACAGTTTTTTTCTTCATTACTTCCTTGCTCTTATATATCACACTTCTATTAATGAGTCCCAGCATTCTGAGTGCCCTGTTCCTAGCTGGGATACATTGTTTTTCTGCTTTAAGGTCTTTTGAAACCAACACACCTAAGTCCCTTTCCTCTTCAATAACATCCAGTTCCCTCCCTCCCATTGTATATCTGAAAGTCTCGCCTCCAGACCCCAGATGCATAACCTTACACTTGTCATAGTTAAAAGACATCTGCCATTGATCAGCCCACTTTTTTAGGTCCTCCAAGTCTAGTTGAATATTTATAGATTGATCACAACTGTTTGCCACTCCTACCAGCTTCATGTCATCAGCAAATTTAAACACTATTCCTCAGCCCTGCCTCAATGTTATTCACAAAGATGATGAAGAGAAGTGGCCCTAGAACAGAGCCATGTGGCACTCCACTCAGAACATCCTTCCAATCAGATTTACATCTGTTTAACACTACCCTTTGTTTCCTTCCCCTCAACCATGCTTCAATCCAACCTATAACTTTTCCAACAATCCCATGTTGCTGTAGTGTATGAATTAGCCTCCCATGTGGAGCTTTATCAAAAACTTTGCTGAAGTCCAAGTACACAACATCCATCCTGCTTTGATTGTCTACTTCTTTAGTAACATACCTACTCCATGAACTCCAAAAGGTTAGTTAAACAAAACCTTCAAGATCAAAATCCATGTTGAGTATCCCTTAAAAGGTTGTGCCTATCAAGATGAATCTGAACATTCTGTTTAACCAGATTTTCTAGTACCTTGCAAACTATTGAGGTCAAACTGACTGGCCTGTAGTTCCCTACACACTTCATGCTTCCCTTTTTAAAAATTGGTACTACATTTGCATTTCTCTTTTTGAATTGCATTTCTCTTTTTGTCATCAACACATCACCTGCATTGATGTTCATGGTATTGGCCATTGTCACTTCATTGTTTTGGTGGAGTCATCCTTGTTTGGTGAAGATAGCATTATGAGTGTGCAGAATTAATGTGGAATTAAGGTGGGGACTATTATTTTCAACAGGGAGGAATGTTTCATTTATTGTTTGTGGCATCTGAGAAACACCATGTTCTTATGTACAGGTGCTATGGTGGCTTTTTAATGCACATTTATACTTCTTTTTTTATTTAAAAAAAAGTCATAGAGGTAATCTACTTGACTATCTACTTGACCTTCCTATTTTTGGTTTGAAAGGAATGGGTTGTAGGATGACTTGCAGGGGCAAAATGTTTTCTGTGTTCTAATCATGTCCAAGTGTCTCACAAAGTTATTTAACTTCATTTGCAGACAATCCTGCTACCTTGGAGTTCTTTGGTGCCACAGCAAAACGATGTTACAGTGTCAATTTGCTCATTGTCAGGTCACAGAAAATCTTGAAATGTGTAAATAGGCGGTTTTACAGCGGCTTTTTGCTCCTGGGTCATGTGGTCTCAGGAACAAGATAGAGTGAGAAGACCTGGCATAATGATCTGCATAAATTAAAAGTGACCACCAAATCTAATTCTCACATCAGTTTTAATAACGAAATAGGTTGTACTATCGATGGTGCTGAAATAAGTACAATTAAACTTACAAACATCAGCTCTGCTGCATCTGGCAGCCGACAAATGACTGCCAGATGACAAATTGGTGATACCGTTATATTAGCGAAGGATGCAGTTATAAGCCAACTTCCTGAGCAACGGTAGAGAAAATGATAACAAAAGTATACTTAATCAGTGTCAACCAAGTTTATAAATCCATACCTGATGCTCCTGACATGCTCGCACCACACAACTAATAAATATTCACAACACACGTGTGACGCTCGTGCACCGACTGATTTGTTACTTGCCGTCTATTGGGATGTGGGTTTTGGAATATAAAATGGCTTAAGGAAAATTATACTAAAAACAATCTGTCTAACATATTTTTATTCCCACCACCAAGCAACAATTTTTGTCAACAGAAAAGCTAAAAAAAATTGATTGAAACCAATTCTTATTAATATTAAATGTTCTCCAATATACATTTTTTAATGAATTTAAATGTTTTCAAATGTACAGTTCATGTCTGGAATGTGTTAGTTGAAGCCAGGAATGCCTTGGAATGATCAAAAGCAACTAGACAGGAGAGCAAATTGCTGCTGTAAAACCACCTAATGACATCATTGTTGGTTTGAACTAAAACATTCCAGATATGAAAATATGCATGCTGTGCAGGATTTAATAAGAAGTAATTGATTACAATCAGTTATTACAGCTTTTGCATTAACAACAAAAGCCACTGGTTTTTGGTGAAGGGAAGGAAATGAAGTTAGACAGTATTGTCTGGTATGAGCTGAATTGAACCATTTTATATTTCCAAGCCCACACTCATATGCAATAATGAAGCATTTCATTGTGTGAATGAGTGTCCTACCTGTGAGTTGTGGTGCAAATATTTATTGTTTGGGTGGTGTTGGCATATCAGGAGTATCATGCAAAGATGCATACACTTGTATTGTAGTTTAGGGGCATCAACTGCAAAGGTCATATAGCATGCATAAACTTGGTTCACATCTATTTAGTATCTATTAAGATTGTTGTCATGCCATGAACTGTTTCCCTGGAAATGCCTTATGGAAATGCCAATGGAAATGGAAATGCCATATGGGCGCAAAATGACCAATGCAGTCGACGTGCCCTAAAGCACAAACCCACCACCACCACCTGGAAATGCCTTAATCAAACACAATGCTAATTTAACCATAGAGCCAATGTTTTGATTTCATGCTCATGCATTGAGCTTGAAAGAGCTGAATGCACTCTTGACATGAACCAATAAACATATTGTTGTTTGCTAACATTTGTAAGTTAAATTTTTCTGATTTGAGCAGCACCACTGGTAAAACTATTTTGTTCTTGAAACTGTTGTCAGAATTAAACTACTCTCACTTCCAATAAATGCTCATCATCATGCCAAGTCTGCTCACTACCTGTATCTTGTTCTTGAATCCATGTGACTTGGGAATAAAAAGCTGCTGTAAAACTGCCTAGTGTAAGGAATATGAGATGCCTCCAGCTTTAACTACACAAACCCTGTAGAAATTCATTGGGAAGACTTATTGAAGGGCTTAGATACTTATGAAATGTGTAGAATGATAAAAGATAAACTATTTCAAGGGCAGGATAGGTTCATTCCTAATAGGCAAATTAGATTAACCAGGGTTAAGTACCCTTCATGGCTGACCAGGGAAGTGAAGCATTTACTGGAGTTAAAAAAAACAGGCATTCAAGAAACTAAAATATGCTAACTCTCAGGTAAGCCTCAAATCATATAAAATAGCTAGAAATAAAGCTAGGAAGTGTATTAGGGTATCTAAAAGACTGGCTGAAATCAAATTAGCTCAAGGATGTTCACCAGGTAATGCTAAGAGATTCTTTAGCTTCTACAAATTTAAGGCTAAAAAGTGTAGTGTAGGACCACTGGAGGTAGATGGGGAATTAGTGGTTGATGATTGTGATATTGTGGAATCCCTAAGCATGCAATTCTCATCAGACTTTACTAAAGAGAATTCAGGTATAATAGAAACAACTGAATCTTATGCCATGATAGGTGATAGGTTGGAGGATCTTACAATAACTACAGAGGCTGTAGAAAAGCAGTTGCAGAATATAAAACCTAATAAAGCTTTTGGACCAGATAATATACATGCTAGGGTCTTAGTAGAATGTGCTAAAGCTTTAGCTAGAGGCAGGGGGTAGACATTTTTTGTTCCGGATATTGGTCATTCCACCTTTTTTATGTAATATGATCAAATTCTGCTTTTAAAAATGGGGAAACTTTTTTCTGTGAAACCCATCAATACTGACATTTTTCTGTTTAACCCTTTATAAGTTCACCCATGAATTTGGCCAAAATTCAGATCTTCTCAGTTTTGGTGCTAGAGAGCTAATTTTTGGTTTATTGAAAACTCAGACCCCAAATTTGGTCTTAAAAAGTGAAATCATTTTCTCTACTGTTGCTCAGGAAGTTGGCTTAGAACCGTATCCTTCGCTAATTTAACAATATCACCAATTTGTCATCTGGCAGTCATTCGTCGGCTGCCAGATGCAGCAGAGCTGAGTGCAGTCTCCACGTAAATCAGAAAGCGTATTGCAATTTACTGATGTTTGTAAGTTTAATTGTACTTATTTCAGCACCATCGATAGTAAAACCTATTTCGTTATTAAAACTGATGTGAGAATTGGATTTGGTGGTCACTTTTAATTTATGCAGATCATTATGCCAGGTCTTCTCACTCTATCTTGTTCCTGAGACCACATGACCCAGGAGCAAAAGGCCGCTGTAAAACCGCCTATTTACACTTTTAAAGATTTTCCGTGACTTGACAATGAGCAAATTGACACTGTAACACCGTTTGCTGTGGCACCAAAGAACTCCAAGGTAGCAGGATTGTCTGCAAATAAAGTTAAATAACTTTGTGAGACACTTGGACATGATCAGAACACAGAAAACATGTTGCCCCTGCAAGTCATCCTACAACCCATTCCTTTCAAACCAAAAATAGGAAGGTCAAGTAGATAGTCAAGTAGATTACCTGTATTACTTTTTTTTAAATAAAAAAGAAGTATAAATGTGCATTAAAAAGCCACCATAGCACCTGTACATAAGAACATGGTGTTTCTCAGATGCCACAAACAATAAATGAAACATTCCTCCCTGTTGAAAATAATAGTCTCCACCTTAATTCCACATTAATTCTGCACACTCACAATGCTATCTTCACCAAACAAGGATGACTCCACCAAAACAATGAAGTGACAATGGCCAATACCATGAACATCAATGCAGGTGATGTGTTGATGACATCACAGCATACCAAGGCATGGCACAAGATACTAAGCACAAAGCATTAATACCAAAGCACAAAGCATTGATACCAAAGCACAAGGTATCAATGGTACAAGGTACACAAGGTATCCTTTTGCACTGGAGAATGGCACAACATGAATTGATGTCATCTCCCCTTCAAAGGTTGCTTGCAATCTCCCTCAGTCACAACAGCTGATGTGCTGTTGCACCTCTAGTTCACCACAGATTGGAACTATATTTTTATGTGTTGTACCAACATGAAATGGAACAATTTTAGCACCTGGATATATAAGTATGCTGGAAATGTTTATTTTGATGCACCCTACCTGATTTATTCCAGAGGTTCCACCATGCCTCTGTATGAGGGTATTGGCTTAATAGGGGAAAAAGAGCTGCATCCGGTGGTTCTGGACATCGGTACAGCATACACCAAGTAAGCATGTCTAAAAATGTATGTTTCAATTAGCACTCTACTAATTCTAAACCATGCTAATAGTACTCTACTTTCAACTAGTATGCTGAGTTTTAGTTTGCTGTATTTTCTACATATTGTGTGCCACAGCAAATCACACCAGGATGGAAATCTCAGTGCCTGGCCTTGTGTAATGGTGATGTGTGCAATAGTCTTGCACTCATGAGTAAGTGCTGTACATATAGTTTGCACTCATGACTGTGTGGTGCATATAGTTTGGTGTGGTGGCTGTCAGTGGTGCTAATGCAGGAAATGACTGATGTGGCATCTGCTAGCAATGCCAATGTGGTGTTCATGGGCTGGTTTGGCAGCTGTTGATGGTGCTAATGCAGTATATGACTGGTGTGATCACTGTTGGCAGTGTTGGTGTGGTGTACAGAGGCTGGTGTGACAGCAGTTGATGGTGATAATGTGGTGTAGAACTGACGTGGCTGCCAACAGTGCTAGTGTGGTGTAGGATTGATGTGGTGGCTGCTGGCAGTGCCAGTGTGCTGTACATGGACTTGTTAAATAAAGCCAAGTATGTTGGACTTGTGTGCAGTCTGCCATGCATATTAGCTGGACATTCGTTGATAGCAGGATATGGGCATCTCTTACATTTCATGACGAGAGAATGCATTGGGCATTGAACCTTAAGAAGAAGATCGTTTAAACGTGAAAAATGTCGTGGTCTTTTGTTCACCTTCCACAAAATATTCGCCTCCCTCCCACGTAAGCCAAAGCCAATCCTCCGGAGACACTGTGGTGTGATGTACACGGGATGGTGTGGCGGCTGCTGACGGTACCTGTGCGCGGTGCAGGTGCGGTTTCGGTGGCGAGACGGGCCCTCGCGCCATCATCCCAAGTCGGGTGACGCTGGACGGCCGTCAGCGCGCCGTGTTCGACTACAACGACGCCGAGGAGCTGTACCGGCTGCTGGTCGAGTTGCTGCAGGCCGTCTACTTCCGGTGAGCTGCCAGGCTGCTCACCGGGTCTGCTACCTACTCGACTTGTCCATCACTACCCACTTGACATGTCCACCACTACTCACCTGACACGTTCATCACTATTCACCTGACCTGTCCATCACTACTCGCCTGATCTGTCCACTGCTATTCGCCTGATCTGTCCACTGCTACTCACCTGACATGTCCATCACTATTCACCTGACCTGTCCATCACTACTGACCTGATCTGTCCACTACTACTCGCCTGATCTGTCCACTGCTACTCACCTGATCTGTCCACTGCTACTCACCTGACATGTCCATCACAGCTCTTCATGCTTCATGGCTATTGCTGCTCTCCATATAAATGCAATACATTGATCCCAGTTAGTTGCCTGCCTGGATATCTGGCCTTCGTTTTATTGATGCAGTTAGTAATGCTTACGATTGCATATCATCTGCCAGGAGGCATGCATATGTTTCCTACACAGACTGGACACAGAATGTATTGTTGCACGTGATGCGTTCCCGAGCCCGACGAAGCTGACGGCGGCTGTGACGGACATTGGACGGACAGTAGAGATGTGCTTCCCTACGGCGTGACGAAGTTACACAGTGCTGAGGCCGGCTGGTGGCTAACTAACTAGGATCTAATATATAACTAAGTAACTAACTATAACATATAGCTTACTAGCTAAGATCTAATAGGATAAGGCAACTAACTAAGATCAACATATTGTATTACATGAAAAGTAGTCGTAGCCTCTCACGTGCCAACTATCAGCATGGCTGCATAGCTCACTTGTACACACAATATTCTGTTTGACAAGTTTTTCTGGTACCTTGCAAACTATCGAGGTCAAACCGGCTGGCCTGTAGTTTCCTACACATTTCATACTTCTATTTTTGGAAATTGCTGTTACATTTGCATTTCGCCTATCTTCCGGTACTTCAGAATACTCCATAGAATGCCGGAAACGTAGGGGAACTGCCGATACTTTAGCACACTCTGCTAACAGACTAGCATGTATATCATCTGGCTCAGAAGCTTTATTATGTTTTATATTCTGCAACTGTTTTTCTTCAGCTTCTGTTGTTATTGTAGGATCCTCCATCCTATCTCGTACTATGGCATTGCTTTCAGTTGTTTCCAATGTACCAGCTGTTGTTACAGTTGTTTCCGTTGACTTACCGAGCTCGCCTCCGCAGCCGGCTGCTGGTCAACTCCAAGGACCGGCCGGCGGTGGTGGTCGAGTCGCTGCTGACGCCCACCCTCTTCAGGAACGTGCTGGCCAACGTGCTGTTCCGCCACTTCGAGGTGAGCGCGAGACGACGCCCTGGCCGCAGTCAGCGGTGAGCTGTCGCGAGCGCGTGGCCCAACGGCTTCAGACGAGGCGTCATGTCTGGTGATGCCCACTCGGTCAGGCGTCCTCCTATCCAACGGTGTCGCCGTCAGACGTCCCCTGTCCAGCAGTGTCGACGTCAGACGTCCCCTGTCCAGCAGTGTCGCCGTCAGACATCCCCTGTCCGGCAGTGTCGCCGTCAGACGTTCCCTGTCCGGCAGTGTCGACGTCAGACGTCCCCTGTCCGGCAGTGTCGACGTCAGACGTCCCCTGTCCGGCAGTGTCGACGTCAGACGTCCCCTGTCCAGCGGTGTCGACGTCAGACGTCTCCTATCCAGCAGTGTCTCCGTCAGACGTCCACTGTCCAGCAGTGTCGCCGTCAGACGTCCCCTGTCCAGCAGTGTCGCCGTCAGACGTCCCCTGTCCAGCAGTGTCGCCGTCAGACGTCCCCTGTCCAGCAGTGTCGCCGTCAGACGTCCCCTGTCCAGCAGTGTCGCCGTCAGACGTCCACTGTCCAGCAATGTCGACGTCAGACGTACCCTGTCCAGCAGTGTGTCCGTCAGACATCCCCTGTCCAGCAGTGTCGCCGTCAGACGTCCCCTGTCCAGCCGTGTCGCCGTCAGACGTCCCCTGTCCAGCAGTGTCGCCGTCAGACGTCCCCTGTCCAGCAGTGTCGCCGTCAGACGTCCCCTGTCCAACAGTGTCGCCGTCAGACGTCCCCTGTCCAGCAGTGTCGCCGTCAGACGTCCCCTGTCCAGCAGTGTCACCGTCAGACGTCCCCTGTCCAGCAGTGTCGCCGTCAGACGTCCCCTGTCCAGCAGTGTCGCCGTCAGACGTCCCCTGTCCAGCAGTGTCGCCGTCAGACATCCCCTGTCCAGCAGTGTCGCCGTCAGACGTCCCCTGTCCAGCAGTGTCGCCGCCAGACGTCCCCTGTCCAGCAGTGCCCCTCTTCATCAGGTATCTCCTCACCCAAAGATATGCCTATCCCCCAGGTTTTCCCGTCCGGCAGCGTCCCTCTCCTCCAAATTCCTCTTTCACTGTGTCCGTCAATCCCAGGTCTCTCCTTGTCCGTCACTGTCTCTCTTCCAATTGTCTCCCTATCTTACAGCGCCACTCTCCCCCAATTAGCTCCCTGTCTGACAGAGTGCATCCCTCCCAGGTGTCTCCCTGTCTGAAAGCGTCGCTATCCCCATTTGTCTCACAGTTTGACAGCGTTCCTGCCCCCAGTTGTCTCTCAGTCTAACAACGTTCCTCTCCCCAGGTGTCTTCCTGTTGAACGCGTCCCTCTCCTCCAGCTGTCTCCTGGTCTGACAATGTGCCTGTCCCCCAATGTCTCCGTGTCTGGCAGTGCCCCTATCCGCCAGGTGTCTCTCTGCCTGACAACACCCCCTAGTCGTCTTCCAGTCTGGATAGTCCTTCTCCCCCAGGTGTCTCTCTGCCCGTGTCCTTCTTTGCCTGTGTCGTCTTCCTGTCTGTGAGCGCCACTATCCGCCTAGTCCCCCATCTAATCGCGCCGCTGTCCACCAGGCGTCTCCTTGTGTGACAGCGCCCCTCCTGGTCTCCCCCCGTGTAACTGCGCCGCCGTCCGCCAGGTGTCGTCCTGCCTGTTCGCCCCATCCCACCTGGTGGCGCTGATGCCGCTCGGCCTCAGGACCGGCCTGGTGCTGGACGTCGGCCACCGCGAGTCGGTCTGCATCCCAGTGTTCGAGGGCGTGCCCGTGCTGTGTGCCTGGCAGGCGCTGCCTCTCGGCTCGCAGGCCATCCGCACGTGAGTACGGCGCCAACGGTGGCGGTGACGTGCACGCTTACATCATTTGTGGTCTCTATCCTATTCGCCATCTGTGGTCTCCATCCTATACGCCATCTGTGGTTTCCATCCTATACGCCATCAGTGGTATCACGCAACACCGTTGAAATTGACATCTACTAATTGTCACCTCTGTCATCTGTGTGCAAGGGAAAGAGAGAAGATAGAGAAGGTGTTGTGGGCGAATCGGAGGGGCTGATACTGTGTAAAGTATGTCAATGATGCTTGCTTGTCAGTCTACGGAAATGGCTCGTAACCTATTTGAGATATTTCTCCTGTGCCCATCATCATCTTTGCACTTCCCATCTTCAGAAAACAGCATCATGTTTCGCTTTCCTGCATCTGTTCATGTCTTCGTTTCCCCTTGCAGGTGCATGTCTCCCCTCCGGGTTATGGAGTCTGGTTTTGTGGTAGGATTCCCGCCCACAGTGAGATAACTTCACGGTGCATGTCCTCACAAGCAGCTGCGTCCAGTTGGCGCCGGCACGCAGCAGTTGATTGTATCGCACACTTTGGACCGTCGTCACAACGTGACGGTGGCGTGTTGGGCTGCAGCGCCATCCGGTCAAGTCTGGTGGAGCACGGCAGCGTGTCGGACCCAAAGGGGCGCCCCATCCAAGACGTGGTATCGTCACTCAGCGACTCCGTCATAGAGGACCTCCAGGTGAGTAGAGAAATGTTGCTCAGACCTCCGTCCGTCCACTCGTTCTACCGCAAACGCGTGCGTGCCTGTGGCGTACATGCGTACTCATGTATGTATGCATGTATGTATGTATGAATGTATGTATGTATGTATATATGCATGTATGTGTGTGTGCATGTGTGTATGCATGTATGTATACATGCATGTATCCATGTATGTATGCATATATGCACATATTTATCCATGGATGTATGTATGTATGATGTGCGCCAGAACTTGCACACAGTATCAGTATTTCGTTTCTGATCTATGTATGATATTGCCATCACTGTTACAGGTATGTGTCTGATTGCTGTGCTAGGGTATGTCTGGCTGATTTACCGACACCGGCACATGTCCGATTGTCATCATTGCTGTTCGTGTTTTAGCATGCCAGTGTTTCAGGTCCGTATTTTGACCATTGTGCTGTTGTAACGAAGTCAACTTTGGATCCCTCTTTCGGATGCGTTTGGCAGCCCAATCACGGTTGTTCCAATGTATCGTGGAATCCGGCTTTGAGCGGATCACAGACGGTCGGCCGGCACCCGCCGCCACCGACGTCGGCAGATTGACGCTTCGATTCTCGGCGGTGGCCGGGTGTTTGGCTTGGTAATCTCCGATACCAAGCAGCGACGGCCGGTCGGCGGATGCTGTGTCGTCGTGGGATTGTGACACCCATGTACCATGTTACTGAGCCACATGTGGGGCGTGTCTGGAGTGCGATCACCGGACCCATCCCTTCGCGGTGTGTTGCAATAGGTGATGCCGGCCAGTGACAGGCCAGGGTGTTGGCCGGGAGGGTACCCTCTCCACGAGTGGCTGGTCCCCTCGCGCGCGCGTGGCTCGCCCAGACGCGACTGAGCGGCGACGCTGGTAAGATGTAGCTCTGTGGTAGGGTGTGGACGTTGGGACGGTTGTCCGTCACGGGTGTTTGGAGACTTGTAGGCGCGGATTTGGAAACGGCATGACGTCAGTGTCATTGCTGTTGAAATCGTTGCACAAGTTGTTGCCGTATTGTTTAATTACCAGCCCGGACAATACAAGGGCATTGACGGATGTTGGATTTGAGAACTTGTGTGATTTGAGAATCAGTTACCGTACAAGCGAGTCAAACCTCAGACTATCACCGTGAGTCGAAGCGAACTTGCCAAAACTGTCGTCGGTCCATGTTCTAAAATGGTACATGTATTTTGTCTACTACACCACGCGCTGTATTTGGCTCATTTTTACAAGGATATCACCAATCCCTTTGCCTTCATCACGGACAGTTTATTAAGCTTACACGCATCGCGGTTACATCGTCCCGGCCATCCATCCCACTGCATATATCGGCATCATCTGCGTACGTGAAACATTTGTGTCGCGCATGACTGTGTGCCCTGCGGCAGGTGCGTGCTGCGTTCGTGATGACTGCAGACCGGGCGGTGGCCTTGACCTCGTGTGACAGTATGCTCTGCGCCAGGCGCACGCTGCGCTCGTGACGACTACATACCGGGCGGCGGCCTTGACCTCGTATGATTGTATGCCCTGCGGCAGGTGCGTGCTGCGTTCGTGACGACTGCAGACCGGGCGGTGGCCCTGACCTCCGATGACCGGCCGACGCCGCCGCTTCCATTCGAGTACCCTCTGCCAGACGGTGTGACCCTGACCGTGTCAGGGGTCACCCGGGAGGAGCCGGCCGAGGTGCTGTTCGCCTCCGACGCCGACAACCTCAACCTGACGACCATGATCCTGGACGCTCTGCGGAAGGTATGTGTGTGTGTATGTGTGCGGCTGTATGGGCGCTAAATGACCAAACTGACTCGATGCGCCGTAAAGCTGAAATAACCAACAAACTATGTGTGCTGCTGTGAACAGGGTTATATTTGTACTTTATATTTCCGGGCGTGGAGAGGAAAATCATTGGGTAATGGAACACGGAGGTGATATGTTTCCTCAAACCTGTCATATCAGAAACTCAGTACATTTTCTTATGAATATTGAGCATTTTGTTGTCACAGAGCAGACCATTGTCAAACAGTAGGATTCAACGTCCTGGTGCGAAAAAAAATTATGGGATAATTTTCCGGAGAGGATCATCTTGTGGATGCCAAGCATCCAGGAACAGCCTGTTTTTCAACCCTGGGTGTGTAGGTATGTGTGTGTGTGCGGGTGTGGCATGGAGACCGATGTACAGCGTCTGTCACTTTGTTTCGACTGAACGGCACACGCGATGTCGCCGGACGAAGACATCCGCTTGTTGTGCCATGTATCTTGCTTCACTGACCTCGCCCAGATACTGTCTGCGCAACGACGGTAAGACGGGCCCAGTTGTATGCCCGCGTGTATGACAAGCACCTCGGCCACCTTTTGTGTTACCGCCCTCTTTTCAGCAGCCCCGCCACGGATGTCCAGGAAACAAGATGGAAATCAGTCTCGCTCTGGATTTCTGTCATTCAGAATATAATACTCTCCAGAAGCTATCGTTTTCTTTTCTCTTTTGTAGACCGAATGCTCCTGCATGGAAATTATTCAATAAAATCCTGATATTTTAATAAAGTCATTGCCTTAACTGCCCTGCCTGCGGTACTGTCTCGCGTGGTTCCGGTGCTTCAATGTTGCCAGCTGTCGAATGTATGTCCGACACTGCAATGTCCGCGGCTGTCTGACGCGTGTCCGCTGCTGCAATGTCCGCGGCTCTCTGACGCGTGTCCGCTGCCGCAGTGCCCCCTGGACATGCGGACGCCGCTGGCTGCCAATGTGATAGTGATGGGTGGCACTGCTCACCTGCCGGGCCTGCAGACCCGCCTGCTGGCCGAGCTGCGCCGCCAGGTGGCGCTGCCGCCCTACTCTGACGTCATGCACGCGCCCGCCTTCCGTCTGCATCGGCCGCCGGCCAAGCTGAACTACCTCGCCTGGCTCGGAGGTGCGTGGTTCGTAGTGTTGTGATCTCTAGTCTAGTGTCGGAGCTGCATATCACGTGTTGTGCTGCCGCTTGCACGCTCTGTCCACTGCACACTGTACTTGCGTGTGTCCATGCGCGGACTTCGCCCGAGGCCCTGAGGCGGCGGCGGGCACCTGTGTGGCGGAGCGCCCCAGCCCGTCCCCGGTCGTCTACGTCACGGGCACCTGTGTGGCGGAGCGCCCCAGCCCGTCCCCGGTCGTCTACGTCACGGGCACCTGTGTGGCGCAGCGCCCCAGCCCGTCCCCGGTCGTCTACGTCACGGGCACCTGTGTGGCGGAGCGCCCCAGCCCGTCCCCGGTCGTCTACGTCACGGGCACCTGTGTGGCGGAGCGCCCCAGCCCGTCCCCGGTCGTCTACGTCATCGTGTTGCGTCATCGGACCCCGACCGTGGAGTGTGGCAGAAGCCAAGTCGAGGAAGGCAGTTGGGACAATGTGTGCGCCGCGTGTCCCCTGACCGATGTGTCGGGGCAGTGGCGACCCGACTGGCGCCGCCCACAACTGCAGCTGTTCCACCCGTGTGGCGAGCGGCGGTGCGCCGCCCACCAGACTCGGACACAGCGGCGACAGCCGTGGGCCGGGACGTCGCTGAGTCCGTCGGGATCCGGCCCTCTCTGTGGCAGACTATCGGCGTCCAGGCTGGCTTATCAGCTGTAGTAAGCCAGCCCCTCACCGACCTCGGCACGTTCCGGTCCACGTTGCAGCTGGGCACCCTCTGGGTCGATGCGATAGTCACGAACGTTGTCGGTTGGTTATTGGTTTTACGACACGTCGACCGTTGAGTCATGTAGCGTCGCCAATCTCTCACGCCGATTGGTCGCGGGCGAAGAGTAGCGACAGGTGAGACTCGAACCCACAACCTTTGGATTGTGGGACTAGCATCTTACCCCTAGACCACTCATCCCCCTCACGAACGTTGTCAGTGAACTTTCTGGCACCCTGCTGAGAATGGCTTCACTCATTCGCTCTGGGCATTTTGCCAGCTGATTTTCCGGCGCAGATCCGGACTGTTGTCACCGTCGACGGCCTCGGCGACTTCAGCGCCACAGGCGGCGGTCGTGACCGCGGCCTGACCAGATCACTGCGGCGCTACGGAAGCGACTGTGGCGTCACCTATTCGGATGGGCGGTACGATAGTGGCGCCGTCGGTGGCGACGGCAGGTACCAATCGCCGCATCCGCGGCATCACCGCAACAGTCGATTATCCGACTGAGTGGTGTCGTCCCATGGTTCCAGTGACGAAGCGTCCGTCAGGCGTGAGGGTGTGCGTGGACGTTTCGCGTCTGAACCGTGATGTGAAGCGACCCGCGCACCACGTGAGTCCGCCGCATGACGCGGTGTGGCCAGCCTAGCAGCCGTCGGTCGCTGGTTAGCCACGCTGGATGCGAGGATGGGATATTTTCAGGCCCCCGACTGCCTAGGCCAGCTTCATTACTCCGTGGCGTCGCTGGAAGTTCCTGCGCAGTCCCGCGGGTCTCGTCAGTAGCGGAAATGTCTACATCCCGTGGGGCGATCAGGCACTCGGCGACGTCCCGAGCACGTACAAAACACTGCTGTACGACCATTGCAGTCGATGCGCCCTTTAAACCCAACGTACAAAACACTGCCGCATTTCGATCTCGCGGCGGACCACCGCCCCTGGTCCCCATCACGAAGAGCAAGCTGTTGCCTGAGAGCGAGAATCCCCGGCTCCAGCGGATGCGGACGGAGCTCATCGGTTACACCCTCGCTGTCAGCTGGCAGAACGGAGTGGACCACAGAGTGGACCACAGTGTCCGACGCACTTTAACGATCACCGGTCTCCGACACGGTGGCTGACGACGAGATGGCAGAAGACTGTCCCGGCGACGATCCGCCACGATCGCGTTGTCGTCGCCGTCCTCCTGACCGATCGCACATCGCACAGTGGATTCGGTTGGTTGGTTGGTTATTGGTTTTACGACACGTCGACCATTGAGTCATATAGCGTCGCCAATCTCTCACGCCGATTGGTCGCGGGCGAAGAGTAGCGACAGAACAGTGGATTCGGCTGGCGCCGCTCGTCGACCCGGGCCTGGCAGCGGTGTGAGCCGCCGCCGCCGCCGCCCGTGAGCGTGAATACAGGCAACTCGGACACCATCCTGCAGGAGTTCCCTGGAAACCGTCACCACTTGCTGACTGCCGTCCGCCCGTACTGGGATGTACGCGCGAATGTTGAACTACAATTACACTGGGATGTGCGCGGTATACTGGCTGCGGTCATCCTAGCCAGTCTCCGCCGGGAGATAGGTGGGTGGTTCAGAGACGTGCCGGACCATAGAGTTCATTTGCGTCGCCTTTAAAGCGAGTGGGTTTTACAAGCAAGTCTAAGGCAAATGTATATTTACGTTAAGGGAGTCATACGTTATATTGTATGTGACGTTAAGGTGCTGAAGGCAAGGTCTGGGCGGGGAACATCTCGCGGATGTTTAGTGTTTTTAGTTTTACTTACTCCGCAAGATAATTTATAATTAGGGTGTGGGGGTTGTGACGATAAAGTTGGTTTTGCCAGGGTACATTAGCCTACTCTTGTCAAAGAGCACCGAGGGATCGTTACCATGCGGATTAGGAGGTAATTGTCCACGCCGCTTATCACGTCGGCTACCGGGTGTTATTTGCTAGTAGTGGGTTAGTAGAAGCATGCTTTCATGCAGGGTTGTGTGCGAGGTTAGTACAGTATTTTGCAGTTTGGCCCGTCTACGTCCGTTGTACCTCTGGGTAGTCGCTTTACGTTATAAATTTCAAGGCAAGCCGGCTCATTTACGTCCGATGGCTCCTCTGGGTAATCGTTTTACGTTATGTTAATTGTTAAAGCATGGCGGCTCATCCCGCAGGGAGATACTGCAGGGAGCGTGGGCCGACTATTACACTTCTCTGGCGAAACATTTATCGTGTACGTGGACTAATTTTCGGGCTTCTCCTTCGTCATGGAGTGCACGCGCACCGCTTCTGCTGCACATCTGACTCAGCAGCTGCGGCCCATCTTCGCCCAGACCGGCGTTCCAGCCGTGCCGATGACCAACGGCGGCTCGCAGCTCGGGTCGGCGGGGCTCTCGGTCGCTGGGGCCTTCGTGCCGGACTGACGACGTGTTGCCGAACAATGCGCCATCGAGGCACCGCACGGCCGGGAGCGGGCGAACACGACGCGCGACGCCTCCACACGCCCGCTCCGCCGCACACAGGCGACCAGAAGACACCCACCGTGTGGACAGCCAGAGCACGACCGCCGGCGGCTGGCATCGGCCGGCTATCATCGTCCGTATCGGAGAACGTCGAAGCTGCCGCGTCCAGCTGCGCAGCGGGCCATATGGTGGAGGAACGGGCGGCTGCTTCGTCCGCATCTGCGCCGCCCGTCGGACGAGCGCCTGCCGCCTGGCGGGGCTCGGCGCTCGGGGCTCGCCGCCCCGCCGGAGTCGTACGAGCCGGCGCAACGCCATGGCTGTCGACGGCGGCGGCACAAGCCGGTGGGACTCGCGGTGCCGTGGGAAACGACGCGGTGAGCGGATGCGTGAGGCGTGGCGATGCGTGAGGCGTGAGACGGATGCGTGAGGCGGATACGGATGCGTGAGGTGTGAGACGGATTTTTGAGCAGTGCCGTGCTGTGTTAAAGGCGCGTCGCCGACTGTGATGTTTTCATGTTACGCTCAGTATGATTATTTTGTCTTGCGACCCGGTATTCGGACTTGGTGAGGTGTGGTGTTCCCGCTTGTGTGCCCTGTATGCTGCGCACCGTACCTGAGTGCGCCTATGCGCCGACCTCGCCCGATCCTCTGAGACTGGAGCTGGCGCCTGCGTGGCTCCAGCCATCCACAGTACCTGAGTGCGCCTATGCGCCGACCTCGCCCGATCCTCTGAGACTGGAGCTGGCGCCTGCGTGGCTCCAGCCATCCACGCCCGACCCGCTGGGACGCGCTGCCGGTCGTAATTGCATTATAGCCAGTACGCCAGTTCAGTTTCACACATGATTGCGCCAGTGTAGAGTTGCCGTCAAGCGCAGGATGAGCCACGAACAGAACGTCACACATATAGCTATTTCGACTTGCATTGAGGTGCGTCATGCGAGGTGTGCGTACGTGCATTTATAGCCACCCTCTGTGTTGGAGGTGTGCTGGGTATATCGTGAAAGCACAGCTGTACGCATATGCGGGCTGTAGCATCCCATCACTACTTCGAGATACACCAGGAAATAATCTAGCACTGGAAGTATTCCACTTAACATTCCACTAGCATTCCACTTGGAATACTAACCTGTCAGTACGATGTTCTCTAAGTTGTCATGGTCAGCTCGCTTTGTAACACCAAGTTCCTTTCTGGCTATGCGATCTCCATACTATGTGACTGAAGCTTTGTTGGTCGTTCTCCACATACGCCTGGATCCGAAGTGCGCGCGGTGTAACAGTACACCGACTCACCTGCTGCACCGGACTCACGCCAGGCAGGGCATAATGCAGGTGTAGGTACATAGCTGGGCCCGTGTCGTGTTGTGACACAGTCATGACACTCGTTCTGTCCTACAGGCGCCCTTTTCGGTGGCACGGACGTGGTCGTAACACGGTCGCTGAGCAGGGAGAAGTTCCTGGAGACCCGAGTGCTGCCAGACTGGTGCTCCCTCGCCGGCAGCGACGGCGACGCCAGAAACGTGTAGTTGGAAATACAGTCAAAAGATGGCAGGTGCACTGCTCTAAAGTGTTGGCGGCAGCGGTGTGCACTCTCTAATCGCTGATACACCATGAGACGCTGTATTCAATTGCTGCTCTTTGTCGCGTGTGCCAGTGTTGATAAGTCACGTCACAGTGAAAGAAATGATGTATTTTATTTATAACATGCCATTTTTTTCTCATTCCATCGGCCCTTTCTCAATGTCTTTTCCACCTCGGATATATCGGCACATCTTTCTAAAAATGTTTCACGTTTCGTGTAGTCGTACCGTTTAGCTATTGGTTGATGGGTTCTGCAAGCATCGTCGTGATATCCCCTGTATGATTGTGTGCTAGCTTCGATCCAACCATGGGTGTAGAAGCGGTGTGAAGAGGACGGGTGGCGGAAGGACACTGGCCGTGACTGACCACTTATCGGGAACCTTTGCCGTTGACCGTGTGGGGGTTGCATGGAAAGCATCGACCTAAAAGCGGCTTCCGACGCTGCCTATGAGACGTTCGTAAGCTCTTGGAGCCGGTGTTGCACTGCTGGCGTGGGTAATAACACTGAAAACGACCGAATACGGCTGCAGACGCACTGGGTATTCAATCGATCACCTCCAATGTGGATGGTTAACACTTGACTGCACACTGCATGGGATCTTCAGCACCCATGCATGGCACGCCTTTCCGTTGGTATTGCACTATGTGTGGCACACGCCGGTTGTTTGGAATACGCTTCGTGACAAATACATATTTATTTTATGTCCGTATTTTGATTGGTCGGCGAGTCTCCATCCATCGGCGATGCAGTCGGCCGATTGGCCCGCTCCGTGTGACGGAGGCGTGTCGTTAGTCTGGACTTCAAGCGGGTCGTCACGGCGAGCTGTGTTACCCGGGAGACGCGCGAGCAGGGCGGGCCACGTGTGCCACGTGTGCCACGTGTGCCGCGGTCGCAACACTGACCATCCAGCACGTGTGAGATTTGATTTACGGACATGAGCATTGGACAGGTGTTTGGACACGTCTCTGGGCCCAGTTCCCCGCCTCCAGTTAGCGAAGATCACGCGCCTGCTCCTCGTCACTGGAGCAGTCCTGGATGGTCCGGAAGTTGGCTTAGTTTAGTTTATTCATATACCGCCAGCAGGATATGCACGCGATGGCAGGTGAAATTACATCTTGGAATTTGAAGGGCAAATACAAACATGTTTTAAAATGTACACAAATACAAGCAATAAGTTTAAAAGCACGTTCAGATCATGACAAGACACAGTGCTAGGTCCTTTTCTTCATGCACAAACATTCGAACACATTTCCTTGCCCGTGGTGCCGAGAGATTCCAGAAATGTGGTCTGAGAGCTCATTACATAACTTTGACATTCTGATGAGCACGCTCGACTTCATAGAAAGAGAGATAGAGAGAGAGAGAGAGAGAGAGGCTCACTCGACCACCCACGCGCTGTGCACCGAGTACCTTACTGTTCACTTGGTCGATTGTAGCTTGAAACAGCATTCTTGTGCGACCAGTGCGGCCCCGGATAGCCGCAGGAAAGCAGCTCAGAAGATGCGAGTCGGTCACGCCACGATGAACATTACGTGAAAGAACTTAGCCGTGCCGCTTACCTCGGGACTTCAGCGTTCTCCTCCCCCCCCCTCCTCAAGTTCCGCACTAACTGACTGTGTTCCCGGGGAACGTTAGTGAGGCGGAACGACCAAATCCGTGTAAAAAATGTGCTGCGCCCGCTCTCGACAGTGCCTGCCGCTCCGCCCCACGTCACGCTGCAGTATTCCAATACAGCTCTTGCATTCGCCCAGTAGGACTAACAATCGCCTCAGGGCTGCACTGATGCGGCGACCTGCCTCTTGCCAGATTGAATAGATCGGATCGTGGGCCTACGGCCCTGCTCGCCTTATTCACTATCTCATTGACATCAACAACAAAAGTCATCTGTTCATCTGAGTGTACGCCTCAATTTCACACGACCGTCCCCCGTTCTACAGCTGAGTCACCGATCACACACTCGGTCAGTACCAGTTGGTGGCGTAGTATCAGTGTCGCGTGTCAGCGTCACGCGTCACGTGTCACGTGTCAGTGTC
The DNA here is from genome assembly GCA_034440615.1 of Ashinkailepas kermadecensis. Classification (NCBI taxonomy): domain Eukaryota; kingdom Metazoa; phylum Arthropoda; class Thecostraca; family Neolepadidae; genus Ashinkailepas; species Ashinkailepas kermadecensis. Next base: position 543,980 of record JAOTOM010005060.1, read on the forward strand.
GGTGTAAGCTCCTTGCACCTGGAGGCGTTTAGTTTAGGCCCCATTTATTCGGCCATTCACCGAGCTGATGTGGTTGACACTGAAGATGCAACACGACACGCCGATCGTCCACCTGGCTGAGGGGACGAGTGGTCTAGGGGTAAGATGCTCGTCTCACAATCGAAAGGTTGTGGGTTCAAGTCTCACCTGTCGCTACTCTTCGCCCGCGACCAATCGGCGTGAGAGATTGGCGACACTACATGACTCAACGGTCGACGTGTCGTAAAACCAATAACCAACCAATTCACCTGGCTGAACACTTGCATTGTCCGCGAGCGTCAGGGTGTCTATCTTGCGCCTATCCCGCAAACCATTTATGAAGTAAGCGAAGAGCAAAAGCGAGAGTAATCCGCCTAGAGCATCAGAAAATACCGGGGTCAATGCAGAGCATGGACCATTCACGACTATCCACACCACTCGTCCAGGCAGGCGTTATGTTAGTGGAGAAAATACTGTGCCGAATGAATGGTAACTTGATTTAAATTTGTGTAGCTGCATTGTTTGTTTTACATTCTGAAAGGCCAAACTGTAGTCTGTATGAATTATATCTGTGGGAGCCAACAGATATGTCGCTCCAGGCCGTGCTCAGTAAGGTGCTCGGTGCATGGCGTGTGGGCGGTCGAGTGAGGACCCGTGGTGCCTCTCGGAGAGAATGGACCAGACGTGGCTGTATAAAGATAAACGAGATGCTCTCTCTCTCTCTCTCTCTCTCTCTCTCTCTCTCTCTCTCTCTCTCTCTCTCTCTCTCTCTCTCTCTCTCTCTCTCTCTCTTCTCTCTCTCTCTCTCTCTCTCTCTTATATATATATATATATATATATATATATATATATATATATATATATATATATATATATATATATATATATATATATATATATATATATATATATATATATATATATATATATATATATATATATATATATATATATATATATATATATATATATATATATATATATATATATATATATATATATATATATATATATATATATATATATATATATATATATATATATATATATATATATATATATCTTATATATATATATATATATATATATATATATATATATATATATATATATATATATATATATATCTCTATCTCTATCTCTATCTCTATCTCTGTCTGTCTATCTCTATCTCTATCTCTATCTCTATCTCTATCTCTATCTCTATCTCTATCTCTATCTCTATCTCTATTCTCTATCTCTATCTCTATCTCTATCTCTATCTCTATCTCTATCTCTATCTCTATCTCTATCTCTATCTCTATCTCTATCTCTATCTCTATCTCTATCTCTATCTCTATCTCTATCTCTATCTCTATCTCTATCTCTATCTCTATCTCTATCTCTATCTCTATCTCTATCTCTATCTATATCTATATCTCTATCTCTATCTCTTTCGCACATGAGTTAATTAGTAAAGGTAACAGTGACAGACCGGTATTTTTGCAGTGAATTGAACATTTTTTTTACTGACACCACGTTAGCACGTTTTAAGAACTAATCGAATACGCCCTGATCGCATACAATTTCTAAATTCCTCAGGAATGCCGAATATTGAAACATAGGCCATGCATATCAAGAATACGGTATGTATCCATGAGGGTCTGCAAAAACAGCGCCAAAATATTAGAAGTTCTGATAGCCAGCCCTCTCCTTCTCCTGAGGGGGATCGGAGCTGCGATGGAATCCACCGGGTGTCATTGACACCGTCTGCGGTGGAAGCCACCGGGTGTCATTGGCACCGTCTGCGGTGGAAGCCACGTGGTGTCATTGGCACCGTCTGCGGTGGAAGCCACGTGGTGTCATTGGCACCATCTGCGGTGGAAGCCACGTGGTGTCATTGGCGCCGTTTCCGTGTGGTGTATCGCGACTACCGACAGGCGGTGTGTGGTAGCGCGCCGTCGTTTGATGTTTGATGTGTGGTGATTTCTCAAGTGACTCTCTCTAAGTCAGGTCTTGGGAAGTACGTGCCATTGATACCGACCTTGAACTGCGGCTTTTAAGCCGGCGGCAGGCCATGGAAAACCCCAGACATGTAATGCCGTGTGTATAATTGGTAGTATGAATATGTGACTGCCATTTAGAGTACGGTGTGAGACCTGGCGCGAACACTGTGCAGCATGTGGTGCTGGTGCTCCATGTAATTCCGGCGTTTACTCGCTGAGGGTGGCCGGCCAACTCCGGATCTGTCCACTGCTCGGCATCTCCACCCTATACGAACCGGCCACTCACTGAGCAGACCACCCCCGGCTCTGTCAGCTTCTCACCCTGTCAGCCCTCGACCCTCGACCCTCGCTCCCGGCACGATCCGGCCCTCGCTACGTGACAGACGCAGTCGATCCGCCCCTAAACTCCATCGGCCCAGTCCTCACAAATGGTCGCGGGTGGACTCGGTAATCCCACCGGTTGTGGGATTCGAACCAACGATCTTACGGTCAGGAGTCGAACTTCCTGCCGACTGAGCTGCTGCAACCCTCTCCCGGGGAGGTAGCGACTTCCGCTTCTGAGCTGCTCCAGCCCTTGTAACTCTGGAGTATCTTCCTCGGAGAAAACCTCTCCGGCTCTCTTTACTCCTGGGGAGTGGTGAGAAATAATGTGCTTGGAGGTGTGCCGGACCAGCAAGGCATTTGCACCGCCATTAAAGTGAGTGTTCTTGGAAACGAAGTCAAAGCAAGTGCACATTTACCCTGGGCAGAATCAGAACGGCGTCATAGTGCGTTAAGGTGCTGCAGGCCAGGAGGAGACCGACTCCCAGGTGGTTGAGCGTTCTTGATAATATGTATCTTACTCCCTCGATAGTTTGTATTTGCGGAGGGTGGTGGGGTGGAAAAGTTACGTTTACGTTGCCAGGATAACGGCACATGACCTACTCCTCTCGGTAAGCACCGAGAGATCCTTAGCGTGCGCATAGGGAGGTAATTGCCCGCACCGCCTCCCACGCCGGCTGCCGCCTGCTAGAAGTATGCATTCTGCGCGGGGGACCGTACAGAACTGTGTGTATGATTACTACTGACTACGGCGTTTTGCAAATCGGCTCTTCAACGTCCGGTGGTATGTACATACCACTGATCAATCGTTTACGTTGTATGCTAGTTCATTACAAGTCGGCTCATCTACGTCCGACGGCACCGCCAAGCAGCCATCCATCTCCAGTGGCAGGCCAAGTCGGCTCATCCCGGTCGCGCGCGCTTCCTCGGCGGAGATGCACGTCCTGCTCTGTGGCTCCTCAGCGGCGGCCGCTGCGTGCCGCTTACCCCACACCGGCCCGCTCAGTATGCAGTTGAGACGGCAGCTGTTGTTTACACTCGGATTATGAGAACACGTCTCGACGGCCGGCGGATGGATGGCCTTGGTTGGCCGCGGCGCGCCGCGGCCGGTGCACATTACAGGGGGCGGGGCGCGCGCAGATGTCGCTCCGGCGGCGCTCCCGCCACCTTCTGCGTGTGGGCGCTCCCGCCACCGTCGCGCCACAATTGGTGGCCATCGTGCTGGCTATGCCTGCGTCTGCTCCTGAGACTTCATGCTTGTTTGTTTGTGGGAAAGTGAACGGCGAAGAAGCTGCCTACCTGCTGCGCGATCCTGAGTAATTTCTTGTGGTGGTATTTCTTGATTTGCTCCCGGTAGATAATGCATTTATCACGGGAGCAATACCGGTGATTAAATCAGGAAACCCCATATTGCGGTCGATGTGGCGGTGGACAACCAGTCCCCTTTGCCTACCGTGATGCGGTATTTTCTCAACAATGCATCGACTCCTCGTCTCCACAGCGCACTTCGCACCGTAACTTTTATCTGGATGCACTTAAATGTCGCTTAAGTAAAGCATTGAACTCGTTACACACATGCAACCATTGCATGATTTGTGCATTTACACCCACCACACGTGTCTTCGCAAGCTAACTGACTGCCTGGAAGTACTTTTTGCAATTAAATCGTAATATTAGCTAGCGTAATAATAGCGGGGGTTTTCCAGCCAAGTTTTTCCTAGTCACGATTCACCACTATTCTTCGAAGTCACCATACGAACCAGATTGCATGGGTTAGTGCTGTCGCGTAGAAGACATGATGTCAAAATCGTTTACTTGCTGGCCATTGTTGTCCAGGTCTACCATATTTCATTCAGTTGTCTACGATCAGGGTTGGACAAGTAGGTTGTTCCTGTTTTTTTCATCTAGAATAGCATTTGGCATCTAGGCCTTATCAGACAATTTTACTTTCATTTTTCTCACTTGAAGGTTGAATGGTACTGTTTGCCACTTACCTGCTCGTGATCAAGTGCTCAAGCTACACTAGGAAGTGTAAACTGAGATTTTTACGTCACAGTTTTGAAGAAAGATATCTTCTTCATATTCAACTAACGAACAAAATTTGTCTCCGCATGCAAGATTACAAACCACAAATCCAACCATATCCGCGATACAGCCTAAAAACCTCACTTCCGAGGCTTGGGCCAGCGACCCATGTACTGCACACCACCGTGTTGTTGGGTACAGTCCTTTTATCATCCACGAACAAGTTTTGCAGCCAGATTACAGTTCGCTGTTTGGGATTATCTGCAGGTGACAGCATGGTCATCGTTCTCGCCTTTGCAGACAAGAGAAAACTGCCGGACACGTCTGCTGGCCGGAAATGCACGCCATCACGATCTGGCATACATATACTCCATCCGAACCCGCGATCACTCACAGAGATGACATATATACTCCTGCCGAACACGTGATTACGATCTGGCATACATTTACTCCCGCCGAACACACGATCACGATTTCGCAAACATATGCTCCCTCCATATCCCTCCCAACATATCGAAGCGAAGCATAGAAACTAGAGCCGGGTACATATCGATTCGGTATCCTCCCGAAACGAATCAGACGGATCAGACGAGCTCCATTGTCCAAAAATACGGTCTTGTATCGAAGATGATGCCTCCACAAAATTAAGTCCCTGATCTTAGGTCTCAATACAAACATGGATGATGATCAGCCTCCCATGTGGGTCCGAAAGTAATTAGTTCGTACAGGTGAATTCATGTTCAGTGTTCCCAGGATAATTGACAGTTAAGATGAACATATAATCCTGGCACGCAAGATAGTTTTAAATCCAGCGACCCTGGATCCCAAGAAGATCCCTCGGTGAAATCAAACCGATGGCCGAAGTCCCAAGATAATCATGTGGACAAACTGGCGAGATGATGCGCGATCTTTGGTGATCCTTCGGCTATTGGTGGCTCCTGCAGCCCTTCCCGCAACAAGACCAACAATGTTCGAGCCAGGAGCCACGACGTTTCCCGGGACCGGGATGAACGCCATGGTCCAGGGTCACCTTGTCGGTGTCATGGAGCATGTCTGACGGCCAGTGTGGCGGAGTCCCAGACTGAACGCCAGCACATGCGGGCACCACGTGCGCGTCCAGTTGGCGGTGATACACGCAAGCCATGCAGTGCACGCCTAATGCCACTGCGCCGCCACGCACGCCTCAGTGCACGCGTTTGCATCGCGTCTCGCCCACGGTGTCTTGTCAGACATGCACGGTTTGGGTGGGTGGAGCCAATACTCAATTGATGAGACGTCAGTTGGCACGTCAGAGGCGTAGCCGGGGGAGGGGGAGGGGCGCCCCCTTAGGAAGATCCTGGCTGTGCCCCTGGATGGAACTTGGCGGTGTGAGTCTCGATGTGAAACCAAACGAGCTCGTTAACCTGAAAACAATCAGATCAGCATGGATTATGACCTCCAGAAACCTGGTGTACCGGACACAAAACAAAGCTGGCGTGGTGCATCAAGTATGCTGGGAGCGTTGGTGCTGACGACAATATTTGCGAACCAGCACTCTCACCAGCTGAGCAGTCGGAAAGTGGAGGGGCTGAAGTACTTCAACCGTGAAACGCGGAGTTTCATCCTGAACACGATGGCATCATCCACCGTACAGGGAGCCAGAATCCGGCACGCCTGAGACCACTGTCACAGCCCGGCGAGCACGGTTTACGTGGGGTCAACCGGCTACAGCCCGGAGACCACAGCTCGGGCGCATTGGACAAAGGCCGAGATCAGCACCCGCCGGAGACCGGATCAGGGCCCGTCAGAGACTGACTGGATCAGGGCCCGTCCGATACCGGATCGGGACCAGTCAGAGACTGGATCAAGGCCCGTCCGATACTAGATAAGGGCCGGTCATAGACTGGATCAGGGCCCGTCAGATACTGGATCATAACCCGTCAGAGACTGGACCAGGAGCCGTTAGATACTGGATCAGAACCCGTCAGATACTGGATCAGGGCCCGTCCGATACTGGATCAGGGCCCGTCAGAGACTGGATCAGGAGCCGTCCGATACTAGATCATGGACCGCCAGAGATCGGATCAGGACCCGCCACACGGATTGAGAGCCCCGTATATACGGGGCCAGAGCTAGGTATGAATGGAAGCAGAACCCGTTTTTCACAGTGTCAGGACGCTCTACAGGCGGGGTCCGAAGTTATAGTATCTGTGACGCCGGGCTGTCGTAGGTGGACCCATGGGGTCTAACGGACAAACCCGATTATGATAAAATTCGAGGGAAATGCGATTTTCTGCGGTCTTCAGAATTATCCACACCTTGTATTAAACCCTCGGTTGTCTCGGGGTGGGGATGGGATCATTTTACACCCCTAATGTCGTCTGCGGATGGTGAAAAAATGGCGCGCGTAAGCGCGCCAAAACTTGGCATACCATTTTCACATGACTTTTCTTTCGTTTTTGATGACTTATTAGGTTTGTATAGGTTTGTATTAGTGTCAGGTTTGTATTAGTTTGTTTGTTTGCATTAAACCGATTAGGAATAAAATCTGAGATTTTGTCTAAAGAAAACGCTTTTTATGAGGGAAAGTTTAATTAAAGCAATGTTTCATGGTCCCCTCTACACACTAGAACAAAAAATCAGGACAGTTGGAAACTCAAAATCTTTGGGAAAAAAGAAAAAAACAGAGTTTTGGGTCGGCAAACATTGTGCGGCCATGGTTGATTTCGCTTCCTTTTCTGATTTCAAATCGTTTTTGTTTTAAAATCTCCCAACAAAATTAACTCCCCAGAGCCAAAAACATGATTTCATTCGGGATCCTATAGACCCCCTAGTGACGTCACTTTTGGGTGGGATAAACATTTTGGGGATGGGCTTTGGCCCTTCTCGTCGAGCGCATTTCGACGATAGCACTTTGGTTTTCGTGCAACGCGTAGTTTGGAATGTAGACGGGATAAAAATACCCCCACCCAGCCTCTGAGACGGCTCGTGAGAATCTCACCGGAAAGACGGCGCCGGTCAAGAAAAGCGAGGGGTAAGAAGCATCATGAGACACATAGCTTTCCATGCGTGGGAACGTCTGGAAACTTCAGCGTTTGGTTCCTTCAGAACACTTGGCCGGTGGCGGTTTAGCCCTTCGAATATGAGGACTGGATGCCTACTGTAAGATGCAGGGTCCCGGCAGAGGAACAGCTGCACTCACACGTTTGGGCTAAACGGCGGCGAGCCGAACCACTTGTGGCCGGCGACGCCTATAGGCCCACTCAAATTACCATTTAGAATAGTCAACGGGCCGACTCTCAGTCCAAGTGTCGTCTCAAATCTCATAATGCGCGTAAGCTCAACTCGCGGTACGGCTCGACTTTCAAACCACAGCGCGCTTCGACTGGTGCCCAGCCTGTCTGGGAGATCCTGCGTCGCCGCCTGCTGCTGACCGCTGGCATCATCATGCCCCAGACGTGAGCTACGCTCGAGCTCGTGTTTGGACGGTGATAGTTCCCCGACGACCCGACCCTTCTGCGGAGCGTCCTTCGGGTCAGCTCCGGTGACACTGTTGACAATTTCTGGGGTGGGTGCTTCCGGCTCCATTGGAGGTCATTGGTGCATTCTGGTTCGTCCGGAGGTCATCCTTCAGGTCACATCTCGTGACAGGTTGGTCGTCGATAAGTTCACAGCTGAGGATCCCAGCGGTCATCCTTCGGGTTAGTTGGTGCCATTTGAGGTCATTCATGGAGACAGGGTCTCTACCAAGGAATTTTAACCGGGGAGAGGGGAGGGATGGAGACCATTGGTGGTTACGGAACTAACATCCGCGTTAACCAGACTCCGGCCCCTCAGTAATGCTAAAGAAATTGGAAAAAGTCACCGACAGGGGGCATGGTCATGACCGTTGGGCGATACACCTTCCCCAGTTAACTTGTTAGAGGAGGCCCTGCCTAGGGAAACGCTTGGCCACACTCAAGGTCACCCTCCGCGTTGGTTGGCTCCATTTATAATCGTGTGCTCAATCTCGCCCTTCCAAAGGTAATACTCTGGTCTCTATATGACATCTGGCTTCATCAGATGTCATCCTTCGCGGTACACCCTATTATATTGGATATCATCTCGGTGTGTGTGTGTGCAGGAGGGGGGGGGGGGGGTGCGTGTGGCTCCACTAGAAGTTATCCCTGGAGTGACATGAGGTTCACTTAGAGATCATCCTCGAGTGACGTCTGGCGAGGTCTTTACCGAGTGACATCTGACTGCGCCAGAGCTCATAACCGGGTGACATCTGATTCCACCAGGCTCATAACCGGGTGACTAGTAGAGATCGGTACCAAGTGACATCTGGTACCACTAGAGGCCATAACCGGGTGACGGCTGGTTCCAGTTTAGGTTATCCTCGTGTTTAATCCGGCCTTTTAAGCTCCATTCCTCAGCCACTTTTAGTTGTACTAGAGCTTATCCTTCGTGCCACATTTAGCTCCATTCGAGATCATTCATTATACTCCAGATCACCTCTAGAGCCACATCTGGCTTCACCACAGGTCATCCTGGGGTCACAGCTGGTGACGCCGGGCTGCGTCCGGAGATGATATCCGTGATGCAACATTGCGTGACACGGTCATGGTCGGGTGGGTGCCGCTCGGCTACGGTGACCTCGTCATCTGATACACGGACGACGACCCCCCACACCCTCCCGCTGTACTGCACGCCTGGACGATCACCACATACTCCGCACCCCTGCCCTGACCCGCGCCTGTGACCGCTCACCGACGCGTTGTGGTCGTCGGTCACGTGTCCCGACACTCAGGGACGTCGTCACATCTCCGAGTACACATCTGACGCGGTGTGGTCGTCGGTCACGTGCCCCGACACCCGGGGACGTCGCCACATCTCCGAGTACACATCTGACGCGGTGTAGCCGTCGGTCACGTGCCCCGACACCCGGGGACGTCGCCACATCTCCGAGTACACATCTGACGCGGTGTAGCTGTCGGTCACGTGCCCCGACACCCGGGGTCGTCGCTATATTTCAGAGTACCCACATATCTTTCAGTTGTTAAGAGGCATGCGTGTTTTTATGTGCTTTTTAGTCGGTCATAGCTAAACGAGCTTAGTATTACATGGCAATATAACCCGCATGGGTTGACGCACCCTAAAACCCCCAAAAAATTCGTATTACATGGATGTATATTAGAGGAATCACAATTGTCTTGCCAGTGACAGCAGTTGGTTTGCTAGATGAATTAGGGTACCTAGAGGTGTGCCAAAATTAAACTAAAAGGTTATCCGAGAAAATCATGATTTTGACAGTATCGATTAGGGTAACTCAAAATGTTTACAAATCGTTTTTGTCATCAAACAAGTAGTCTGGTCAGGTAAATGAAATTTCACATTCATTTTTCAATTGCAAGCTGTGTCGTCGCTTTTCCACCTGGCATCACCACTCCCATCTCTCGAGAAAACTAAATTTGTCGCCTGAGCGACAACAAATTGTCGCGAACGCCAGCTACCACGCTACCGAGAAATAGATCCCTGGTGGTAGCACAGCATCGGGGGAGCAGAACACCGGGGAAGTACTTGGTGGTAGCACAGCACCGGGGGAACAGAGCACCGGGGGGGGAAGAACTTGGTGAGAGCACAGCACCGGGGGAGCATCTAGTGGGAGCATAGCACGGGGAAGCACCTGGTAGGAGCGTGTGGTGGGAGCACAGCTCCGGGGGAGCACCTGGTGGGAGCACCTAGCGGGAGCTCGACCCCGACTAGCGGTACTGTCGGCGGGAAAGCTGTTCTCGGCTACCGGCTACGGATGGTGGTCCATCTGTTCGGTGGTACCGCCGACGGCCTGCGTCCATCTGTTCGGTGGTACCGCCGACGGCCTGAGTCCATCTGTTCGGTGGTACCGCCGCCGGCCTGAGTCCATCTGTTCGGTGGTACCGCCGTCGGCCTGAGTCCATCTGTTCGGTGGTACCGCCGTCGGCCTGAGTACATCTGTTCGGTGGTACCGCCGTCGGCCTGAGTCCATCTGTTCGGTGGTACCGCCGACGGCCTGCGTCCATCTGTTCGGTGGTACCGCCGCCGGCCTGAGTCCATCTGTTCGGTGGTACCGCCGACGGCCTGAGTCCATCTGTTCGGTGGTACCGCCGCCGGCCTGAGTCCATCTGTTCGGTGGTACCGCCGCCGGCCTGAGTCCATCTGTTCGGTGGTACCGCCGACGGCCTGAGTCCATCTGTTCGGTGGTACCGCCGACGGCCTGAGTCAAGGGCGTCGCCACCGGGGGGCAGGGGGGCAGTCGCCCCCTGCCGTCAAACAGGGGGTGCCGCCCCCCTGAAATTTGAGGAGGCCCCTATCCGGAAATGCACAGGAAAAAAGTGAGCAATGAGGCCGACGAGACACGAGAGGAGGCCTCCAAGACGTGAGAGGAGGCCCCTAATTTGAAGAAGGAGTCACTTGGAGAGGATAGGAGGCCCCAGAAATCACGAGAGTGACAACAATTGGCACGGAGGCCCCCAGGAATGCAAAGGATGCCCCCAGGATTGCAAAGGAGGCCCCCAGGATTGCAAAGGAGGCCTCCAGGATTACAAAGGAAGGCCCCTGGATTGAAAAGGAGGCCTCCAGGATTGCAAAGGAGGCCTCCATGATTACAAAGGAGGCCCCCTGGATTGAAAAGGAGGCCCCCCAGGATTGCAAAGGAGGCCCCCAGGATTGCAAAGGAGGCCCCCAGGTTTGCAAAGGAGGACTCCAGGATTGCAAAGGAGACCCCCAGGAATGCAAAGGAGGCCCTCACGATTGCAAAGGAGGCCTCCAGGATTACAAAGGAGGCCCCCAGGATTGAAAAGGAGGACCCCAGGATTGCAAAGGAGGCCTCCAGGATTACAAAGGAGGCCCACAGGATTGCAAAGGAGGCCACCAGGATTGCAAAGGAGGCCTCCATGATTACAAAGGAGGCCCCCATGATTGAAAAGGAGGCCCCAAAGATTGCAAAGGAGGCCCCAGGATTGCAAAGGAGGCCTCCATGATTACAAAGGAGGCCCCCTGGATTGAAAAGGAGGCCCCCAGGATTGCAAAGGAGGCCCCCAGGATTGCAAAGGAGGCCCCCAGGATTGCAAAGGAGGCCCCCAGGATTGCAAAGGACGCCTCCGGGATTACAAAGGAGGCCCCCAGGATTGAAAAGGAGGCCCCTAGGATTGAAAAGGAGGCCCCAGGATTGCAAAAGAGGCTCCCAGGATTGCAAAGGAGGCCACCAGGATTTCAAAGGAGGACTCCAGGATTGCAAAGGAGGCCCCCAGGATTGCAAAGGAGGCCCCCGGGTTTGCAAAAGAGGACTCCAGGATTGCAAAGGAGACCCCCAGGAATGCAAAGGAGACCCTCACGATTGCAAAGGAGGCCTCCAGGATTGCAAAGGAGGCCCCCAGGATTGTAAAGGAGGCCCCCAAGATTGCAAAGGAGGCCCCAGGATTGCAAAAGAGGCTCCCAGGATTGCAAAGGAGACCACCAGGATTTCAAAGGAGGACTACAGGATTGCAAAGGAGGCCCCCAGGATTGCAAAGGAGGCCCCAGGATTACAAAGGACGCCCCAGGATTACAAAGAAGGCCACCAGGATTACAAAGGAGGACTCCAGGATTGCAAAAGAGGCTCCCAGGATTGCAAAGGAGACCACCAGGATTTCAAAGGAGGACTACAGGATTGCAAAGGAGGCCCCCAGGATTGCAAAGGAGGCCCCAGGATTACAAAGGACGCCCCAGGATTACAAAGGAGGCCACCAGGATTACAAAGGAGGACTCCAGGATTGCAAAGGAGCCCCCGGGAATGCAAAGGAAGCCCCAGGATTGCAAAGGAGGCCCCAGGATTGCAAAGTAGGCCCCCAGGATTGCAAAGGAGGCCCCCAGGATTGCAAAGGAGGCCTCCAGGATTACAAAGGAGGCCCCCAGGACTACAAAGGAGGCCCCCAGGATTGCAAAGAAGGCCCCAGGATTGCAAAGGAGCCCCCCCCCCCCAGATTGCAAAGGATGCCCCAGGATTGCAAAGGAGGCCCCCATGATTACAAAGGAGGACTCCAGGATTGCAAAGGAGGCCCTCAGGATTGCAAAGGAGGACACCATGATTGCAAAGGAGGCCTCATGATTGCAAAGGAGGCCCCATGATTACAAAGGAGGACTCCAGGATTACAAAGGAGGCACCAGGATTGCAAAGGAGGCCCCCATGATTACAAAGGAGGACTCCAGGATTGCAAAAGTAGGCTTCCAGGATTGCAAAGGAGGCTCCAGGTTTGCACAGGAGGCCCCTAGGATTGCAAAGGAGGCCCTCAGGATTGCGAAGGAAGCCCACAGGATTGTAAAGGAGGCCCCCAGGATTGCAAAAGAGGCCCCAGGATTGCAAAGGAGACCCCCCTGATTGCAAAGGAGGCCCCCAGGATTACAAAGGAGGCCCCCAGGATTGCAAAGGAGGCCCTCAGGATTGCAAAGGAGGCCCCCAGGATTGCAAAGGAGGCCCCAATACGGGAAGGGAGACCTCAGAAAATGAGAGAAGGCCCTAAGACGGAAGAGAAAGCCAGTGGATATGAGATGAGGTTTCGGAGACGTAAAAGCAGTCCCAGAAACGGGTAAGGTTCCACCAAGTTAGAAAAGGATAATCCAGAAAAGTGGCAGGAAGCAGCTAATTCGGAAGAGGACGATATAAGATTGGAAAGAGACCCTGTGATGCACGAGGAAGCCCCTAAAATAGGAGAGAATGGCCATTAGATAAGAGGGATGGCTCCCAGGCGAGAAAGAAGGCTTCAAGACGGGTAAGAAGGTCCCCAGGAAATGACAAGGTAACTGAGATAGGAAAGGTTGCGTGTAATTTGGAAAAGGAGCCACCTAAGAGAGAACAGGAGTCCACCAGGAGATAAGAGGCCAACCTTAAAATGGGAAAAGATAGAATCAAAACGCGGAACAGGAGGCCCCGAAGACGTGAGAGGAGGCCCCTAATTTAAAAAAAGAAAGCCTCAAAAAAGAAAATAGGAGGCCCCTGCCGGACTCGAGAGGAGTCCCTCGAGATGGAGTAGGAGGTCTCCAGGGCCGAATGAGGCCCCGACGACCGGAAGGAATTCCCAGGAAATGAGAGAAGGCCCTTAAAATGGAAGTGGTAGGTAGCAGGTATGGAAGGAGGCGAGGTTTCCAAAATTTAAGATCCCTCAAGACGGGTAAGCTTTGCGAGGACAAAGGAGGAGGCCCACGAGGCGTGGCAGGAGGCCCTTAATTTGGCAGAGGATGCCCCTGGAACATGAGAGGAAGTCCCATGCCATGATAAAGGGGCCCCAGGATGTGGGAGGAGGTCCTCCAAAACGAGAGTTATGGAGGAGGGTAGGATGGACGAGTAGACGTCCAAAACCGGTAAAGAAGCTCCAGGAAATGAGACGAGACCCCTAATACGCGAGAGGAGGTCTATAATTTGCTAGAAGCATCTGAAATGGCAGGAGTCGTGCCGGGGTACTTGAAAATCACGACATGGGCCCAAAAAGATCCGGCCGGGCCCCTGAAAATCTCGCTGAGCCTATGGGTACCAAAAATGTACGCCCGGATCATGAAAATCACGCTAGGGGCACGATAAGTCGTACCGTTCCCCAACAGTATCATTTAGACACAAATGAAGCCGGGCAACAAAAAACAATCCGGACATGGATAATCACTCTTGTGCCCCAACAATGACACTAAAAGCATCCAAAACGTATTGGACACCCACAAAGTGTCGAGGTCGCTAAAACTCGCGCTAGGGATCCAAGCAAATGACGTCGGGACACAAAAGATTACATTGGACTAAAAAAGTCGCGTCGCAACCTTCGAAAATCTCACTGGGGACCAAAAAAGTCGCGCCTGGACCCCAAAGGTTGCTGCTGCCCAAAAAATCAATTATCAACCGGAATGTCACTCTGCGCCCAAAAAAAGCGGGTCAAAGTCCCCGCAAAACGAGTTGGGCACTGGGAAAAAACGTGTCAGGGCACCGAAAAAAATCGCACCTGGAGACCGAAGAATCGTACCAGCACCCAAAAATATCACGTTAGGACCTATATAAAAAAATAGAACTCCTTCGGTGGCCGCAGTGCCATATCAAAGGGGCAAGTGGCCCCTCCCTCCTTAGAGGGATATGCTCCCAAGAATCGAGCCGAGGCCCCCAAAAGTCGCGCTGGGACCACAAAAATTCGCGTCGGTCCACCAGAATTCGCGTAGGGGCTCAAAGTAAATACGTCGGGCCCCAGAAAACTCGCTCCGAGGCACGAAAATCTGCAACAGGAACCGCCAAGATCGCGTTGGGGTCACAGCTAAGTACAACGCGCCCCGCAAACTCGAACCGGTCCCACCAAGTTTCGCGCTCGGACCCACAATTCGGTAGTACCAAAAATTTCGCGCTCGGACCCATCGGTAGTACCAAAAATTTGGTCTGGGCATCAAAAATTAACGTCGGGGCTGCCAACAATTGGCGTCTATGGCCCCACATAGGCACCGTGTGACCCCCACGGTCCCATCGGTATCCGAAGAATAAAGCCGGAGCCCTCCAAAATCAGGAGGGATTGCAAAAAAGTCCGGGTCAGGACAATGGTTCTGGAGCACCGAACATGTCATCAGATGCCTTGACAAATCGCGTACGGCATCGAAAAACATACCGGAGCTCGAAGAAAATCGAGGTGAGATACAAAGACATGGCACCAGGGACTCGAAAAATCAGGGCGGGATTCGGAAGTTAAAGAAAATTCAGAAGAGATCCACAAAATCGCGTTGAGCCCAGATAACTGGCGTTGGGTCCCGGAACCACGCGCCTGGGCGCGATAAGTCGCGCTGGGACCCAGAAAAATCGCACCGAAGCCTCAAAATCGTACTGGGGCCCCACAAATGTGCGTCAGAAGCCCCAAATAAACACAGCGGGACCCTAAGAGCACAACGGGGACCGAAAATGCGACTGACCCTTCAAAGCGCAGTCTCGTAAAAAGCGGCAGGGTCCGAAAACATGCGTTGTAGCCATAACTATATATACCGTGAACACTAAAAAAAACAAAAAACAAAAACACCGGAAGCTCTCAAGGCACACAGGGGCCATATGACCGCACCATGGCCTGAAAATAGGCTGGGGCCGCAAAAAGCAACATGATCCCAAAACGAACAAAAATACCGGGCACTAAGTAAACACATCGAGATCTTTGAAAGCGCCCCGACAAAAAAAAAAATATTCGGTGCGCAAAAAAGCAACAAAACCCTAAAACGAGCAGGGGTTTCGAAAATGCGTTGGGCCTCTAACAAAAATGAATTGGAGCCCTAAGACACATCCGTAGACGAAGAAATACGAAACGGGTCCAAAGAAGTACACTCAGGCAGGGCTTCGGTTCGGTAGCCAACCTGGAAGCATGTTTAATCAAAGATATGAGGTGCATCAAAGCTCAGCGGGTATCCGCATTTCTTCACCATAAAATATTGTAAGAAGGGAACTAATGATCGAATTTAATTAATCTAATTTTCCCAGCGAACGCCCATACGAAGCATTTTATCACGTCAGATATGGCGTAAGTCTATCATGTGGCAGCAATTAACAAAGCGTAGGAGGCCCAGCAGAATCCGTAGCATCGCACGAAGTGTGGCGAATGCGCCGAATGCGCAAGATGGGTGTGCACGTGCACTAACGTTAGCGTCGTGGCGACCGGGCACTATGAACTGGAATGTCTGAAATTGGAAAATTTTACATTTTAAAGTGATTTGTGCAGGTGTAATTTTAGCAGTGCGAGGTGACTTATCAAGGAATACCAAAAGAATACATTTGAACAGGTTGTGGGAGCTAGGGTTGAAATCCGACGAATCAGAAACGATAGTGGTAGATTAGGCCCCTCCACAGGATAATTCAGTTGATCACTAATTATTGTATTTAAAAAGTTCCCCTTTGACAAAATAGTGGTCGAAATCGGAAGACTTTATTCAGTAGTTGGACCCCCTCCAAATACGTTTGCCCCCTCCCCTTGACGCAAATATGGGTGCGTCACTGGTCTCTCAATAATTTTCAGAACTTACGCCCATGGAGCAAAGCCAACATTGCGGGGGTAAATTCCCCCTCACAAGTATACAAAACAACACCGATGCCCCATATTAAATGGGAGGAATGATGTTTTAAAATGTATTTTCTTCCTACAAAGTTGTCTTCTGTGATTACAGCCTGCATGATTAGAGCTTCCCAGCTTCAGTACCTTCTCAACGACATAATTTACAAAACGGTACAGCACAGCGATAACCATGGGCGTGACGGCGTGGAATTCGAAGTTTTTGCATTATTTATGCATTGTCATTGTTACATTGTTGCATTGCCATTGATGCATGGTTGTTCAATGCTTGTTCTTGCCGTGAATTTATTCGCGGAGTATTTATTATTTTAGCTTCTGTGCCAAGTGCCTTGCAGCCAGCACCAAATGTTATGAAAAAAATTAATAAATCCCTAAGATAACGATCAGAAAACCAATTCAATCCACTTCTCGTTGTCACCTTCGCGAAATTGTTGTCCTGGGACTGAGAAATGATCGTTTAAGTTTGGTTATGAGATCAAGCTGGTGGGAATGACTAGCAGTAGTGATGAACCTAGCTATATTCAGATAAACTTGGTGAACAAAGAAGAGGGTTGATCAATGGGAGATATCTTTAAGATATGCTCAGCACGAGCCCCACCAGCTCGCTACAATCTAGAGGCCAGCGGGAAGATTCTTCTCGTCGATAAAGCATAAAGATATTGGTTTGTTTTGGCACTGACGTATTTATCTACATTTGCTTATTTATACCCTGGTATGGCTCGGTTCTCAGAGAAAAAAAAGATTCTTGCTATTGCGCTTTGCGTAAATTATATACCATGCCAAGAACAAACAAGACATCAATATGAAATCATGTTCCCATTCGGGAACCATACTAAGAGCCTTAAAAAGCAAGAGGAGGCCCTAACACAGTGGAGGCCCCTTTTCGGGGAGCAGGAGGCCCCCTATCAACATTGCCCCCCCTGGAAGAATTTCGTGGCGACGCCACTGGCCTGAGTCCATCTGTTCGGTGGTACCGCCGACGGCCTGAGTCCATCTGTTCGGTGGTACCGCCGCTGGCCTGACAAGTCATACTTGATACTTGATGGGTGGCCAAGTACTATCTGTGACTCAGCAGGAGAAGGACTTAGGTGTTATTTTGAACACAATATTTGGGGCATCAGAACAGACCAAAGAAGCCAGGAAGAAGGCACTAAGAATGCTCGGGGAAATTAATAGGAATGTATCATACAAAAGTGAGGAAGTAATCAGGAAGCCTTACTCTGCATATGTCAGGCCACATTTGGAATACTGTGTCCAAGCTTGGTCCCCTAGTTATGAAAAAGATTGTTGGCTTTTAGAGGGAGTACAAAAGAGGGCAACACGAATGTTTAATGGTATAAGCAACCTAGCATATGAGGAAAGATTGAATAAATTGAATATATTTTCACTTAGATATAGAAGGCTGAGAGGAGACCTCATCGAGGTCTTTAAACTTGTTCATGGTCAGGAACAGGGATATATCAGGGAAATTTTTGAACACTGGAACCAGCTGCCAGAAACCATTGTCAGTAGCAGCACACTGAACATCTTTAAAAACAGCATAGACAATCATTATAAGAATAGAGGGCTTGCTTTTCGGTATTCCAGGGAGGGCTGATCGACGGATTTGGTGGGCAACTGGTTCAGCGTCCAGAGTGCAACCAAGAAAGACCTTGTGGCTCATAGTTGCACTGATCTGTTATGTCCTTATGTCTTTATGAGTCCATCTGCTCGGTGGTACCGTCGAGTTTTAAAACAAAGGTCATCAGTGAATAAGGGCTATCACAGGCGCACATGACAACATCTAACAATTGTTCATACCAGCGGCACGGAAAGAGTCAGCAGGTACGATCAGAAGTCAGCAAGTATGATTCAGAAATCAGCAAGTACGAGCAGAGCAGTCAGTCCAGTCCCACGCTCAAATGCTGCCCCAGGCGGAGACTGAACAGGGAAACTGTCAGTCGCTTCAGCTCGTGTAGCCCGACGAGACCATCTGTTCGGTGGTACCGCCGCCCGGCCCTGTGATTATGCAGATGTGAACAATAGCCGAAGAACGCCGGGAATTAAAAACATTCCGGATAACGGCCTGGTCGGCGATGTCCGGCGATAGCCAGTTCGGTGCGCTTGTAAACAGGCTCGCTGGTCTCTTTCTGATGCAAACAAGCCGCCAGTGGCCCCGTCGGATGTTCGGAAAGACTTGGCGGAGCCCGACTGGAGACTCGGAGACGGTCGACCGTGGCAAAGGATGACCGGTCGGCCTTGGCATACGGAGAATTGCTGTTGGCTCTGGTAGTTGACTTGTGTTGTGCCTCAGAGGAAATTGAAAGTTGGGCGTCGTTCAGCAATTACCGACAGAGTGAGAGCGAGTGGGGTTAAGCGACGCGAGCTGGATAACGAACAATACGATCTGTTAACTTTTGACTTCGTTGCCTTTGACGTTACCACCATATTATATACATATATATATATATATATATATATATATATATATATATATATATATATATATATATATATATATATATTGGGGAGCACCAGAGCACTAGAGAGAAGTATAATACACGAAAGAGAAAAACATAAGAGGCGGCATATATATGCACACGCAGCACGATTGGTTCGAGAGCCGGTTTTGTAACTTGGGCAAGACCTGTAGCGAGATTACCTATTGCGAAGATCCGAAAACGAATTAACACTTGATTTTTGCGGCACAAAATGAGTCGTGAGCTGCTTGGTATTTTCTGGATTTGGGCCCTGTATTTATACTGGTTTGCACCTATTTGTATTCTGAAGGGGGGGGTCAGTCGACCCGCTGCGATAATCATGCGTGTCATTTTTTGTTTACTACGGACAGTGATACTCTTCTGATTATCACTCTCGAAACAACCAGCGCTGGCCTAAGAGACTCGAAACTTCAAACACCAAACCCTAGCCTTCCCAAATGTAAACCATTGCACGAGCAACATTTCGGCTTCCTCTCGTGATTAAAAGAGAAATGCACACTCAAATTGGACCCTGACTGATATATTTGTCGTGTAATGTTCCAGGTATCAAAGAAGGGCGATGAAATTGTAATTTTCGGTAAGGAAAAGCAATCGCTGAAAATCCTACAAACTGCCAAATTTATCTCGAAATTCCACGAGCAGAAAAACATGAGAACATCATTGAACCCAAAACCAGTTCTGCATCCGTCGCTATTGCTTCGCCGTCTTCCCGCTTTCCGGAAACACGCTCACGTGACACGTGCTCTCAGCGCAGGCACCATATGGCCGGCCGGTTCCTGACATGTCACGTGACATGTGTGCTCTCAGCATAAGCACCACATGGCCGGCCGGTCCCTGACATGTCACGTGACATATGTGCTCTCAGCACAAACACCACATGGCCAGCAGGTATCGGACATGCCATGTGGCACGTGCTCTCAGCGCAGGCAGCACATCGCCTGTCTCGGACATGTCACGTGACATGTGCTCTCAGCGCAGGCAGCACATGGCCTGTCTCGGATATGTCACGTGACATGTGCTGTCAGCGCAGGCACCACATGGCCGGCCGGCCTGTCTCGACGGCCGTCGTCGCTCGTCACAGCAGCTGTCGGTGCGACACGCCCCACAACCGCAGCCGGCAGGTCGGACGGGTCTGGTGCGGTCGGCCGCCCGCCGCCGCCGCCAGTGTAAATACTCCCACCTCTCTCGGGTTACACTGTCGACCGGCCTGCTCCTGACACGGCGTCGGTCTGTTCATGACGCTCCACATCATACACCACGTACGGGGAGGGGAGGGGGGGGGGGGGGGGGGGGGCAGCCAACTCCTCGGGACACAGTGCCGGTCTGCCCGTAACGCTCGTGCATGTTGTTCTGCTCAGTACGCCTCCCGGTTTTAATTCTGAATAGTTGACGGGAAACCAGAAAAATATAAATGCCACCTCTCCACCATTATAGTTCAAATTGAGGAACTGAAACTACTATGAAGTCCCATGTGACATGCTATTGTCATAGGACAATATTGTCATGATATTCATATAGCTTGAGCAGTCAAGCTAACAGTCTTTGTTTCGGCCCTCATATTGCTTATCTAAAACAACGCTGCGCAAAACGGCTAAATCTCCTGCGCTGCATCTCCGGTCGCGACTGGGGTGCAGACAGGGCTACCCTCAGCACTATGTATATCGCTCTGATTCGCTCCGTCCTGGAATACAATGCGTTTATCTTCGATCATATATCTCCGTCACACATCACAACACTTGAACGCATACAAAATCACGCTCTTCGCCTCATCACCGGAGCACACCGCACTACACCCATTACTAGTCTCCGGGCTGAGGCCCACCTCCCCAGTTTACAACACCGCAGAACACTCCAACTAGTCAGATACCACTTTCGGACCACAACACAGCTCAACCACCCTGCTACCCCCGCACTCACTAAACCTCCCTTCAGACTTACCTATAATAGGAACAAACACAACATTGGCATACATTTGAAACATGTCCTTACTCTCGCACTCAAATTCCCCGAGGTAACCCTCGGCAAATTCCCTCCCCTTCTCCCCTTTTGGCACATGTATCACCCCAAGCTCGAATATCTCTTCCACCAAAACAAAAAATTACTTTCCCCCATCGAAACCCAACAAATATTTTTCGAATATCAAGCCGCCTACCCCCATCATACATACTTCTACACAGACGGCTTCCGTACCACCGACGGTACGGGAGCTGCTTGGTGCGGTGGACCCAGCTTTGGCCAAATAAAATTAACACCACACCACTCGGTTTACACCTCAGAACTAGTCGCACTCTACGCCTGTCTACACCACATCATTCAACACCACATCTCCACACCAACCATCATCTGCACCGACTCACGTTCTTCCATCGACGCTCTCGCAGCCATACACAACACAACACATCCCACACTCCACGCTATCCGGGAACTCTATCACACACATCATGTCCACCTTCACCTCACACTGCTCTGGATCCCTGGCCACATGGGGATTCCGGGCAACGAGCGGGCAGATGAGCTCGCTCGTCGAGCCATCGACCTCCCACCCACCCCCAACCTCCCAGTTCCCCCCTGTGACCTTTTGTCCCTCACAAACCAATTATTCAACACATATCTCCAGGCATGCTGGAATCACAACACTACTCACTTGCACAACATTAAACCCCTTCTCGCCAAATGGTCCTATCCCAGACAACTCACGCGCTCACACGAGATCCACCTTGCTCGACTCCGACTCGGGCACACGAATCTTACGCATAATTTCCTCTTTGATCGACCTCTCCGCGCTCCGTCCTGCCAAACATGTGGTGT
Organism: Ashinkailepas kermadecensis; assembly: GCA_034440615.1. Taxonomy (NCBI): domain Eukaryota; kingdom Metazoa; phylum Arthropoda; class Thecostraca; family Neolepadidae; genus Ashinkailepas; species Ashinkailepas kermadecensis. The sequence goes on from JAOTOM010005060.1 coordinate 565,658, forward strand.
TCGTAACACTGTGGAACATTTCTTGTTTATTTGCCCAGCCTACCAACTACAACGTCGCCCACTTCTTACCTACATTGCGCAAAATCGTCTTCCACTTTCACTACCAAGCCTCCTCGGTGACAAGCACCCGGACCTCATTGACATACTATTCACATACTTGCACCGCAAGAAACTTGAGGAAGTAATTTGAAGTCAAACGCTAACATCTCCATCGTCGCTAAACACATACATATAGGTTGTATCACACTAGGTAGGCAGAGACCGATCCAATTTGGCCAAAACGGACGGTTCTCCTTATAAATTGCGCTTGGTTTTTCACCTTCGGGTTTTCCAAGCTGCTTGGTTTTTTCACCTCTCAGGTTTTTCCAAGCCTTAACTAAAACATACACCTATACACACAAGGTCGGGCCCGACGCCCACGACTCGCCCTGGACGTCGGGCCTCTGCTTCGATTTTTCGGTCGCAGGTGGGCAGTGGAGCCTCTCCGCAGGTTACGATGCTGCCCACCCTCCAAGTGTACTTCTATGTGTCGTGTATGTACGTGTGTCTGTGTATGTTTCACCCATGTATGTGTGTCGGACTTTACGCCACGTTCCATGCTTGTCGGCGTCTCATCTTTCCTCTCTTTATTAATTGATATAACCGGATGCCATATAAGCCGGATTAACGTAACCCTTTCCTTAACGTAGCATATCTCTAGCGGATGGCACTCGGCCTGTGCTAAAGATGGGGGAAAAAAGAAGAAAAAAAAAAGCTTGAGCAGGAGTGGGATACTGAAGCAATTGCTGCTAGGGCCCGGTAACGCTGAAGCTGATGGGCTTAGAACGCACTGTGCGGACTACCAACAGTACTGGAACGATTCACAGTGTGCCCGGCTCCCCAGCCACTGCGCGACACGAAGTAACCAAGTCGCACGTGACCTGCGGCCAGCCCTCGGCTCCCTCGCCGCCAAGCGACACGAAGTAACCAAGTCGCACGTGACCTGCGGCCAGCCCTCGGCTCCCTCGCCGCCAAGCGACACGAAGTAACCAAGTCGCACGTGACCTGCGGCCAGCCCCCGGCTCCCTCGCCGCCAAGCGACACGACGCAACCAAGTCGCACGTGACCTGCGGCCAGAGCGGCCGGCATCGGCCAGCGTCCGCCATGAAACAATTTCTGTGAACAAAAAATGGAGATGCTGTAGTGAGAATTTTGAAGTCGCGAACAAAGTAAAATGAGTACAACAAACAAAACGCTTGAACGAAGAGTTATTAAAGTTACAGAAGAGTAACGAGAGGGTCGGTTCGGGTCGGATCGGGTCTGATCGGGTCAATCGATCAGATAAGTCTTCGTCATGCATACACGGGAGTAGACCCGCCCGGGTTTCCCGTAGCATCTGCCATTCGTGGGGGCTGTGCGAGCCTTAATACGACTGGCGGAGGTGACTGGTGTGCCAGAAGGACAATGTATTTTTTTTTAAACTGACGACCACCTGCACGTTTTATTGAATTCGTTACAATTCGATGGCTATCGGGGCCTTGTAGATTATCCTAACAAGAACCCTAAAAAAACACGACGACCTGTCAACCTTGTCTTTGATCAGATAAATGCCCTTGGAAAAAATTGATAAACTTTTCCGCGGAATAGAAGCCACGCTCTGGTTAATACACCGCTGACAGATGTAACTAACCCGTCTGGGGCAGGTGACGACCCTCGGCCGTAGTGGTCCGGTTCAGCGGACGGCCCGCGACGGTAGTGGTCCGGTACAGCCGGCTCGCTGTCGCGGACCGTGCGCTAGGCGTTTTTGTGTCGAGATTTACGGGCGATACTGGCGCGCGCAGATGGCGCGACCAGAGGGACGCGGCTGGTGACGCCTGTCTGATAGAACAGGACAGCTGTAGGGTGTGTCACTGGACACGGACACCGGTGTCTGATGCAGCAGGAGCGTGAGGGGTGTCACTGGACTCGGACACCGGGCTCCTGGGTGTATCGCCGGACATCTGGGGACGCCCCTGGGTGTATCGCAGGAAAGCTGGGGATGCTCCTGTGTGTGTCGCAGGAAAGCTGGGGACGCCCCTGTTGTTTGTTTGTATATTGGGTGGTTCAGGACGCACTTTATTCATGTTCACGGCTAATGGCGCCGCTCACACTGTTTCGTCGGTGGGCCGCGGGATTGGGAAATGCTCTGAGTGGCGCGAGTGTTGAACCCAGGATCTTTGGTACCCAGAGCTCAACACCTTAACCACTCGGCCATTCCCGCCCCAGGGACGCCCCTGGGTGTGTCGCTGGGCGGCGGGAGAGACACCCTGTGGTGGGCCACTGAGCAGCGGTGGACGCCCCTGCGTGTGCCACTGGGGAGAGTGGTGGTGGTGGTGGGGGGAGGGGGAGGAGTGGGACGGGAACGCCGTGAGCATGTCTTCAGACAACTGTCCTGAAAACCAACAAGGGGCCCTCGGAATGCGAAGCTACAAAATTTGAAGCTTGTCCACGTAAAGCGGCTCCTAGTCGATTGTGAGCTCATCCGTAAGTATCTGCATAGCGGCGCCGGGTGACGATTCCACCAGGCAGCTGACTGGTTTCCCCGGCGGACGTGTGGGCAGCTGTTGCTGCTGAGCCGTGACTGCGTATGTCTGCTAAATGGCCGCTGCAAGACAGCCGCTGGGTGTGCTTGCTAACACAAGGCATCCTTAATGGCCGCTGCAAGACAGCCGCTGGGTGTGCTTGCTAACACTAGGAATCCTTAATGGCCGAGCAACGACGGAGATGCATCTGGTGTCTCTCACCGCGAGTATTTCGGTGGGAAGCTGTGCAGTGTATACATGCGGAAGAAGGCTGGCGGAAATGGTTGCTGCCAAGGCAGCTAGAGGGTGCCCGTGGTGGTTTGAGACTGGCCAGCTACACTATGTCTTGCTAGTAATGCATTGGTCCACCGGCGAATAAGAGTCGCAAGGCTCTGTGATGTGGGAAATCTGTGAACGATTCTGTGTTCGTCAGCAGTTCTGTGCGGCCCCGTCCATTCAGCAGCTCTGTGGCGCGTTCGTTGCCATTTGAGCTGCACCGCGGCCTGCCCTGCGACGTCCGCCAGCTTCGAGTCACGCCTGCTACTTTTATTGGTCAACTTTGGTCGGCACATTTGGCCAAAGCCTGCTTGGTGCCAGTCGGCTGACCACAATAATTTGCGCTCCAGTGGCGGTCGCGGCAGCAAGCCGCGACCGCGAGCCGGGCGAACTCTGATTTGTGCTCGCGGGAAGTGACGCTACATTTGTGCTCCTCGGCTCTCGGGACCGTTGGGCACTGGCACTGCGGCCATCATTGCCTCTTATCGTCGTGGTGGAATCCGCACACAAATCGCAGAATCGCCATCTGTATCGTTCGCCAATTGTGGACGGAAACCGTTGTTCAACTGTCCAGCACCAACGACAACGACCCATGGTCACGTCGCATGACGTCATGGGCGGAAGCAGGGGGAGAGATGCAGGTGTCGACAAGAAGCAACCCCACATCGCACGTATTGTATACGGATACCATTGGGGTGGAGGCCAATGCTACGTTGATGGGGAGGGTGTTGATCCGCTCGGAATTATATGGAGCGACAGGCTTGTCTTGCTGCGTGGTATGCTCTGCAGGTCTGATGTATATGCATGCAGGCACTGAGCCGTTTCGCATCCTGATGTGGTGATGGGTTGCAAATATGGGCGTAACAAGCTGAGGACAAAGCATTCTCTGATTATATGCGGGCAATGATCACATACAAGACGTTCTCGCCACGGTTAGTGCCGACCGTGACAGTATAGCAAGCACTGTTTACCGTGGGACAGATGCGTCCGGCTCATTTGAATGGTATATATGGCCAGGTGCAGTTCAGCTTAGTGATGCTCATTGGCGGTCACAGCTCAGACGACCTCTGTGCATAGCATAGACCCATGTCAAGTGTACATGGTTGCCATGCCTAAGTCCAGACGCAGTTCAGAATCACTCGAACAAAAACGCCGAATGTAGTGTCATTGCCAGGTCGGGGTAACCTGAGGCTTGGGTTCAGTTCGGATAGATTTAGACATTTAGGCGGCATTGAGGTGGCATACTGCAGGCTGCCTTTGTCGGAAGCCAATGGTGGCGGCGAATTTCCAAGGGGCTAAACGGTACACAGAGCCAGTCAGGAGTTGGACATTGCTCACGCCGGCCGTAATTACCCCCATATCTGACTACAGAACCGGCCCCCACATCTGACCACAGAAAGGGCTTCCACATCTGACCACAGAACCGGCCCCCACATCTGACCACAGAACCGAAATTATGCCAGGCGTGGTACAGAATGGAACGGCGCGGCAGCCGACTCACTGGCAGAGGGTGGCTGACGGGACCGCCATTGTCACCTGACAACTGGCAGAGGGTGGCTGACGGGACCGCCATTGTCACCTGACTACTGGCAGAGGGTGGCTGACATGACCGCCATTGTCACCTCACTATTGGCAGAGGGTGGCTGACAGGACGCCATTGTCACCTGACTACTGGCAGAGGGTGGCTGACGGGACCGCCATTGTCACCTGACTACTGACAGAGGGTGGCTGACGGGACCGCCATTGTCACCTGACTACTGACAGGGTGGCTGACGGGACCGCCATTGTCACCTGACAACTGGCAGAGGGTGGCTGACGGGACCGCCATTGTCACCTGACAACTGACAGGGTGGCTGACGGGACCGCCATTGTCACCTGACTACTGGCAGAGGGTGGCTGACGGGACCGCCATTGTCACCTGACAACTGGCAGAGGGTGGCTGACGGGACCGCCATTGTCACCTGACTACTGGCAGAGGGTGGCTGACGGGACCGCCATTGTCACCTGACTACTGGCAGAGGGTGGCTGACGGGACCGCCATTGTCACCTGACTACTGACAGGGTGGCTGACGGGACCGCCATTGTCACCTGACAACTGGCAGAGGGTGGCTGACGGGACCGCCATTGTCACCTGACTACTGGCAGAGGGTGGCTGACGGGACCGCCATTGTCACCTGACAACTGGCAGAGGGTGGCTGACGGGACCGCCATTGTCACCTGACTACTGACAGGGTGGCTGACGGGACCGCCATTGTCACCTGACAACTGGCAGAGGGTGGCTGACGGGACCGCCATTGTCACCTGACTACTGGCAGAGGGTGGCTGACGGGACCGCCATTGTCACCTGACTACTGGCAGAGGGTGGCTGACGGGACCGCCATTGTCACCTGACTACTGGCAGAGGGTGGCTGACGGGACCGCCATTGTCACCTGACAACTGGCAGAGGGTGGCTGACGGGACCGCCATTGTCATCTGACAACTGGCAGAGGGTGACTGACGGGACCGCCATTGTCACCTGACTACTGGCAGAGGGTGGCTGACGGGACCGCCATTGTCACCTGACTACTGGCAGAGGGTGGCTGACGGGACCGCCATTGTCACCTGACTACTGGCAGAGGGTGGCTGACATGACCGCCATTGTCACCTCACTATTGGCAGAGGGTGGCTGACGGGACCGCCATTGTCACCTGACTACTGGCAGAGGGTGGCTGACGGGACCGCCATTGTCACCTGACTACTGGCAGAGGGTGGCTGACATGACCGCCATTGTCACCTCACTATTGGCAGAGGGTGGCTGACGGGACCGCCATTGTCATCTGACTACTGGCAGAGGGTGGCTGACGGGACCATCATTGTCATCTGACTACTGGCAGAGGGTGGCTGACAGGACCGCCATTGTCACCTGACTACTGACAGGGTGGCTGACGGGACCGCCATTGTCACCTGACAACTGGCAGAGGTTGGCTGACGGGGCTGTCATCACCTGTCCCACCGTTTCCCTGGGATGGCCGGAAGGCAGGGAGCGCACCGTCACGGCTGCCATAGAAGAGCGCCATTCGGGATGATTTGATTTTAGTACGGGTGATAATTTTTAATCGTCGACAGGTTCACCTTGCTCGATTTGGCTGCTGTGCCCATCGGAGGTGATATTTATTTACCTTGGAAGGTAAATAAATATCATGTCTCTCCCGAGTGAGAGACATACTTCCAGCATGAGGCGCACAACGCGCAATTGACTATTTTAATTTAACTCACATTTGTTCTTGCTCGTCCTATAATGGAAACCTAGTCAAACACACACTGAACGGTTTGGGATGGCGAGTGACGCAGTATGTCAGTACCAGTATACTACCATATGTCAGTACCAGCATACAGTATTTCTCAACTTATTACATCACTCAATTCATGGCTTCAGCATGAGAATTTGCCATTTATCTATGCATGGCTGTATATCTAACGCCAGAGGGCAGTGGCGCCAGATATGCTGTCAAACCGTCCGAAACATTGATGCAAACGGAACGCTCAGTACTATTTGAGCCAGCAATACCCGCTGCCAAAGCTCGCCGAACACTCCGACCTGCCGATTGGCCTCATTGGTTGCTGATTTTGCAGCTGCACATCCTTCATTTTCGTGGGGTGACAACCGTCGCTATTTTTCTTTCCACATTTCGTTTCGGTTGGGGTGAGACACGTCACTTCACGTGATATTCGTCTTCGTCGTATTTTGTTCTCTGTGTTTCTGTGTGTTGCTTGTGTTTGTATAGATGTCGTTTGGCAGATTTTTTCCCCCACGATGGAAAAAGAACGCAAAAAGGATCTTGATTCTAGCTCGCCACCGGACTCCGAATCCGAATTTCCCTCACTGACCATAGCTGATGACCATCGCGCGACCCCGGACATTGCTAATGCTGCTCCCTCTCTGGATACCACCGTCAATGATCCACGCCGCACTGCTCCCTTGGATGACGCCATGGAAGCGCTTTGTGCCTCGCCAACTCCTGTCCGTCCCAAGACCACGACCCCGTCTCACGCTCCGGACCAGACTATCACTCTTCGCGCCGTTGACCCATGCTCGAGCCGGACCACGCGCTCCCAACCTGACACAATCCAACCCACCGAACTCTACCTGGTCAGCTCTTACGTAGTCGTCAAGCCTGTCGAGCAAACCGTTTCCCTCCGTCGTGTCAACGTTTTGTGGCCAACTAAACAACTTCTCGCCATCTGCTCCGCAGCCAATCCCGACATTGAAGCCGCGGCTAACGGAATCTTCGTCATCAAAACCGAAACCCGAGCCCAGACCGAAGCCTTCCTCCGTACCACTACATTTTGTGGTAAATACGTCGCAATTACTCTCCACTGCAAGCCCAAAACAACCAAGGCATCATGTTCGCGCCGAGGCTCAAATTCATGTCTGAAGGAGATTTTCAAGCGGAGCTCAGGCTGGAGGGGGTGACCCACGTCCGCCGCATCACATCCTTTAAAGGTGGTCAGAAGTGTGATGCGAGTCTCCTAGTCCTTACCTTCAACTCTACCACTCTTCCCATGACCCTCCTTGCAGGCTACACTTCTTTATCCCAAATCAACTTCGATGTTCTAATTGCCAGCGCTTCGGCCATGACAGTAAAACATGCCGCCAACCAGCCCGATGTCCGAATTGCGGCGAGCCACCCCATCCTGACTCCACCTGCTCCAAACCAGCCCACTGCCTCAACTGCCACACCTGTGACCACCTCACCACATCCAACCAGTGTCCGGTCTGGCGAATGGAGAAGGAAGTCTGCGCCGTCCAGTGTACGACCGGCGTTTCGTATCCCCAGGCCCGGCGGACCGTCGAGGCCAACTTCCCCCAATCAACAAAACCTACGCCCAGGTGACCAGTATCGCTCCCCCACCCCTCGTCCGCACACCACTTCCAACTCGACAGAAGCTGACACGATTCCCGGCCTGGCACCACTTGCCAAACTTACACCGATCACCAACACCACTCACAGACAACTCCGACTCCAAAAACCCAATCCGCTCCCACGAGGAGCAGCCAACCCCGCGGCCACCTAGCCGTTGAGTAGCCACGCTCGAATTCAGCAGGCCGTCCGGGAAAACACGGCGAGTCTAGCGCCGGCCGGCACTCACGTGACCCGACGGACCCCTGCAAGCCGGTGGGAACCCCCCGCGGCTACGGCCGGCTGCTGTGACCTCTCCGAAGTCACCGGTCGGTCGGACGGCTCCCCCCCCCCCCCGGGGACCGAACGGACACAACCCACGTCTCCGCTTGAGCTTCAATCGTGGCTGAGGCACGCACCGAAAGGTGCTGACAAACATCATTTTGTATTTTAAAGATCTGTTTTCCCTGCAATGGATTGTCGTAGTGCAATATACCAATCGGCCGAAATGAATTTTTTTTTTAGTGTACTCATTCCAATTATCAATAAACTTCAGGAAACATGGTTTCTACCCACCGATATGTATAAGATAAATCTCTTGAATTATTTCTTGTACCGCTACGACGAGGTACGGCGCAGTGGCGGTACTGCACTTTACATCAACCATGATTACACACACATACACACACACACACACACACACACACACACACACACACACACACACACACACACACACACACACACACAACAAAAAAAAAAACAACAAAAAAAACACTTGGTCACTTTTACAAGTCAGTCGCATTTCAAGTCAGTCGCAGTCAAGTAGCATTTACCTAGCGTTTTCATGGTCGGAACATCGACGTATGTTGCATATATATTCCGCAACACACAGATAACACAAATATGTTGACACCCTTAAAAAACCTCATAGCACATTTCAAAAGCCCTTTTATTTCACTGGGCGATTTTAGCGCACATGGGATAAAACGCGTACACACTCAGACAGTCGAGGACTCATAACTGAGGATATATTAGACGGGCACAATTTAGTAATACTGGAGCGCCAACATATTTCCACCTCTGACACCACACAGACACCGCAATAGATTTGTACATCTGCTTACCATATTTGCCAACGATTTTGACTGGACAATCGATACGGACATTCGTGATAGTAATCATTATCCCATCATATTTCCATTTATGACATACTCGAAACATTTCACCTGATAAACGTGAAGGTCCATTTCCTGTGGGTCACTGTGGCATCCCAGGAAATTAAGAAACAGATGAATTATCAAAAGCGCCATACATCACACGATTTCAGCAACATTTTGAAGGCATTGCAATTATCCATGCAACGGAACATTCAATATTTTTGTAACCAACAATAAACTCAAAACCCAAATCATACATAATTACAACTCATCAAACCTGTCATTGATTTATGGACATCATCTTTTCAAGCTAACCGACACGAGGTCACGCTCTATCGCGGCTTCAAATTGGACATGCTTTCCTCACATATTAAATTAATTATACAGCTTCACCTCGGCCTTCATACCCATCATGTGACAAACATCTTACCGCCACACATAAACTCTTACACTTCGAGCAATACCACGGCCCTAGATTTTACTTTCGGCCACGGATTTTACTTGAATACCACGTCCCTCGAATTTACCTTTTCTCTGCCCAGAGGAATTCCTTTTTCCCCTAGGGGACGATCACCCGTTTCTCATCGAACTACTTTTCATTTTTATCGTCAACGCAAACCTGTTTGAAGATTTATCAACTGAATTATGGAACATAGCATTCTTTTCGTCATTTTTTTTTGTCATTTACGGCACGAAATGGTCCGAGGAGGCCGAAGTGCCTAATTTAACAACACTCAAACACAACATTGGTGCCTGCCCCTGCCACCCACTACAAGCCCTGGCGCACACAAGCTCGCTCGTCTCCCATGTCCTTTCCAATTTAATATTAGCAGACAAATGATCTTGATATTTTACTCAAATATTTCCCCATATTTTACTCGCCAGAACTTGTTGAGCTGGGGCTTCAAGAAATACCTCTGGAGGAAATCTGCGTTCATCAATCATGTTGTTTCTCATCTTAAATGGTCTTTGCGAAATATTATTAAGCAAAAAGGAATAGTTTCTGTCAGTAAGCCGAATTAACGACATCAGCTTTCTCAAGACAGAATTGGCCCCCCATACGCACTACGCCCACATAACAAGCCCACATGAAGCCCACACTGGGCTTGTCTCAGTATGTCTTAGAGGAGCGTCGGCCAGGTGATATCCTGCGGCGATGACCGACGAAAACCTTACCGCTACATCCCCTCAGCATTGCCACCATATGCTATGCGCTCCTCGGTATATCTACGATTAGTTGACGCTCTCCGAGAGCATTGTCTCTTTCCGTTCCGGGTATCGACCCGCGCGAATCGAGGCCGCTGAGTGGGACCGTGATCTGGGAATTGTGACGTAACAGGTGACCCGACCCGTTTGTCACACAGCTATTGGGTGTGTTGCGCAGACTGAAATTTTCGGCATGGGTATTCAGCCATGCTCTGCGACTATAGTTCAATGTGATTCATGCACGACTATGGTTTTAAACGCGCTTCGTGATTGAACGCGGGATGTAAAGGAGTTGACTGAATGCAGGTCACGACACATTGTTTCGTCACCATATTGTTTCGTGACACTGCATTCGTTGTAGTTATAAATACAGGTATTAGGCGAAAAGAAACCGTTCAGACGCCCAACTATGCGAGCAACTAGGAACTCAGAAGGGGGATTTGCCATGATATGTGGATGGACACCTTTTCAGCAACCAGGGGCTTCGTCGATTGCTCCCTGTACGGCTACTGTCAAGGTAAATGCGAGTGTGCAAATCCACAAAAAGGCATCACAGTTTGCACAGTGACTCACCACTCTGCGTGGCTGTGAGTCGCCCCTGCAACGCGGAGAGCACGGCCACGCACTGGGAAAATGTCGAGCCGTCGATCGCGACGCCTATCTCGTATGCCTATACCCACGCAAGACAAATGTGCTCTCAGATTTGAAACAAAAAATACAATCGCTACATCGTGCCTACTGATGTTCCGTGACAGCCGAGACGTCTGCCGAGAAAGTTCGTAGCGACCTTCGAGCGTGGCTGAGGTGTGCAGAATGTACACCATGTCTACGACTACGGGTGGAGAAAGGAGTGCAGCTGAAACTAACGCTTCCGCCATTGTTTTCACTTATCTCATTACCTATGTAAATAACCCGCATTGCTCACAGCGAGGACCATGGGGAAGCAGCTAGGCTTTAGTTTATACAGTATGTTTTGATAATTATTCCAATCGTGTTGAGGCGTGCTCTGTTGTACGGCCATCGTCATGTACTCATGTCCGAACACGGGTTATGGTTATGGTCACGAGTGGTAGTCGCCGACAGAAGACCAATGGGATAAGTTGCGTGTATAATGGGATAACCGGGACTCTGCAGAGCCCAATGGTAATGGTAATGAGTGATAGTCGTCGGCAGGAGACCATTGGAATAAGTCGGCACAGTGAAATAACCGGACACACTCAGAGCCGTATTCTGGTGGTAATGAGTAATGGTCCTTCATAGGAGATCATTGGAATAAGTTGGCACAACGGCCGGCCCATGCATGGCCGAATGGTAATGGTAATGGGTGATAGTCGTTGACAGATCATTGGAATAAGTTGGCCCAACGGCCGGCACGTGCAGCGCAGAGTGGCACTCGCCGACCATAATCGCACGGGAAGATTCTCTTTCGATGGAGTGACGGAGAACTTTGCAGCGACGAGTCAAAGTCGTCAATGTTTTAAGACCGCATGGTGAAGAGGCACTCAGATGGAATAACGATTTCGTCGCCAACTCGCTCTCGGCCAGCGTGGCTATCGACGTTAGAAGCGAGCGCATTTGGTCGATGGCGAACACGACCGACGGGGGGGGCGCTGTTGAACTGGAGCGACTTCCGATCGGACCGGCAGCCTTTGCTGGCCGACCATCACGCCGAAGCGCCTCCGTCTGCGACATTCGGGCCAAACTCGTGGCACGGGCACGCGCCGAAGTGAACTGCTGAGGAAGTTGTTGCGACCAGACTGGTGCAGTCTGGTGCAGCCAGGCACAGTGCAGTGACAGCCACAGCCTGGTGTATTTAAATCGGCCAAGTTAAAATACGAGCATAGCTCGTAGCTTAAACTTGTGGCACGGAGTCCTAATCACACAGCCTCCTGTCTCATCCCACCGCCACGCTCAGAATCAGATCACATTTCACGATGAAACAGCATTCTGGACTATACCCACCTGCACGACGAGTTTTGTCTAATGCGATGTTAGGTGCCCCATAGTCATTCAAGAGTCATTCATTTCCCCGTGTTTTCCTAGCACGATGATTCCACCCGGTGCATTCGCCGTGTTTGTTGTCGTAAAGCCCGGCACCGTGGCCGGGACTGTTTGTGGGCTACGCTTTGGCCAGACGTGTGGTCGGCATGTGTCGGAGTGAAACGCCACCAATTACAAGCTGCACTGCGACCGCTGCGAACAGTATTGGACAACATTGAAATGAAGAAATTGAAATTTAATTGAATTCAGTTGAAGTTTGACAACATTGAATGGATAGATGGAATCCAATCTGCAATGCGTTAAGAAAACAAACTACTTTCGTTCTGGAATTTTAAAAGCTGCATTTAGGGATGGAGAATCCGACAAACCAAATCGTGGTCATTCCTGCCAACCAGAACTGAATATCCTATTGAGGCCAACAAACAATAGCATGATGGTAGTAATGCAGAATTGGTGATCTAGGAGCGCCTCAACCACATTTTCTGATATTGAGAACAGAGTTGATGACTCCAGTGGTAATGTAAGCACGGGATCACTGCATGCATTTGTTCTGGAGTAATTCAGATCTAGGACGAACTCCAACCGAGTCTACTCCAGTGTGCATGTAAGCAGATATTTGATGTGACCGTCCCTACCGAACCCCTTAATAACTTCTGTTTGGTTGCTGCGTTTCAAATGCTAAGGTCGCACCCAGAATTAGACCCAGCCTTTTAATTTGTATATCTAACAGCTTCGGCATGACGTTTTCCCTGACGAGCTCTTGATTTCTCTTCAAAGAAAAGTGTTTGTGGCGGTTCGAACCTTCCGGCGAGACCCGACGCACCACCTGTACACTATGCAGGTGACCTGGCAAGCCTCCAAGACGGGATTTACTCTTGGTACGCAGCACGGCAGTCGATATCGCAGCCAGTGTAGTCCCAGAGGCAGTCGAGATCGCAGCCCGTGTAGTCCCAGAGGCAGTCGATATCGCAGCCAGTGTAGTCCCAGAGGCAGTCGAGATCGCAGCCAGTGTAGTCCCAGATGGAGTCGAGATCGCAGCCAGTTTAGTCCCAGATGGAGTCGAGATCGCAGCTAGTCTAGTCCCAGATGGAGTGGAGATCTCAGCCAATGTTGTCCCAGGGGAAGTCGACATCCACATTATTTTTTATTCCAAGCGCCCGCATTCCCAGCGATGGAAGCCACCTGACACCCAGCACCTCACACGATGAAGTCGGAGATCTGACACCCAGCACCTGACACGATAAAGTCGGAGATCTGACACCCAGCACCTGGCTCGATAAAGTCGGGGACCTGACACCCAGCACCCGACGCGATGAATTCGGAGACGTGGCAGGTGTGGCTGTGTCCAAGAATTGGTAGCACGCCAGACATTGATTATAATTATGTTGCTGAGCGGAATTCACAGGCCCGGTGGTGGATCTACACCATAAGCTCAGCTGATAATTGGTCTCTGTGATGGTACATCACAACACATGGTGTGAAGAATTTAAGAGATAAAAATCGACTCGGAATTCCGTGCGCCTGGAGTCCGATTAAGCAGTATTGTATCAACAGAATCCGCTTTCGGTCAGGTTAAATGTCGGTTGGTTATTGGTTTTACGACACGTCGACCGTTGAGTCATATAGAGTCGCCAATCTCTCACGCCGATTGGTCGCGGGCGGAGAGCAGCGACAGGTGAGACTCGAACCCACAATCTTTCGATTGTGAGACGAGCATCTTACCCCTAGACCACTCGTCCCCTCAGGTTAAATGTCAAGCTCTGTTCTGTCCTGTTCTGCGTTGAAAGCCAACGTTATGGTACCGCTAGTCTTTCAACTTCCTTGCTTCTAATCCCACGCACAGCTGGCTTTATGCATATGCTGTATGTACGTGCGGCAACCAAGTTGGCAATTGGTATCCATCTGCCCAAATTGGTACCCAAGTCAGTTCTGTGATCCGGACTTGGTGATGGTCCGTGTCGATGTCCAGTCGCTGTTCTGTTGCTGTTCCGCCTCTTTGTCTAGAGGCCCGCAGGAAGCTTGTTTTAAGCGTCTGTATACCGAAGCGGTGCGTTCGTGAGATCGCCCGAATACATGAGACGCCTCAATCAGGTTTTCGATTATTGCTAAGCTCCTATTGCGGGCTGAGCGACACAGTTCCACAAGGATTCTGATGTGGTGAAACATTTGTGAGAGGTGCCATGCTAATTGTCATGTGGTTCTTTTTTACTCATGTAGTGGAAGCTACCTGTTCTGACGTCGACTGTTTGTCGCCACCATTGGTGTTTTCAGCCTTTGTGCGTTCTGAGCGTGAATTGTGAACATTCCTACGCTTCTGTGCCATCCTGATAATCGCAGCTACGTGTTTGGATCTGTGTCTGTGAAGCTCGTCCAAAGCCTAAATCGAATCCATGCCAGTGGACGAAACTATAGCCTCCTTGCTCTGTGCAGACTCCAGTAAATAGTTGAGCTGGTGATGTGTTGGTTCGCTACTGAATCGGATGGACCACTAAGGTGGACGCCAGTTGAGCTACCAGCAGATCGGATTCGTCCGTCCGTACATCTCTCAAGCGGCTTTGTGGGAGCGCGGACTAAAAGGCGCCAACGGCGACACAAACCATTCGAAATGAACTGAGGAGCGAGCCTTACGGTGGACTTGGAAGACGAACAGCTGGAGCACAACACCAGCGTGTAATTAGGCTACGGTGGACCTGGAGGACTGGGATAGCTGGGGCACAACACCAGCGTGTAATTAGGCTACGGTGGACCTGGACGACGGATGGCTCGAGCACAACACCAGCGTGTAATTAGGCTACGACGGACCTGGAGGACGGGGACAGCTGGGGCACAACACCAGCGTGTAATTAGGCTACGGTGGACCTGGAGGACAGGAATAACCGGGACACAACACCAGCGTGTAATTAGGCTACGGTGGACCTGGAGGACAGGGATAACTGGGACACAACACCAGCGTGTAATTAGGCTACGGTGGACCTGGAGGACTGGGATAACTGGGACACAACACCAGCGTGTAATTAGGCTAGGGCGGACCTGGAGGACGGGGACAGCTGGGGCACAACACCAGCGTGTAATTAGGCTACGGTGGACCTGGAGGACAGGGATAACCGGGACACAACACCAGCGTGTAATTAGGCTACGGTGGACCTGGAGGACAGGGATAACTGGGACACAACACCAGCGTGCAATTAGGCTACGGTGGACCTGGAGGACAGGGATAACTGGGACACAACACCAGCGTGTAATTAGGCTACGGTGGACCTGGAGGACAGGGATAACTGGGACACAACACCAGCGTGTAATTAGGCTAGGGCGGACCTGGAGGACGGGGACAGCTGGGGCACAACACCAGCGTGTAATTAGGCTACGGTAGACCTGGAGGACAGGGATAACCGGGACACAACACCAGCGTGTAATTAGGCTACGGTGGACCTGGAGGACAGGGATAACTGGGACACAACACCAGCGTGTAATTAGGCTACGGTGGACCTGGAGGACAGGGATAACTGGGACACAACACCAGCGTGTAATTAGGCTAGGGCGGACCTGGATGACGGACGGCTGGAGCATAACACCAGCGTGTAATTAGGCTACGGTGGACCTGGAGGACGGACGGCTGGGGCACAACACCAGCGTGTAATTAGGCTACGGTGGACTTGGATGACGGATGGCTGGAGCACAACACCAGCGTGTAATTAGACTATGATGGACCTGGAGGACTGGGATAGCTGGAGCACAACACCAGCGTGTAATTATACTACGATGGACCTGGAGGACAAGGATAGCTGGAGCACAACACCAGCGCGTAATTAGGGTACGATGGACCTGGAAGACAAGGATAGCTGGAGCACAACACCAGCGCGTAATTTGGCTACGGTGGACCTGTAGGACAAGGATAGCTGGAGCACAACACCAGCGCGTAATTAGGCTACGGTGGACCTGGAGGACGGGAATAGCTCGAGCACAACACCAGCGTGTAATTAGGCTACGATGGACCTGGAGGACGGACGTCTGGGACACAACACCAGCGTGTAATTAGGCTACGATGGACCTGGAGGACGGTCGGTGTGGTACAACACCAGCGTGTAATTAGGCTACGGTGGACTTGGAGGACGGACATCTGGAGCACAATACCAGCATGTGGTTAGGCCCGCAGCCAAAGCCCAGCAGAAGAGCCGAGGAATGGCACGCAAGCAGAACCCGAGCAACACTGGAGCTGAAGCCTGACCACTGAACTTCCCAGAGCCCTTCTCTGCCAGGCAGCCAGGACTGGACTCTAAAAGCAGGAAGTCGAATCATGTCTCACCAACTTAGTCCAAACAGATAACCTGAAGTCAAGACCAGGACCAAAGCAAGAGCTCCAATGGTGTGACCGAGGGCTTGGAATCAACACGCAAAACAGCTTTGGAGCTGGCGCCAGTATTGGACAAAAATAGTGTCAAGCTGATGGTCAGATCAAAAGCCAATTAGGGAATGAGAATAGCATTAGAGATGTGACGCTTGCACGGTAACACCGTGCGCATTTAGAACCCCGCCCAGCGCCGACCCTGAACCCTACCACGAGGCACGCGGGATCCGACGTCAGCGGCAGGCCCCGCGGCAGCCGCGCTCACGTGGACATCATCTGTCGTCGGGCGGCGTCGGTGCGGCTATCCCAGAGGCATCCCAGATGCCATCGTCGGACTGTAGCTCTCTGTTGATCGATCAACGCGGGGCCGCGGCGTTCTCGGAGGTATCGGGGCGCGGCGGCACCTTTGAGGCGGCGCCGCACCGACGCCGCGCCGGCTGCAGAGCCGTCGTCGTCGTCGTCGGCGCCGGCACTGCACCTGCGGGAGCCGGCGCCAAACAGAGACGGCCGGGCCGGGCGCCCAAACAGAGCGGACAGGACGAGAAGGGTCGGCGGAGAGGAACTGGCGGACGCCTGGACGTGGAAGAAAACGGATCGGACGGAGTAGGGAGCCAGTCGGGATCTGGAGAGAGATGACAGAGGGCGGCGCCTGGCGACAGTGACGAACACTGCTCGCAGCAAAACGCACGTCATCATGTGAGACCTAGACGTAGCCCAAGCTGCCCTTCTCAGCCGTGCGGACGTTCACAGTGTGCTTTGTTCTCAGATAATTGGCGACATGGGCCGACCCAGTCAGCTGGAATTTGGTGCGCGGTACATGGGGCATCGGTCAGTTTGTTGGGTCCTTAAGCCGTAGCCAGCCAATCGGTTGAAATCACCTGGCGATAGGAGCTCACGCCGGTCGACTAGTTTCAGACGATGGAAATATTCGAAATTCTGCTCTCATCCAGAATGAGATAATAATCACAATACTTTTATTGGATTCAGGTGTGCGTACGGATGTATTCAACTACAGAACTCAGTATCTCATTATGTCGATGTAGATCTGCACTGTAATCACCTTAGCTGCTTCCGCATGGTTTCGATATTCCGATGAACTTCCGAGTTGTTCAATAAACCCTTCCTATCAACGTCTGACTCAATAGCTGCGACGCAAGTCACAGCTCACTGCCAAAGCTGAAGCACCTTTTCCCACTCCAGGACAGTCCCGGCAGAGAGCAAGGCTGTGGTCTATGGAGGGATGAAGCAATCGGCGGCTCTTGAGGAACGGGTACCTGAAAGGGCCTGATGGGTCTGGGAGAGCCTGCGAAAGGTTTTGGGCACCCGAGAAAGAGAGTTTGGTGGTCTGAAGGAGGTTGAGAGTGCGTGAGGTAGCCTGAGGGAAATTGAGGGTGCCTATGTATGCATATTGTATACATGTATGTGTATGTGTGATTAACTTATATATATTTATATATATATATATATATATATCCACCACATTTCACAGCTACGTGGGAGCAACACGATGATGCAATGCTGTAAGCGACAGGTGAGAGCAGATACTTCAAAGGCTAATGAGCAGATGCCAATAAGGTAGACCTGGCGAGAACGCTACGATGAATTCGATGTCGCACACACGCAGAAATCGACTTTCTCAACAAGTCAGGCCCTCATCAGCTTCGTTTGAAATGATCTGCTAAGCGACACTTAAAGCTTTCAATGTAGCTGACTGCAGTAATGGTATGCGGTAGAGTGTTCCAGGCCTAAGGTGCTTGAGAAAGTTTGGGGTGCCCAAGAGTTCCTGGGATAGTCTGAAGGGGTCCAAAGGTGCATGAGAGTGTGAGATTGTAGTACATGGAGCATAAAGAAAGCATAGTACATAGTACATCTAATTATAATGCATACATCGTAAAGCAAAGGTGGTACATAGTACATCTATCAATAGTACATACAGCATGAAGAAAACATAACTCTGGTTATGTTTTCTAACCAAAGTACACGCAGCATAAAGAACACATAACTATGGTTATGCTTTCTAGCTACAGTATCTTTATTTTGCCCGCCGTTCACGGCTGACATGCAGCAAACATACGCCCACCAGTTCCGTGTTGTCGTTATTTTTTACAACTAGTTTATATTGAATAATACATCGGGCTCGTGAATATCCCCAAGTAATACTATGGCGGAGAGCGACTTAACAGCAAGGCAATTTTCAATCGTTCAATAATAAGTCGACAGCAAATGTTGACAGCTCAATACAAATACTGCTCATATCGAAAAAAAACAATCGACATCACTGTAGTCCAGAAGGAACATCTGTCACTGATGAGATACTTAGAGAGAAGGGATTGTCGAAAGTTTCCTTTGATACATTTTGTTTTGCCCTTTTGCTAGTTGCGTGATTGAAGGACTAGAGAGGCAAGCACGTTATGTTCGATGAAAGCCAACTCCCGCTGTAGTCGTGCCTCGTTCGGCCTTGATTGTTTGCCGGGCCGCTTCGATTCCCTCTGTCGACGTTGCTTCCGTTCTTTTGTCAACTCACATGGTGTCCTCTCTGACGGCATTTGACGGAGTATGGCTAACCTAGCTAACCTAGTTCATTAATTGGGTTTGTTGGTTAGTTAGCAAGGCCTAGTTGGCCAACGAGTGGTTATGATTTAATGTTTGCGATAGTTGATTTTTTATATTATATTGTTGGATTGCGTTAGATGCTCGCGTTGGCTGATGGTTCGATGGATGTGGTCTGATACGATACAAAAAATGCAATGAATTTGTAATCAGTAGTTTACTATCCTGTTTGTCGCGTATTATCCTATCCTATCCTTTCCTAATTTCGCACTTTATTTGTGATAAAAGTCGGCTAATTAGCCATATCGAATGTAACTTATGCAAATGCAATGCATGCAAATGCAAATTATCCATGTGCTCGTATTTTGCTAACAACAAGAGAGCCGGCCTGCTCGATTGCGTCCAGCCCCGCCTCAGCAGACGTGAAGTGGACCCCAGTGGCACCAGCTGTCTCGACAACAATCGCCTGAGCCTTCCGTCTGAATCGCCGAGCCGATCGGACCGACGACTTATCGTGATTGGAATACGAGGAACGCTGCTATTCCTGGCTCCTGGGCACATACTGATCCTGGTGAACCTGAAGACCAGTCTAGCAAGTGTCTGCGGGTGACGTGGTCGGCACCTGGACATGCGCGAGGCTA
Source organism: Ashinkailepas kermadecensis (assembly GCA_034440615.1). NCBI lineage: Eukaryota > Metazoa > Arthropoda > Thecostraca > Neolepadidae > Ashinkailepas > Ashinkailepas kermadecensis. Next base: position 585,258 of record JAOTOM010005060.1, read on the forward strand.
TTTTCTTGGGGCGCAACACACTTGGACGGAGGAGAGTGCTCTGCTTAACCTAATTGAAATTGATGATGCATTGACGAACACCACCTGTTAGGCGGGGAGCATCCGCAAAGTATTTTGCACCCAACGTATCTTCAAGTGCCGTCATAGGCATACCACCAAGTATGCTTGTGGTAAAGGTTGATGCTCCGAGCCTGCAGCCATGAGAACGTGCCTGCATTTGTCGTAACTCGCCCAGTAGTCAGACCAGTAGTCCCTCGACACTATGTCATTCCCTTAACACCAGTAGTCAGATCAGTAGTCCCTCGGCACTCAGACTGCACCTAGACCAGTAGTCAGGACAGTATAGTCCCTTAACACTCTGTCAGTTCCACGACCAGTAGTCTGACCAGTAGTCCTTCAACACTTCGTCAGTCCCTCGACACCAGTAGTCATTTTGTCGTCCTCCAGTTCTCCACAGTGGTCAGATGTTAGCCTGCTTACAGTGCATGGGTCGATTTCCCGGCTTCTGACCGCCTCTCCCGCTCAACACGGTCAGTGCTGGTGCAGAGTTTTACAAGCCTGAAACGGCTTGTGAATCCGCAAACGGCTTCCCTGACAGCAGCTGTCGTTCTGGCCCGCCACTCCACTCTCGCCAGTCAGTCGGTGTATGTCTTCATCCGGGAAATAAGGATATGCGATGTATATGTGCAGTTCGTGGTTCTACCAATTTGCAGAAGGATTGATGCAAACTAGACCATCTAGGAGATGTGTGATTGGATTGCGGCTAGCACTGGCTGTGTCAGACACAACTGGCCCATGTGAAATGGGATCCACTGCAGGGCTACAGATACACTACAGGGATACACTACATAGCCCGCCAACTGGCCCATGTGAGGAGGGATACACTACAGAGTCCGCCGACTGACCCATGTGAGGAGGGATACACTACAGAGTCCGCCGACTGACCCATGTGAGGAGGGATGCACTACAGAGCTACACTACAGAGCCCGCAAACTGTCCCATGTAAACTGGAGTACATTAAGTGGTAAAGTGAATACATACTCAATAATTTATATGGGGTTTACATATTATATGGGTTTTCAGCGATCGATGTAAATTATGTATGTCAAAAGCACATTCATGCACAGAGCAATTCTTCAATGATACACATCATTACCCAGTATATAAATCCTACCTATTAATGTAATATATGTCAATATCTTAGGCGTTCAACCAGCCTCTAGTTCAAAACTGGATAGTTAGGTGAGCTTCGCAAGTCAAGTGGTAGGCCACTCCACGCTCGGCACGCTCGACCCAAAAATGGGGGCAGCACATGCTAGACACGCGGCATCTGCAGCTTGCCATCGCAAGTGACCATAGTGCAGGGGCAGACCCATTTGTCTCTTGAGGGTCGCAATTTCTTCGGACGGGCGCCTCTGAATGAATATTTCAAGGGGGAGAGGGGTGCATTCGAGCACGCTGAAGGGCGCCTTTTTCTTTCAGACAGGCGCTTCTGGCTGAAAAACTCGATGGTGATGCAATCGAGCCTTCCCGGAGAGAGGCATTTTCCCTGCCGCGGGTGGATGCCCCCAGTGTCCTGCCCCAGTGTATCAGCTAGGTACTGCGGAGCGATTGGTGACAAGTTCCAGTATCTGTACCACCCCCTGCCCTAATTTATCGACCAGGTACTGCGGAGCGGTTGGTGACAAGTTCCCGTATTTGTACCAGCCCCTGCCCTAATTTATCGACCAGGTACTGCGGAGCGGTTGGTGACAAGTTCCCGTATTTGTACCAGCCCCTGCCCTAATTTATCGACCAGGTACTGCGGAGCGGTTGGTGACAAGTTCCCGTATCTGTACCACCCCCTGCCCTAATTTATCGACCAGGTACTGCGGAGCGGTTCGTGACAAGTTCCCGTATTTGTACCAGCCCCTGCCCTAATTTATCGACCAGGTACTGCGGAGCGGTTGGTGACAAGTTCCCGTATCTGTACCAGCCCCTGCCCTAATTTATCGGCCAGGTACTGCGGAGCGGTTGGTGACAAGTTCCCGTATCTGTACCAGCCCCTGCCCGAGTGCATCGGCCAGATACTGCGGAGCGACTGGTGACATGCTCCTGTATCTGTTCAGGAGCATTGGCGTCATTTAATTGTCCGTGGATGATGAGTAGATCCCGTTTTACGATCACGGTATCTATTTTCATCCATCCTTGCTGTGATAGCTTGTGTGGCCAGCGTCGCGCTGAGCCGTAACGTGCCGTAACGTGACGTGCCGTGCCGTGCCGTGTCGTGCTGTAATGTTTCCCAGACCACCAGGTCAGGCGTGCGGTCAGCGCGTGTGGGAATACACGTAACGCAGGAAGTCGCTGGCTTTCCGTTCACGACACTGGTTCGCGGTAGCATGTGTCCGCTATCATACGGCCACCAAAGGAAATGCATTTCTGCACTCGCTTTTTCTGCGCAGCTGTACAACCTCCACAGACAGAACCTGCGCACACCAACGGGTGTGGTTAATAATAATGGTTGCGGTTGTGATAATATTGGTTTTGTTTCGTGGGATTTACGTTCGAGCAATGGCACAAACTACGATCGTAGTTTATTGTTTGGTAAGCTTAATTAATTCCAGTTCCTCGCGCTTTTGTGCAGGCCGCCAGATCTCCTGTGTGGCCAATGTCGCACCGTGCCGTGCCGTACCGTGCCGTGCCGTGCCGTGCCGTGCCACACCGAGACACTCGCCAGACCACTGCAGGTCACGTGTGTAGTCAATGTCGTGCTACACCGAGACACTCGCCAGACCACTGCAGGTCACGTGTGTAGTCAATGTCGTGCTACACCGAGACACTGGCCAGACCACTGCAGGTCACGTGTGTAGTCAATGTCGTGCTACACCGAGACACTGGCCAGACCACTGCAGGTCACGTGTGTAGTCAGTGCCGTGCCACACCGAGACACTCGCCAGACCACTGCAGGTCACGTGTGTAGTCAATGTCGTGCTACACCGAGACACTGGCCAGACCACTGCAGGTCACGTGTGTAGTCAGTGCCGTGCCACACCGAGACACTGGCCAGACCACTGCAGGTCACGTGTGTAGTCAGTGCCGTGCTACACCGAGACACTGGCCAGACCACTGCAGGTCACGTATGTAGTCGGTGCCATGTCATACCGAGACACTGGCCAGACCACTGCAGGTCACGTATGTAGTCAGTGCGGCCATACCGAGACACTCGCCAGACCACTGCAGGTCACGTGTGTAGTCAGTGTCGTGCTACACCGAGACACTGGCCAGACCATTGCAGGTCACGTGTGTAGTCAGTGTCGTGCCACACCGAGACACTGGCCAGACCACTGCAGGTCACGTGTGTAGTCAGTGCCGTGCCACACCGAGACACTGGCCAGACCACTGCAGGTCACGTGTGTAGTCAATGTCGTGCCACACCGAGACACTCGCCAGACCACTGCAGGTCACGTGTGTAGTCAATGTCGTGCTACACCGAGACACTGGCCAGACCACTGCAGGTCACGTGTGTGTCAGTGCCGTGCCATACCGAGACACTGGCCAGACCACTGCAGGTCACGTGTGTAGTCAGTGCCGTGCCATACCGAGACACTCGCCAGACCACTGCAGGTCACGTGTGTAGTCAATGTCGTGCTACACCGAGACACTGGCCAGACCACTGCAGGTCACGTGTGTAGTCAGTGCCGTGCCATACCGAGACACTGGCCAGACCACTGCAGGTCACGTGTGTAGTCAGTGCCGTGCCACACCGAGACACTCGCCAGACCACTGCAGGTCACGTGTGTAGTCAATGTCGTGCTACACCGAGACACTGGCCAGACCACTGCAGGTCACGTGTGTAGTCAGTGCCGTGCCATACCGAGACACTGGCCAGACCACTGCAGGTCACGTGTGTAGTCAGTGCCGTGCCATACCGAGACACTGGCCAGACCATGGGTCACTGTGTAGTCATGCTGCCACACCGAGACACTCCACACTCGACGTTGAGTTAACCAGACACTGCCAGACCACTGCAGGTCACGTGTGTAGTCAATGTCGTGCTACACCGAGACACTGGCCAGACCACTGCAGGTCACGTGTGTAGTCAATGTCGTGCTACACCGAGACACTGGCCAGACCACTGCAGGTCACGTGTGTAGTCAATGTCGTGCCACACCGTGCCACACCGAGTGCCACACCGAGACGCTCGTCAGGCCACTGCAGGTCACGTGTGTAGTCAGTGTTGCGCCACACCAGGGCGCTGGCCAGACCACTGCAGGTCACGTGCGCGGTCAGCGGCGGTGGGAACGCTGCCCACGCGGCCGCCGCTCGCTAATGAATTGAGCACCAGTTGGCGGCGGCGCGGCGGTCATCCGGTCGCCTCGGTGACCCCGACAAATCCGGTGGACTCCGCCGTGCCACCGCACATGACGCTGTTACTGAATCGGCCGCGACGCCCGCCGTCCACAAGTCTGGCCGGTGGCTTACACTGATATCGGTGGCTTGGCAGACTTGACACGGACTGCGATGGTTTGAGAGACTTTACGCAGACTGCGATGGTTTGATAGACTTTACGCAGACTGCGATGGTTTGAGAGACACTACACGAACGTCAGTGGCTCTGGTGGCTTTGCATGGAAGTCAATTGTTTTGGTGACCTCACCCGCCCGCTGCAGCGGGCGGGTGACCCAGACATCAAGAATCAACAGAGGTCCCAAGGCCTCAATAACCAACAGTCCCAGACCTCAATAACCAACCAGTCTTGATCTTGGTTTCTCCAGCATTTGACCACCTCACATGTTTGAGAAGTGGCCTTTAAAAGTTTGAATCAGAAAAGTAACCTTAATTACGAGCGAAGGCGAAACCTGAGCGGGACTTCTGTTGCTTATATAAGAAGCAATAGAACACACCAGCGCGATGGTGTGTTCAGCGGGTGTTCACGGGTCTCAGTGTTACGGTCAATGCGCCATCGAGCCCGGTGGCAGCGTTCGACTGTTACGGGTGGTAACGTTCGACTGATACCGGTGGTATACACTGGTATGGTGCCCTGACACGGATCTGGTACTGCGGGTGCCCTGATTGGTCACCGGATGCTCGGGGTGCTCTGACACGGGTGTTGGCGGTTCGCAGCTGCGGGTGCAGCTCATGATTGGTCAGCCGCAGCTCGGGGTGCTCTGACACGGGTGTTGGCGGTTACTGCAGCTGCGGGTGCAGCTCATGATTGGTCAGCGCGGGGCTCTGGTGCTTGACACGGGTGTTGGCGGTGCGGTGACTTATCGGTCCGCCACACCTCGGGGTTCTCTGACACGGGTGTTGGCTGTTACTGCAGCTGCGGGTGCAGCTGGTGGTAGTTTTGACTGGCCGGCGAACCACGACGATAAGACGACGGCAAACCACGTCACCTCCGGCTGCAGGTGACGCCCCCGTCTCCTGCACCACACCATTTTCAGTCGGTGGCACACCTTTGCGGCCGCAAAAACCGGTTCCAGAAGGAGAAGGAGGACGAATTTCTCTGGTATTAATATCACTAAAATGAAAATAATCTGAACTATCAGTCTGGTTATGCTTGTCGGTATCCATCCATTCAGCTTCCCATTATTTGTTTTTCGCTTGCGACTGCTACATCGTACAGCTCGGGACATAACGAACAGCGATAAGTCAGCACAAGATACCAACGGCGTCAGTTAGGATGCCGTCGCAACGCTGCCACGGCCAGAAGCCGACGTCGGTGACTCCGAGCTGGAGCGTGCGCCTCGGCAGCAGCTGCCGGCGTCGGGCCGCCGCAGCCGGAGCCGCTATCGGATGGAGCGATCCGATGGGGGCTGGAGCCCGTCCGGCACGAGCCACTCCGACCTGGGCGACCCCGGCGGCCAGCCCGGACCGGGTCGACTCCGCCGAACGGCCAGTCGGCACAATTACACGACACGGACCGGCCTGACCGGCGGCCGCCACCGGCCGGCCAGCTGTCGTCCGCCCAGCTCGGGTGAGTGACCTCAAGGAAACGGGCTCCGTGTCGCGTGCTGGGCCAGTGCTCATGTCCAGCTGAAACTGGCCGGTGCACGGTGATACGTGAAGATGGTGTCGGTTGGTTGGTTGGTTATTGGTTATTGGTTTTACGACACGTCGACCGTTGAGTCATGTAGCGTCGACAATCTCTCACGCCGATTGGTCGCGGGCGAAGAGTAGCGACAGGTGAGACTCGAACCCACAACCTTTCGATCGTGAGACGAGCATCTTACCCCTTGACCACTCGTCCCCTGTGAAGATGGTGTTGATGGACGAATTGAATGGCAACATGAACTGGTGGGGATTTCACCCGGTGGGAGGAAATGCACGAAGGAACGCACTCGCTGATCATGACTGCAGAGTTCACCTGCATCGTCCAATCCCATTGTGACATACATGACGATTATTGGTTTAGTGAGGTGATCGAAGAGGTAAATAACAAGTGCTGCATAGCTCATACCGGAAGTAAGGAGCATCACAGCTAACGACAATGCGTCTGGATGCTTGTGTACATGAAATGCACATACATTTTCGGTGTAGAATATGCCAGTTGGTAACCATAGCAACCATTGACGTCACTGCCCACTGTCCATCACTAAGTATGTCAGTCAGCGAGCGAATACCCGTGGTCGTACTGCGTGCATATCCGGATTTCCCACCACATATGGCTCAGCGACTTGCCTTGTCACGCCGGCCACGTATGCCGTGTATCAAACCGGCCAATGACCGCTAATTAGCGGAGCGATCCGCCAGTTGGTGTGTGTGTGTGTGTGTGTGTGTGTGTGTGCACAGCTCAGGGGTCGTGAACGCCGCCGGCCCGTCTGCACGGCAGTCGACCATCGGTCGGCGCCGCCAGGGAGCCACATTAAAGGCGCCGCCCGGCCGGCTCCTCGGCAGCCGTGTGTAAACACCTCGCCTGCATGTGAGCGGGGTCAGAGGTCGACACGCCGTCACCACCCCCCGGGCGACGGCCACGGAAGCGGCTGCACGGGTGTCGCGCCCGCCCGCCCCGTGTTCGTCTGTGATGTGTTACAGTAGCTGACGTAATCTAGAACGTGAAATGTTGAATACGTCCGCTTTGTATTCGCTCTGGTCACTTATTTATGGTCACAGTAGATCTTCTCCAGCATTGGTGGTTCACATTTGGCTAAATTCGCCAAAACCAAACGCCATCTGGGTGCATTGGTCTCCAGCCTTCACTGACATAAAACGGGGCTCGTTAGCTATAATGACCAGTCAGGTCTCGGTGTTCTAAGTCTTGATGAATGAAAGTCATTTGACCGTTAGGATCCTGGTGTCTGGTAATCCAAACATCAAGAGGCAAAGACTTCGTTAGTTAGTTGGTTATTGGGGTTAAGGAGCACATCGACTGCAGTGGTCACGTAGCGCCCATGAAATGAGTCGATCCTATCGACCTCAAACTAGCTGTCAAGCAGCCCCGTTGCGAGAACGTCATCTGCCACCATAGAAGCCCATGGCGAGAACGTCGTCCGCCACCATAGAAGCCCATGTTGAGAACGTCGTCCGTCACCATGGAAGCCCATGGCGAGAACGTCGACCGCCACCATAGAAGCAGCAAGTCGTAACGTCACCGCGGTAGACGAACAAGAGTGAACTCCTGCGCCATAAATTGCCATCACGTTTCCCATGCTGTGCAGATGGTACAATGGACTTAAGTACTTGTTATTTTATCTAGTGCTCATTGAATGTGAAATTCTTAATGAACATACTCTATCCCCAATTTATTATCGAGGTGTTCGTTCACGATTGTAGCTGCACCAACATAAATATACCTATTCGGTTTATATTGGACCTAAGTTACGTGAATGGCTTACTCAGAATTTCACATCAGCAAATGCTCCTGAGTTTATGTGCATGGCCGTATGTCAATATTGTTCACACAATTGCTGATAAATTGTTAAACACTTTGCTTTTCATCTTGGTTTTTCACTTCACTTACATCATGGCTTTGCTTTTCACTTGGCTTTTCATCGCAACTAGCTTCCAATTCAGAGCTCCTACGGCTCCCAGACTCGCCTGAGGCGGACGGGATCCGAAAATGTCGCACACGTTTACCCGTGACATCGCATCTGGACCTGAAGCACTGGCCCCTTTTGAAGTGCCTTATAACATGCAATGACAGTGGGAAAACGAGCGACATTGAATTGCACATCGCACCACTTTCCCTTGTCGACCTGCATGCCATCACGACAGGCCCTTTGCGGCTGCTTGCATAGCAGCTAACGATAAGCAACTGCAGGCACTTGTCAAGTGGACAAGTTACCAGCGAGCTTGTCCGAGGTCAGATCATGTGCAGACAGGTGACGTCATCAGCAGCAATCAGCTGGCCAATCATAGCCGCTGGAGTCGAGTCGTGAGCGGCGCATAACTGGCAATTAAGTGTGGCGGTAATGACGCCCGAAGAGCACACCGCTCATCTGCGCGGCAGGCTGTCAGGCGTCAGGCTGTCAGGCGTCAGACGTCACGGCGTCAGGCGCCGGGGATGTGCCTGCCTGGGGCTGGGCTAGGACAGCGCAGCGGCGAACTGTGTAACGCGCGCGCAACAGGCGTGTCAAGATGATGAGGTAATCGTAACGTCTTCGGTGAAATGTGCAGCGCCTCGGCTCGCTACCTTTCCCGGCCCGCTGCGCTGATGGGTTTGCTTCCTTTTGTGATCGACGGCTGTGAAATGTGATTGTTGTTCGCTGTCTTCCCGGTGTCTGGTTGATGACGTCGCGTCTTCCTTCCACCCGACCGACGGGCGCGTGAGCCGAGGAGAGCTGAAGAGAGCCGAGGAGAGCTGAGGGAAGTTGAGGAGAGTCGAAGAAAACTGAGGAGAGGAGGACCCGAGACGCCGAAACGCACAGCATGAAAACGTGTGGTTATATGAAAATGATTGGGTGAGCCAGCCGGTTGCGTACCTCTCGAATATCACTGCGTAACTACGAGCCATTGGAATTGAAAAACGATGAGCGCCCGGTGCCCAATGCTCATATTCAATGCGTCCATTCTTTCATCTCGCTCTCTCTCTCGCTCCCTCTCTCTCTCTCTCTCTCTCTCCTCTCCTCTCTCTCTCTCTCTCTCTCTCTCTCTCTCTCTCTCTCTCTCTCTCTCTCTTCTTTCTCCCCCTCTACCCACCATAAAGCCTGCTCGATGGCGACGATGAACGAAGAAGACGTTCGTGCATCCTCAGCTAACTATAACCTAACACCTCAGTCTCCTTTCATCTGCCCATCCTTTCCGAGTGTGTTACTACCGGTCTAACATATGCAATATCAAAGCAAGCTTCACAGCACGCTTCACAAGCATTTCAACATCCGCTGGTTTTGCAATTAAGCTAACGTAATTGCCACTCCTGGGCCAGACGCATTCTTCTCGGCCGTCTTCATTCTTCTCTAAAACAAATACTCCCTGCATTTACTTTGAATGAAAGGAGCATGTATTGCACGTGTTTCTCGGTGGCACTCATGGCTCGACGATGGCCAAATGCAACGTTTGCATGTGAGCAGTGACAGTTGCCAGCATGTTCACTGCCAGCTGGGTAGCGGAAAACAACCCTGCGAGCCTCGCCAGACACTTGGACAGCCCTGAGGACAATGGCCGTAATTATGTGTCAGCTGGTCTTGATTCCTCAATATAGTTATGCACCGGTAGAGGTGACACATTTCGAAATGACTGGGTGCTACACAGGCCGCTTCCTGACACCTCGGAACTGCTACACAGACCGCTTCCTGATGCCTCGGAGCAGCTACACAGACTGCTTCCTGACACCTCGGAGCTGTTACACAGACCGCTTCCTGATACCTCGGAACTGCCACACAGACCGTTTCTGACACCTCGGAGCTGTTAAACGGGCCTCTTCCTGACACCTCGGAGCTGCTACACGGATCGTTTCTGACACCTCGGAGCTGTTACACAGGCCTCTTCCTGACATCTCGGAGCTGCTACACGGATCGTTCCTGATACCTCGGAGCAGCTACACAGACCGCTTCCAGACACCTCGGAGCTGTTACACGGACCGCTTCCTGATACCTCGAAGCTGTTACACGGACCGCTTCCTGATACCTCGGAGCTGTTACACGGACCGCTTCCTGACACCTCGGAGCTGTTACACAGACCGTTTCTGACACCTCGGAGCTGCTACACAGACCGTTTCTGACACCTCGGAGCTGCTACCACCGTCTCGAATGGCCTTCGATTAGTAATGTCTGCAGCTTTTGGTAGTGGTGAGGGAATATTTTAAACTGTGTCACAAGCTGTCCGTGTATAAGTTGATTTTTTAGCTTCCAAAGATGGACTTCGACAACTGTGTCTTTGAACATTTCCTGCCCCCCCCAAAAAAAAAAAATAAGAAGAAAAAACAAGCACATGGAATTTGTGACCCTAGCAACATGTTAAATCAAATGGACGTGCGAAAGTATCCTGGCTTAGTCATATTGTTTTCGTAATAAGTTTAATTTGAATTTGTAGAGCGAGCGCCTGCAAAGCATGTGATCCCTCGAGATATTTCAGTTCAGATTTCAGAGACGTGACAAGATATTTATGTGCAACATTGGATACGTTTAGAAGACTTAATGCATCACCACATATTACTGTTTTCAAAAGTAATTCTTATCTACAACGATATACATAACAAATGTTCTGGTACTAAAATGTTCTTGACCTAGTGACCTGATCTGAGGTCACATTTTGTATTTTTGTTTTGCTTCTTTCGTCATTTGCCCACTGTGTCTTGCATGAATTCCTTATGAAAAACTTTTTAATGTATATCTAAAAACCGCATTGGGACGACGTCATGATCTGAATTTGTCGCGCCCTAGCTTAGACACTTTACGAGACTAGTGATCAATGTTATGACACAATGTGAACTCCTCGATTGTCGGAAGGTAAGTCAAACATCACAGCGATATTTTGTGGAATATAATAGTGTGGCCCCTCGCACTGCGAGGGTGGGGTTCAGATCCCTGACAGCAGCGGCTCCGCTCTTCAGGGTAAATCAAAGGGGCGGGCCCACCGCTCTTTGGCTTAAAGAGCATCAGACCGAGACGCAGCATCGTCAGCTATCGCAGTGATTATGGGACATTTACATGGTGGTGGACTGGGAAATATGAGTGAGCTCAGCTCACAAACGCATCCGTCACTGTCTGCCATGTGTACACGCTGCGATGTATCCGAGATCGATCAGGTCATCTGGGACAAAAACAACACCATATGGCGATGAGGATTCAAATTATTAATGCGAGTAGCGATCGCATCTTGCAAGTATCGGGACGGACCAAACGTGCAAGAACCAAAAACACGAAAATGAGAAGATGTGGTAGATGGCCAACGTGGCGGTAGTAGGCAAATGCAGTCGAGCGGATGCAGACGAAGGTATAGGTAGAGACGCATTGCACTTGCGAAGTACGTTAACGTGCAAGTGTCCGGCCAGCACGGCCAGATGACATTGGACCTCGTGATCACCGAATGCCCTGCCGTCGGTTTAACGTTTAAGGGTTGCTGACATTTCATCCATTGTGTGTCTGCATCGTGTTGTTTCACCAATGATGTTCACAATGTCGACTGGGGCTATGATTTTGATCGACTTTCGGTGACACGTTCAGCCAATAATGCATTGCGTCATTTTGATCCCCCTAATTTAAACCCTGAATTTAAACTCACCCGACCATTTTTACCCGAAGAAACCCATACTTAGTCACTTACTAGCGCTTCTTAACTGCTATATACGACGAGCATGAGGCGCCATGTAGACGACCCATGTGACCACTGGAGGCCCTGGACGGACGAGAGCTTGACGCAGGTTATGGGGCTCCCTGGTGGAAGCACAGGATCGGGTACGAAACCGTGAAAGATAAGCTGTGGGTCAACCGTAACTGCGCTCTCCTGTCAGCCGGTGAAGACCTGGCAGCCAGTGAAGACATGCACCTTATTGCGTCCAATTCTCGCAGAGGTGCCGAATTTCACAAGTGTACAAGCTCAGAAACATTTTCGACAATGCTGCACAATGCTTTCAATTTTGGGATGCATGCTCAACGTCCGTTAGAATAGTTCAGTCGCGGAAATGCTCCTTCCAATTTCGATCACGCGTCTGGAAAACCAATCTCATTCAGCCGAAACTGGCAGCAGTATTTTGCCGACAACGCACTCACCTACCGAATATGGTGTACCTGCCACAAGTTGAGAGCATGATGCCGACTGGTCGGATTGACAGAGGTGCACCCACCGTGTCGCAACTCTTATCTCCTGCAGCCATACCACTTCGCTCAGTTCACGCCGCACCCAATGTCCCGGCGCGACTGGCCGCCGGCAACTGACCTGGCCCGGCTCCGGGGCACGCGGGTCACGTGGTGGCGTGACGTCACGAGGGACAACCGGCAGTGGCCGGTGGCCGGCGGGGCTGGCGACCAGATTTGCCACCAAATATTTTCTTTCAACAATACATGCTCAAGCTTCGAAGAAAATGTTGTGGTGAACGCCACCAAAATCGGAGTTGACAGACCACGCATAACACTTGGCAAAGGAAGTCGAAGTTGAAATGCTGAAGAAAAAAAACTATTGCGGTTTTATAAGTGTAGTGGTAGTGCATGATCTGCTCAAATGCTGCTCAAATGGACTGCGAGAGCTTGACCCAGCCTAGCTCCCAAACTACGCGTGCCACAGTGGCGGATCCAGGGCGGCAACTTTGGGCATGTGCTCCTCCCCCCCCCCCCAGATAGCCATTTGGCGCCTCTTCGACTGGAAATGGCGCCCCTCCAGAGCACTTGAGTGCATCCACTCACTCAACGAGTTTTTCAGGTGGTGGCGCCCCTCAGAGTAGAAACGGCACTCTTTCCAGAGAACTGGGGCCCCTCCGGAGCTCCCCAGTGGATTTGGCGGGAGTGTGTCCCCGGGCCCGCCCTGGAGAGCCACCGGCTAACACGAAAGTTTTTTGCGCATTAGTGCCGAATGACAGATAAAGCTGCCACGCCGCTAAGAGTTATCTGGTGTTCTGCTAAAGGCTTTGCAACTATGCTAATGCCTGTTGGCAAATCGGATTCCCAGATCGGGAACTGCCAGCGCCATGGCCGCAATTCTGCCGAACTGCTTATAGCATATCAGCTAGTCTCCACCCTCCCAATGAAATGCCAAAGTGGCCTGACTCAAATTGAAAGGGATTTTCCCCGGCATTAATGGGTTGGCTAGCACTGGAATTGACCTGTGACGCCTAACACACTGGTTCCCATCGGGAGGCTTTAGCTTAATTAAGTGCGAAATACCTCGGAATGGCAATCATGGCCACCTCTCGTGACGCGAGTACGGCCAATTCTCCCGTATGGCGAGCGATACAACAGAGGTGCAGGCTACGTTGTGCTACTAATTAAACATATTTGGAATCAGAAAAGGATGACGAGGTCGACCATGTTCCCAAAATGCTTGCCTACCCAATGTCTTTTTTTACTTGTTAAATTTAGAATTTTCTATTTTTTTTCGAATGTTTATTTTTATAATGGGTAGAGCGCACCGAAAAACGTTGTTTTAAATAAATGTAGCCTCATAAAAGTGCTTATTTTACCAGAATGCTTGATTTTAGCCCTAATTAGCAAATATGCAAAACAAATACGTCATGAGAAAACCCAAAAGGCAAACATATGTCTGGTCCGTTTGGTTGCGTCCCAAAGAAACTCTGAAAGTTGCATTCAAATTGCCCGATAAAGTGTGACGAATGATTTTTTTTCGGAGATGACCTCACTTGACCTTTGTTAACTTGGTGACGGTGGATGACCTGACCTTAAAATTGTTACACAACATCTCAAATTGGTATGGTAAAAGGTGTGTCAAACCTCGGCGAGCTACTGGGCGAGTTTTTTTTATTTACTATTCGCATAAAACCTTAGGGGGGGGCGAAATAAGGACCCCGAGACGGCGCGTGATATTTGGTGCATTCGCACCATGGCGTTCGCTAAGGCGGAATAAATTCTCCATTGAATATTAATCTGCAGAATGTTCACCCAAGTGGTCACATGGGAGGGGATTGGGTGTGCTTAGAGGCATGGAGAGCCATATATAATGACCATTGAGTTCATTTGCGCCTCCTTTAAAGCTAGTCGGTTTAGCAAACAAGAGTTCATGTTTAGTTTAACAAGGTTTAGCTTGTGTAAACTTACGTCAAAGGAGTCTTAGGCTACAGTGTATGTGATGTTAAGGTGCTAAAGCGGGGGACATCTCCCAGAAACTTAGAGTTTTTGTTTACTTTACTTCTCCCCAAGATAATTTGTAGTTGGGATGGGGAGGGTTGACAAGAAAGTTGATTTTGCCAGGGAGCCGGTATTAGCCTGCTCTTTTCGAAAAGCACCGAGGGATTTTTACCGTGCGGGCAAGGAGGCAACTGCTCACGCCGCCTAGCACGCCGGCTGCCACGTGCTAGGCGTCAGTAGTATTTAGTAGCAGCATGTATTCATGCAGGGCTGTAATACGGTGCTTGCAATTCGGCTCATCTGCACCCGTTGCACCTCTGGGTGACCGTTTTATGTTGTGAATTATATGGCAAATCGGCTCATCTATGTCCGATGGTACCCCTTGGTAATCGTTTTACGTTATGCTAATTTTTAAAGCGAGTCGGCTCATCTTCTCGACGGTACCGTCAGGTGCCCATTTATTTCGAGTGGTAAAGCGAATCGGCTCATGCACGTCCAATGCCATACGTGAATTGCTATTTACGTCACTGTTATGAGTGGTTGCGCGGGTATGCAGTGCGTGTTGGAGTGCGTGTTGGTGTGTGGTCCCTACAATGCTCCTGCTAGTTTGGTGGCGTGCAGATAGCCAAATAGTAACTGGTGGTGAAAATTAGGTACAAACCAAGTATCAAGTTGGCCTTCATTGACGGGGAAGAGAGAAATTGAGCAAACTAACAATTTATTAATAACACGAGCTTTCTGTTCTGGACCATCGTCAGAAAAAAAACATTCCTCAACAAACTTTATGGTAATTTGATTGGTTCTGGGTGCTTGTCACCAAAAAGCAATGGAAGCGAGAGGGTGATGCCCTCCTTTTGGCAAAAGGCCTTAAGTGGTTGTCTTTGAGCATCAAAGCTACTACAGTCTAGCAGAATACGGTCTATGCTTAATGTGGTGTTGAAGGTGTCGCAGTGAGGTGTTGCATAATGGTCATCCTCTAGCTGAGGCTGTGTAGGCTTTGTGCAACCAATCCCAAGTCTAGTAAGGATGACTTCTTTTTGGCGGTGTGCTTGGTTTTATGTGCTCTCTGTGCCTAACGATGGCTTGATGTTGTAGGTGTAGATGGAGCCAAATGGCCACATACTGACTCCAGCCACTTTAAAACTGCACTCGCATCAAGACGTGCGCCACTGCGACATGTCTGGTTCGCGCGAGATGTCCGGCGCGTGGGAATCCAGGCGCGACATCCGCCACGAGCCGAGCTGACGCGCAACTCTAGCTCTGACGTAATCAGCTGAGAACGACCACCTGCTCGGCGGGAAGACGTCGGCGGGCGATCCTGCACTGGCTGTGCCGGCCAATACAACGACTCGGCCAGCTTCTCGCCGAAGCGTGCTCGCTGGTTGACCAGCTGTGTTGACCACCGTTCGTCCTCCCATGATACTCGTATTATTGTGGTGACATCAGTCGGTGCCACGCAGGAGAGTTAATGAAAACAAAGCAGACATTCAGTTGCCGCCTCGCTCAACCGACGCGTGTGATTTGGTGAGAAGCCGGCGACGCAGTTTTATTGGCTGCCACAGCCAGTAGAGTGTTGTTTGTTGACGTCTCCTGGTGAGCAGGTGGTCCTTCTCATCTGATTGCGTCAGAGCTGGACGTGGCTGAGCGTCAGCTGGGCTCGTAGTTGATATCGGGCCTGGCTTCCCACGCGCCGGACATATCGCGCAAACCAATCCATCGCATGTCACAGTAGCACACATCTCGATGCGTGTGCGGTCTCAAACGGGCTGGAGTCGGTATGTCACCATTTTGGTGAACATTCTGCGGATGAATATTCAGATATTCAGGGGAGAATGTATGTCACACTGCCGAACGCGGAAACATCATTACGCTGGCCTCCGCTCCCGAGAAGGATCTAATTTGTGAGAGCCTTCTTTGCTGATTGCGCATTTATTTTTACTGGCCTATCAGTTAGCGCTTAAGTCGATGACAGTTTTAAGGAAACTGGGATGTCACTGGTGGCATGTGAAATGATGAGATTACAGCCAAGTTCATTCTGGCGGAGCGAAATTTTGTTGAGCTTGTGACTGAATACACCGCCATGTGGGGAGACATCTGAGTATTGAATTGATTGACGTACCATTTCAAAACTGAAATGTTCCAAAGTTCCAAATGAAGTGCTTTGAAATGTTCCAAAGCTCCCGACTGTCTGTTCCTATGCCGGCTGCACCCCATGGCCGTCCAGCACTCACCTGACCGGACGATGCCCTCGGGCACATTCCCACACAAAGTCACGCTCCCTGTCCGTTCCTTGTCTGGCGATCATCGGCATTTGTCCCTTTCCCCGAGCTATTGATTGCGCGTGGCTATGCGGCGGCTCCCGTCCCTTCATCCGGGCTGACCGGCTTCGAGTGCCTCTCAGAAGAGTTCCTGATGCGAGCCGCGCTGAATTTGGTGTTGGTGGATGCACAACAGCTGACCTTTAGTATCACCTCCCTTGGCGTAAGATATGGCTCGAGTCACTATTCGTCCTCGTATTTAGTAACTTAAACATCATCGTAGAAGATCAGCAGGCCCGACAAGCCCATGAACGCAGCAGCGATAGACTGGGAAGAGGGGGGGGGGAGAGAGGTCATAATAGTGGCGACAATGGGAATAAAATATAAAATAAGATAGGCTTAGGCCAATTTTGAAGGTGTCTCCTTCGACCAAATTATGGACTGTTTGTTAAAGAATGTTTGTTCGATCCCCCACCAAAAAAAAAAAAATCATGCGAGACCAAACATGACTGGTTGCTCTATCACTCCTCTCTGTATGCACTCATTCAATGGGAATGGACGCCAAATTCTGTGCACCTTTCGTACTCAGTACAAATCTTCATTTTCTCTTCATTTGAAACCAGGTTCAATTCCAGTCATGGCCAGCAAGGCAACAGTATTCCAGAGCCGCAAGAGGCTGCGGTGTGATAGGGCAGTTCTGGACATTGGGGATGAGGTTCTTCCCATGAAAACCTCAGCCCAAGATCAAGCTGATCAGGTTGTGAGGGAGGTGGCCAAGCAGCTCTATTCAATGTGGTACATACATACCACGACGCTGCGGTCTGCAAGTCTCTCTCAACAATAATGAGGGAACCGAAGAAACTGAGGAATGTTATCAGTAAGGGGAAAAGTACAGTGCCAGGGGGAAAGGTAGGTGGTGAAGGGCTTTACCACCAGAAGAAAGCAGAAAGCAGAACCTCCTCGACATTTTTAGAGGAATGAGCAGAAGAGGAAGAAGGTGGAGAGTGAGCGGGAGTTACCATGATCACCATGGGATTTCCACACCATGAGGACCAGAAAGGGCATGCAATTGATGGTGTATTTCCATAGTGTGGACCCTGTGTGATACATACCATGACATGATGAGAAGGCAGAGGGAGAGGGAGAGGGAGAGGGAGAGGGAGAAGGTTCACAGGGAGGACAGGACCAGGATTTTTTATCTGTAGTCCATAGAAGAGATCCTTCCTTGCTGCTCGAGACAGTAGATATATGCATGGTCAATAGTGACATCTGCTGTGAGGGGGTGGTGGACAAGATCCTAGAGGAATATGAGGAGCTTGATGCCATGAGATAGGAGGAATAGGATACTCCAGAGGCTGAATATTGCATCTAAGCAGTAAAGTTGAAGGTGAAGGTGAAGTTGGAGGCAGTGGGCAGAGTGACCAGGAGAGAATAACGGAGAAGAAGAAGTTCAAGCAGTCTTAAGACGAGAAAGATCAGGAAAAAGAAGAGAATGATCCGCTGCCAAAACACTCCAGACATGTGAGGTCATCAAAGAGGAGGTTATGGATGATGTCTACGAGACTCTGGCCAGCTCGAATGGTGAGAGACTGTCTCTGGAGGAAACCGGCACAGTTGCGATAGGGAGTTGGAAATGGACTGTTTGGCAGAGACTGGAAGAAGGCAGATAGATGCAGGCAGTCTTGACAGGGATACACTGCCCCACAGGAGGAGCACACTGTCCCACAAGAGGAACGCACTGCCCCACAGGAGGAACACACTTCCCCACAAGAGGAACGCAACGCCCCACAGGAGGAACACACTTCCTCACAGGAGGAACACTGCTCCACAAGAGGAACACACTCCCCACAGGAGAACACACTGTCCCACAGGAGGAACGCACTGCCCCCAGTAGATAAAGTGGCAAAGGAGAAGAAACATTGGTGCGTAACATAATAGAGCTGCCCTGCATCAGAGCTGTCTTGGTGGTGTTCTCTGTTCTGAGGGGAATATATGATTGAGCCATTTGTGCCAGGAACATTGATAATAGCGCCACTGACATTGACTGAAGGCTTTCTACACGTCTATTCACCAGTGGTGAAGTTGTGTATCTCGTCGTGGGTACCAGCGCATCCGCAAGTCCAAAATGACCACCCACGAAGGGTTCTGCGCACCAAAAAGAACACTTGAACATTTTCAACTTAGCTCTGATAGTATTCGCTTCAATTACGCAGAAGTCCAGCTGTAATTGAGTTAGTAGGAGCATGGGAACCAATTTCCGGTGGCGGTCTATCCTACTTCACATCTAGGTCACCCTAGCCAATATACACTGGTAGCATTACAGTCACTGGAACAGATCATCACCAATGTCTTCCTTGGGAAGGTTATAAACTTAGGATCGTGTAACAGGGTATGGACTAGATAGATAATCTTAGCATACATTTGATATTTACAATTAACCTTCGACGAAAAACACAGTACCAGATTAATAGTAGTAACAACATTAGTAGTTAATATTAGTATCGCAGGAAGTGTCAGCCGGTCTGGCCACACGCGGCAGTAGCCGTGTCAGCTCCTCACGCCGCCCAGTGGCGCCGGCGGGCAGGCGCGGCCGGCCGCCACCGCCCGCCCAGCCGGTGTTGGCGTCCGCCGGCCGCCACCGCCCGCCCAGCCGGTGTTGGCGTCCGCCGGCCGCCACCGCCCGCCCAGCCGGTGCTGGCGTCCGCCGGCCGCCACCGCCCGCCCAGCCGGTGCTGGCGTCCGCCGGCCGCCACCGCCCGCCCAGCCGGTGCTGGCGTCCGCCGGCGCCGGCGGCGGCCTTATCTGACGGCTTCGCCCGGCGCGTCGGCAGTCAGTGATATCGCGCCAGCACCAGATAACCCCTGCCGGAGCCCGCGGACGACCCCGCCCGGCTCCAATTCATTACCGACGACGGCGATAGTACACCCAGTCCATTCGGCCGTCGGCGCCGGCGGCGTCGACGGACGTGTGAGCCGCTGTTGGCGCGTGGTCCGCGCTGACACTGGTGACCCCGGTCGGCAGCTGATGGCGTCAGCTGATAGCTGGTGACACAAGCGGACAGCTGGTGACATCAGCTGACAACTGATGACAGCTGATAATTGGTGACGTCAACTGATAAATGACGACCTCAATTGTGTTCGTCGTCAATTGTGGTCAAAAGGTAAATTGTGCACTAAGCCCTCTTTATCCTATTGCAAGTAAGATTATTTCAAAGCAAATCCTTTTAAACTTGTACAAAATTTACATTCGGCCTTTGTTTGACTACGCAGATACCATATACGACGGGCATATAACAATATCGGACGCACTCAGACTTGAAAAATTACAAAAAAGAGCAACTAGATTAATCACAGGTGCACTATATAGAACATCATCAGGAAAAATTAGCTCGGAATTGGGATTGGATGAGCTTAAAACATGGCGAGAAATTCATAAACATCTTTTGTTTCACAAAATCAAGCACGCAGGTATGAGTCTCCCAAATTATATAACAAAACTAGTTACTGAACCACGGCAGACCATTACAGGAAGGCGCCTGAGAAATTCAACTACATTAACAATCCGGCGAAATAGAATCGCCTCGTTCCAAAAATCGTTTTTTCCTGGCCACAACAAAGGTGTGGAATAATCTTCCTGAAAATTTAAGGCACGAACCAAACATCAATAAATTCAAGAGTTCAATTATGGGTCGCACAGGTGCCACGATACCACCACAATATTATTCGCTAGGAACAAAAGCAGGCAACACACTGCATGCAAGATTTAGAATGGGCCTCACTCAACTAAACGCAGACGTATTTGTCATCAATCCTCTACATGACCCACCATGCCCATGTGGCAACTTTAAACAAGATACAATTCACTTCATATTTCACTGTCCTCTTTATGCTTACCATATAAATATTATATTCACCAAACTCCGAAGCACAACAAATATGTTTACTAATTTAACTGAAAAGGAGATCTCGCAATTATTTTTGGATATGGTATCAGAAAGAACCTTGAGCCGTGTATTGCATTCACATTTCAGACGTTTCTTATCGACACAAAACGCTTTAACACAACAAACTAACATTCAGAACTAACCAGGTGCTACCGGGTGCAGGCATGGTGTTGGGTACCACTCAGATGAGTGCATGCTTTGTGTGGCGATGGGGCGTGTTGGCGGGGGCGGGTAGCGATTGTCGCACCGTGTCGGTGGTCAAGCGTTTTATTGGTTAAAGACGCTGTTGCGAGAGGCACCTATATTTAAGACCAGCTTGGTCTTTTGTGCCAATCGCAAAATTGCCCATCTTGTATGCGTGTTGTGATGTGTTAAATAAATAAACAAACAAACAAACAAACAAACCTCAGCTGACAATTGGTGAAGTCAGTTGACGACTGGTAGCCCCAGCCGGCAGCCGGGAACATCGTCCCGACAACTAGTGACCCGAACGGACAAGCGGCGCTGTCGGCTGGCAGCTGGTGATCTCAGTGGGGAACTGGCGACAACAGCCAACAGGTGGTGATTTCAGTTGCGAATGATGACACCGATTCCGTGGGCTCCGAAAGCAGCCATTGAAGTAAAAATCTCAATGGGCTCTGATGCGGCGTCCGCTACTTTTTAGTGGGGACAATTCGGTCGACTTCCATTGAGTGCGAGCTCAACAGCGACCCGGACTTCATGGCGACCAGGAAACAGGATTAAATCTCCCAGGTAGAAGCTAAAAGTGTGACCGAGATCTGCGGCGACGACACAGGTAGTCCGCGTGCAACTTCTTCAGTCGATTGGCGCCGACTAGGATTCGTATTTGCCTTCCCGGTATATGCGCATTGATGTATACATATATATGCAGAGCCACTGCGTTCATAAGACAGTGGAGTGGATCCCAGTAATAACAGCTTGACAGCGATGTGAAAACTGCAGGCTAGACGTAAAATCCGGCTAAACTACGTCCGACGTCGGCTCGTTGGTGTGAGGGGTATGATTCTCGCTTAGGGTGCGGGAGGGCCCCAGGTTCAAATATCGGACGGGCCCACGTCCTGCTGCCAGGCTCCAGTGAAATACAGCCGCGCTTGGTTCGGTGTGCCAGCGCTTGGCGGCCGGGAGTCAGTTCAGTTACATGTTACACCTTGGTGCAGCGTTGTAGTCATCTGTAGAGCGGCACAGCAGAAGGTGCATGCAGGTGTACAGAAACGCCATGCAGTCCCCGCGCTGTCCTTGCGTCCGTTTCCCGCGGAAAGCCGGCTGCGCGGCGACAGTTTCTTCCGAGGGAGAGCGTAGTTCAAAGACGAATGATGAAGCAAGTCTTGACGGCCGTCCGCTGTCAACAGAAAGGGTGTGTCCCCAAGGGACTGAACTCTGTCCCTCCCTTGGCTGCGCTGCTGAGAACCACTGACGACACTAGATCAGTAGATCAGTAGATCTAACGATCAGTGCTCTGGCTACGCAAAGTACACTTTTCGAAGAAGATGTCTTTTATGCGGTGTTGTGCTTTCCCAAGCTATCTTGCCAGCGCCAACGATCATGTAATCAGCTGAGGTCAGCTGTGCTTCGTCAAAGTGTTTTGATTGGTGGTGGTGGTGGTGGTGGTGGTGGTGGTGGTGGTGGTGGTGGTGGGGGGGGGGTGATCTTTCAGGTAGACAGGGATTTCCGTCGATGACACGGGTAGTCCGCGAGCAGCTTCTTGGGTCGATTGCCGCCGGCTAAGATGAGTTGTGGCCGGTCCAAGTCCGGTAGCAGTCTGGTATCTACTGCCTATTGTGCCCGTATCCTAGAACACCCTAATGGCCGGTCAGAACACATGGCACCCTTCCACGAAATTCCACAGTCGTTGGCCGGAACGCGGCCTGAACACGAGACACAGCTACGTGATCTCGGATACTTCCAACCTACATAGTCACGTGGTCTCGCATACTCCCAACCCACATGGCCACGTGATCTCGGATACTCCCAGCCCACATAGTCACGTGGTCTCAGATACTCCCAACCCAATCGACCGCCGATGCGTTTCACAGCTGTTCGGACAGAGTCAACCACTGAACTTTCCGACATGCCGCACGTGTTCAGACAGTGCAGCACCATCCGGAATGTTCCCGATCAGTAGGCGTGCTCAGCTACGTCGGTGATTGGTGCCACACATTTGGACCTATCAATCTTCACAGGCCACATCCGCTGTACCAGTGGCGTCCCCGACACACCACGCGATGATGCTGACGCCCCGGAACAGACATCGTTCTGGTCGTGAGGAAGGGAGCGGAGCCGAGCAGTAACCTTCGCTAGCGCAGCGATGATGACCCTGCCTCCTTGCAGTTAATTAGCCGGAGGCGTTTGCCAGTAATTGGATGAAAAGTGTGGCCGATAATGATGGGACGTGTGTCGGCTGGTCTCGGCGCGCCAGCTCGTTAATGCCCGCGAAGCTGCTGGCGACCGCACGATGAGCCTGCTAATGCTGGAACACACTGGCCGTGTGCAGGCTTCAGCCGGTTTGGGTTCCTGCCACTGGCGGACACCAGCTGTTACTCGACTCTGGCGCTCTTCAGAGACGCGTCCACACGGTGATAGAATATTCCACCACTAGAGAAACCTGTGTTTGTCTGCGACCGGCTTGGAGAGAAACACTCTTCCATGTTGTTGTTTTTTGTTGTTGTTGTGATTGTATTTGAACTGAGCCGTTCATTTGGTACGTCCAACTAATTAAATGTCAAAGAATGAGCCATGATGTTCGGTACTACGATAAACTGACTGGATACTGGATGCTGTCTCGATCTAGATGCTGTCTGGTTATCAACTGTCTGGGTAACTCTGCTCAGCTATGATCGTTTAGATACCATCTGTCTAGTTATCAACTGTGTGGATAACTGCGAGATAAAATGTCGTAGGTCAAAATAAAGCGTAGAACATCTCATGCGACATATGAGATGTTCCACGATGTTCACTTACGGCAATGCGTTCAACACATGCGAACATTTAGCTTGGTATCTGATAGTAGAAAATATCGACATGGAAACTTGGAATATTTTATTTGCCAAATATTTATTACAGGTGGAATTGTTGCATCGGTGCAGATTTTGAATCGATCCACGAAATATACTCATCAGCCTTACACTTGTTTTTATTTATCATTGCTTTTCATTAGAACAAATTTCTCTCTTCACCTGGTCTGGAAACCATTTTATAGGCACGAATTTTATTTGCCTGAATATGCGAATACTCCACCCATGTACGTATAGCTCCTGCTAATTAATAGCTTCCATGAACGAACAATTCGCCATGTTGTTGTTAATTACATCATGTGGTACAAATGGAGATATGGTGCTGCTGCCAAATTAACCAAAGAGCATATATGAGGGACATTTAATTTTGAGGCCAACAACATCGGCTATAAACTGTAGCACTCGCCATGCTATCATTTACACTCCGGGCGGTCGTCTGGATTATGCTTTTATGAAGTAGCATAAAAGGCGAGATGATAGTACAGAAAGTACAATTCGGATTACTGAATGCAAAGCATAAACGATTGCCGATACTGAAATGAACGTGCTCGCGCTAAGTGTACGTGGTGTTGTGCTAAAAAATCGCTTATGGAATGCGTTCGGCTCGGCACAGTCCCATTTCTCCCGGCATTTATTGGACCGAGGGTGTCTCAGCAGGGAGAGGGGGACACAGGGGTCATCTCCACGACTGTCGAAAACCAAAGCGATTAACTGTATGGATATTGCATGGAAAACATTTATCTGAGCATTTGCGTCCAAGCTCACCCAACTCCCTACTCCCTTGCCTAGCATTAAGTGCATGGGACGAATATTTAGCATAACGTGAAGAGAACACATTTTCAGTGGATTCGGTTTTCAATGACACCTTCTGTGTCCCGAAGCGGTTGTGATGGCAAAGCAATCGCTGCAGCTATTGTTCGCAGTTTTCCGGACGGCTGCGACCGGATTTTTGGCCGGTGTTTCTCCGATTCGCTCTGTCTTCACGCCCCGGCGCCTTTCCGGCAATTCATTTGAAAAAGTGTCGGATGAAACGTATTGAAGCTCGCCATCGCTCCGATCCGTGCATCAGCCGATTCCTGGCGATGGCAAAAACACAAGACAAATAGAAATTCGTCCAACTCGAACGGCAAGAAATTGTGCAACACAAAGTTTGTCCAAGCGTTTGTTTTTCTCCTGCTCCGGATGGACAAGCCTGCGCCGAGCAGAAGCTCAGAGACTCGCGTGAGCTTGCGCTGTCGCTGGCTGAACACCTCTCATTCAGCATTGGACCATCACCGTCTTGTTTGTCCGAATTTGATTTCCCAGGTAACTTTCACTTCGTGTTTGGGAACGTTCCTCCTTACCCGATGCTGTTTCACGCTGGTCCATGCATGCTATGCTGTATTCTCCTGCGCAGGGTTATGCTGGCATCCATTGGCCTGGCTATTCCAAACGGATTTTGCTAGCAAAGCGAATTAAAGGCAAAGTTCGTCAGGGTCGATATTAACAATAATCTAAAGATTAACAAATTGATTGCAAGCGAGAACAAGCATCAAGTCATGCTTACTTCAAGATTTACCACGGTGTATTATTTATTGTGTTGTGAATATTGTGATTATTGTGATATTGACCACCTATCACTGGTCTCATTGAATTCATAACATACGGCTCGGGTCAGGTCAAGCTATTGTTATTGATGGAACTTTTCAAATGGAGTCTGTAGCCATCATGGTTACCATTTCCAATATACATATACACACACACACACACACACACACACACATATATATATATATATATATATATACAATGCACTTTGTTTATGACCAGGAAATACGGGCATTTCTGAACTATGTACGTAATACTAACTACAGTAGCGATCTCCAAAAAGATATGGCCCACTTTGGCATTTCACATCAGAAATTAGGACGAACGGACGAACGGATCAATTTTCTTACACACTGCCGACGAAAAGACCTCGTCCCCAAATTTATTTCGTGTGCTACAGCTAATGTGAATTCGACGTGCAACATGAAAATATCACGACATCTAACTAAGCTGCACCATACAATACTGAATAAAGAAATCCGGGAAGCTTTTAGACACCGCTTGGTGATAATGGACAATTCAAGGGCTTGGTGATAATGGACAAATCAGAATACCGTATGAAAACGAAAGCTATCACGGATGAATACATACCGATACCGTTTCGGGCGAACCCAGCCAAAATCATCGAGAAGACTACCGGTGATCGCATCAAGCACACTCTTGGACCGAAGCTTCCCCAAAATCTGACTTGTGCACTCGTTCCTCATTTCAGTCGTACAGCAGAGCTCTATGGCCTTCCAAAAAAGCATAAGCCTGACACCCCACTACGTCCTATCGTGTCAGAGTATGGTGACCCGTTAGAGAAACTATCCTGGTTCACATGTCAGATTCTGACCCAAGTATTGGCATTGATTCCAGCACACCTTCCTAACACGGAGTCCTACTTGAACAAAGTGAAACAAAAATTTCCTCGCTCTCTCCCGGCAGGAGCTATCGCTTTCACAATGGACGTGAGGAACCTTTATGGTAGTATACCGATAAAGGAGGGTATAGCTGCGGTCATGGATTGGGGATGCACTTTTCAAGCAGGTTAAGGGCGTAGCGATGGGGAACCGGTGTGCCCCGCCATTCGCTACAGCCTTTATGCATGCCCTTGAGTCCAAATTCCTAAATGGCATCATGTTGGAACCAGGAATTTATCTGAGGTACATTGACGACATCTTTGGAATTTTGACCCATGGACTGAAGACCCTTCTCGAATTTTACGCTAGCATCAATGCCACTCATCCGAACATCTCGTTTACCATAGATCACACGTTCGCTTCAAATTCCATTCCATTTTTGGACACCCTGTTCACAGTCGGCGCGGATGGGTCATACACCACTGAGCTGTATATAAAGTTTATGGCGGCGCCTATCATCCTCCACTACAACTCAGCACATCCCATTACCACAAAAACCTCAGTGCTCCATGCACAAATAAGGAGAGCTACCCGCATTTCCTCAGACGAAGCCGCATGTAGATGGAGTCTGCAGAAAATGCGCGACCTCTTCCTGGCCAATGGGTACCCGCCTAGGAAGGTGTCGCTGGCCATTGACCAGAGAATGGCCCAGTTCAGGCGTCAGGGGAAATTAACATTTTCCAAAACCCCCATGCCAAAAAAAAAAAAAAAAAACAAAACTCCCACCTATTTTTACCTTTCGTCACCGACAAACTTTGCTGGACGGTAAACCAAATTTTACGCTCATCAAAACTAGACAAAATTAGAATCGCGTGGTACAGCGGACCGTCACTAAAATCCAATCTGGTAAGGTCAGCCCTCAGCATCCCCACTTGCCCTTCAGGTAACACAAAATGCCACACATGTGGCAATGGCCTGAAAGGAAGATGCCGAGTACAAAATGCAGTTTATAAGGTGACATGCATCACTTGTCCGTCCGCTCTCTATGTTGGGAAACGATTCGCCCAGTAAGGGAAAGATTTAACGAGCATTTGGGAGATGCAGGTCTCCGGCGTCCCTTCACTCCCCTAGGCGAACACATGGCCGAGCATCACTTGAACATGAACCATCCGGAAACCAATGAAAATTTCAATATAGATATCCTAGGCGTAGCGAAAGACGGCGCGGACTTAAAAATCTTAGAATCCCTGTTTATTCGTGAGCTGAAACCAAGTGTGAATTCCCACCAATCGTCATGGCATGTATCGTAGGTTACCAGTTTATCGATGTTTTGCGTGTGGCTGAAACAATTATCGCGTACGCAGGGTCTTAGTGAAAGGCAAATGAATTGCATATTGATGTGTCTAACCTTTATATCACAACTGTGTACACTATGCCGCCAGGCAGACGCGTTCGTGTCGCGACGGTTTTCACCTGCCGTCCATGTATATGCATGTGTACGTTAGGTGTTTTTTTTTCCTTTTTGGCGTTTGTAAGTGCTTGTGTTCTTCTTCTTTTTTCGCTTTTTTTCTCGCAGTGGAGGTGGTGAATCGATTTTGTTAAGTTTTTGTGCCTGCAGCAATTTGAATTTTCGACCTGCTCGCCGATCGCAACGAGTGCATTGCTTGACAATGGTCTATGGCCGAAACGTCACAATATATATTTACAATTTTCTTCTAACATTGAGTCATTCCTGGATATTAAAGATCAAGTTAGCTTTTAATATATCCACAATGATTGACCAGGAAATACGGGCATTTCTGAACTATGTACGTTATATATATATATATATATATATATATATATATATATATATATATATATATATATATATATATATATATATATAATCCGTTTTAAAAGATAACAGCTCAGTATTTGCGGCATGAAGTGCTGCAAGAATATTCATGCAACCAGTGAAGGTCATCATGAGTAAATGTAAGTCCATAAACGCAAAGAAAAGCATGGAAGCAGAGGCTTAGCGAACACCAACGTTAGGCTCGAAGAAGGAGTCACCAAGTTTGGATAAGTTGCCAAACCAACGGATGCTAAATAATTGTGAATTAACCCAAATTAATCCCAAATCCAACTTAATGGATTTTGTCTTGAAAGAAACGGCTCAACACATTTAAGGAAATAACATCTGGGTGTTTTCTTGTTCTCTGATTTGAACATAGGCGACGTTACGTTTGAGAACGAGGGACGCCTCTCTCTAAGCTTCGTGAATTTTAGCATTGCGCCGATGGCATTGTGTGTGAAAGAAAAGACCTGAAAACACCCTCACCCACCACTACCTATAAACAAAATTGGTGGTGACGACTATGGGATTCAACCTACCACTCGGATAATTCATAAACTCCTGACCAAACATGACCTCGGAAAGGTGAATAACCCATGTCAGTATGTTAGTTCTCCATCGCCATAGGGACTCAAAGTTGCCAATTTGCAGTCACTATGTGACATCAAGCTTTCATAAAAGCTCCAGGAGGTGTTCCTCCTCTCTGACGCTAGCTGATTCATCGTGAACGCTGAATTTGTTCGTTTCTTTTGCGATGATGCTAAGAACACGCTCTTTCAATTAAGCACAATGTGACGGAAATGTGCAAAGATGGTTGTCGAATGAGCTCGATAAACTGTAGGGGGGTCGAGGGAGGAGGCGGAGGAGGCGGTAGGACCCAGGAAATTACAGGCGAAGCTGTATATGGCACAACACCACGAAGTCGTAGGCACTTAATATTTCATGATTGCACGAGCCGAAACTGTGTCCGGGAGCGGCAGCAGCAAAACAGCTTCGCATGTGCATGGCAGGCTTGAAATATCTATGTCTTGAGTGGTGTTGAATGGTGTCTGGATCTCACATATTCCATCGTGCAGCACGAAGCAAATAAATACCCAGATCAATTGCATTTTGACCTTTGTTGAAATGAAGTATCAAGCTGTGCAAGCACACTCCATCTTGTGGTTAAGAATGTCCAGGATGGCACCCGTAGTCCCACCTAACTCAGTCTTTAAATTAATACATGGACGGTGATAAAAGCGCGCCTTGCATCATGCGCCGTTATTAGAAGTTTCGGATTGCCTGCCCAGTGGGATGCCCCAATATGGCGGAGATTGACACTCAATCTTCCCGTCAATTAGACGTGCGGTCTTATTTTGGATGATTCAATTTTCACTTTCACTATTCCCTGATGGGGACGGTGGCGTGGCACGTGGAGGCAGCGAGAGTGGCCGAATCATCGCGGGAGGTCGTCATCCATCTCGGTGTCTGGCACACCGCGCGTCGGTATGTCAGGAGGCCGGCTGATGGCACACGGCGCACTACACACGGCACACGGCACACGGCACACGGCGCACTACACACGGCACACGACACACGGCACACGACACACGGCACACGGACACACGGCACACGGACACACGACACACGGCACACGGCACACGGCACACGGCACACGACACACGGCACACGGCACACGGCACACGGCACACGGCACACGGCACACGGCACACGGCACACTACACACGGTCACACGGCACACGGCACACGGCACACGGCACACGGCACACACACGGCACACGGCACACGGCACACGGCACACTACACACGGTACACGGCACACGACATACGGCACACGGCACACGGCACACTACACACGGTACACGGCACACGGCACACGGCACACGACACACGGTACACGACACACGGCACACGGCACACGGCACACGGCACACGACACACGGTACACGGCACCACACGGCACACGGCACACGACACACGGCACACGACACACGGCACACGGCACACGGCACACGGCACACGGCACACGACGCACGGCACACGGCACACGACACACGGCACACGACACACGGTACACGGCACACGGCACACGGCACACTACACACGGTACACGACACACGGCACACGGCACACGACCACGGCACACGGCACACGGCACACGGCACACGACACACGGCACACGACACACGGCACACGGCACACGGCACACGGCACACGGCACACGACACACGGCACACGGCACACACGGCACACGACACACGGTACACGGCACACGACACGGCACACGGCACACTACACACGGCACACGGCACACGGCACACGGCACACGGCACACGGCACACGGCACACGACACACGGACCACACGGCACACGACACACGGCACACGGCACACGGCACACTACACACGGCACACGGCACACGGCACACGGCACACGACACACGGCACACGGCACACGACACACACACACGGCACACGGCACACGGCACACGGCACACTACACACGGTACACGGCACACAGCACACGGACACACGACACACGGTACACGACACACGGCACACTACACACGGCACACGGCACACGGCACACGACACACGGGCACACGGCCACACACGGCACACGGCACACGGCACACTACACACGGTACACGGCACACGGCACACGGCACACGGACACACGGCACACGGCACACTACACACGGTACACGGCACACGACACACGGCACACGGCACACTACACACGGCACACGGCACACGGCACACGGCACACGGCACACGGCACACGGCACACGGCACACTACACACGGCACACGGCACACGGCACACGGCACACGGCACACGGCACACGGCACACACACGGCACACGGCACACGGCACACGGCACACGGCACACTACACACGGCACACGGCACACGACACACGGCACACGGCACACGGCACACGGTACACGGCACACGACACACGGCACACGGCACACAGCACACGGCACACGGCACACGGCACACGGCACACGGCACACGGCACACGGCACACGACACACGGCACACGGCACACGGCACACGGTACACTACACACGGCACACGGCACACGGCACACAGCACACGGTACACGGCACACGACACACGGCACACGGCACACGACACACGGCACACGGCACACGACACACGGCACACGGCACACGGCACACGGCACACGGCACACGGCACACGGCACACGGCACACGGTACACGGCACACGGCACACGGCACACGGCACACGGCACACGGCACACGGTACACGGCACACGACACACGGCACACGGCACACGACACACGGCACACGGCACACGGCACACGATACACGGCACAGCACACGGCACACTACACACGGTACACGGCACACGACACACGGTACACGGCACACTACACACGGTACACGGCACACACAGCACACGGTACACGGCACACGACACACGGCACACGGCACACGGCACACGGCACACGATACACGGCACACGGCACACGGTACACGGCACACGACACACGGTACACGGCACACTACACACGGCACACGGCACACAGCACACGGCACACGGCACACGGCACACGGCACACGGCACACGACACACGGCACACGGCACACGGCACACGGCACACGGCACACGGCACACGGAACACGGCACACGGCACACGGCACACGGCACACGGCACACTACACACGGTACACGGCACACGACACACGGCACACGGCACACGGCACACGGCACACGGCACACGGCACACGGCACACGGAACACGGCACACACGGCACACGACACACGACACACGGCACACGGCACACTACACACGGTACACGGCACACGACACACGGCACACGACACACGGCACACGGCACACAGCACACGGTACACGGCACACGACACACGGCACACGGCACACGGCACACGGCACACGGCACACGGAACACGGCACACGACACACGGCACACGACACACGGCACACTACACACGGTACACGGCACACGACACACGGCACACGGCACACACACAGCACACGGCACACGGCACACGGCACACGGCACACGGAACACGGCACACGGCACACGGCACACTACACACGGCACACGGCACACGACACACGGCACACGACACACGGCACACAGCACACGGCACACGGCACACGGCACACGGCACACGGCACACGGACACGGCACACGGCACACGGCACACTACACACGGCACACGGACACGGCACACGGCACACGGCACACACACACACACGGCACACGGCACACTACACACGGTACACGGCACACGACACACGGCACACGGCACACGGCACACGACACACGGTACACGGCACACGACACACGGCACACGGCACACACACACGGTACACGGCACACGGCACACGGCACACGGCACACGACACACGGCACACGACACACGGCACACTACACACGGTACACGGCACACGACACACGGCACACGGCACACGGCACACGGCACACGGCACACGGGACACGGCACACTACACACGGTACACGGCACACGACACACGGCACACGGCACACGGCACACTACACACGGTACACGGCACACGGCACACGGCACACACGGCACACGGCACACGACACACGGCACACGGCACACGACACACGGCACACGGCACACGGCACACGACACACGGCACACGGCACACGGCACACGACACACGGCACACGGCACACTACACACGGTACACGGCACACACGACACACGGCACACGACACACGGCACACTACACACGGTACACGGCACACGGCACACGGCACACGGCACACGGCACACGACACACGGCACACGGCACACGGCACACGGCACACGGCACACGGCACACGGCACACGGCACACACACGGCACACGGTACACGGCACACGGCACACGGCACACGGCACACGACACACGGCACACGACACACGGCACACGGTACACGGCACACGGCACACACACGGCACACGGCACACGACACACGGCACACGGCACACGACACACGGCACACGGCACACGGCACACGGCACACGGCACACGGCACACGGCACACGGCACACACACGGCACACGGCACACGGCACACTACACACGGTACACGGCACACAGCACACGGCACACGGCACACGGCACACGGCACACGGCACACGGCACACGACACACGGCACACGGCACACGGCACACACACGGCACACGGTACACGGCACACGACACACGGCACACGGCACACGGCACACTACACACGGTACACGGCACACGACACACGGCACACGACATACGGCACACGACACACGGCACACGACACACGGACACACGACACACGGCACACGGACCACACACGGCACACTACACACGGTACACGACACACGGCACACGGCACACGGCACACGGCACACGGCACACGACACACGGCACACGGCACACGGCACACGCACACGGCACACGACACACGACACACGACACACGGCACACGACACACGGCACACGACACACGGCACACGGTACACGGCACACGGCACACGGCACACGGACACACGGCACACGGCACACGGTACACGGCACACGACACACGGCACACGACACACGGGACACACGGTACACGGCACACGACACACGGCACACGACACACGGCACACGACACACGGCACACGACACACGGTACACGGCACACGACACACGGCACGCACACGACACACGGCACACGGCACACGACACACGGCACACGACACACGGCACACGACTCACGGTACACGGCACACGACACACGGCACACGACACACGGCACACGACACACGGCACACGACACACGGCACACGACACACGGCACACGGACACACGGCACACTACACACGGTACACGGCACACGACACACGGCACACGACACACGGCACACGGTACACGGCACACGACACACGGCACACGGCACACGGCACACTACACACGGCACACGGCACACGACACACGGCACACGGCACACGGTACACTACACACGGCACACGGCACACGGCACACTACACACGGCACACGGCACACGGTACACTACACACGGCACACGGCACACGACACGGCACACGACATACGGCACACGACACACGGCACACGGACACACGGCACACGACACACGGCACACGACACACGGCACACTACACACGGTACACGGCACACGACACACGGCACACGACACACGGCACACGGCACACGACACACGGCACACGACACACGGCACACGACACACGGCACACGACACACGGCACACGGTACACGGCACACGACACACGGCACACGACACACGGCACACTACACACGGTACACGGCACACGACACACGGCACACGACACACGGCACACGACACACGGCACACGACACACGGCACACTACACACGGTACACGGCACACTACACACGGCACACTACACACGGTACACGGCACACGACACACGGCACACGACACACGGCACACTACACACGGCACACGGCACACAGCACACGGCACACGGCACACGGCACACAGCACACGGCACACGGCACACGACACACGGCACACGGCACACGACACACGGCACACGACACACGGCACACTACACACGGTACACGGCACACGACACACGGCACACGGCACACGGCACACGGCACACTACACACGGTACACGGCACACGACACACGGCACACGGCACACGGTACACGGCACACGACACACGACACACGGCACACGGTACACGGCACACTACACACGGTACACGGCACACGACACACGGCACACGGCACACTACACACGGCACACGACACACGACACACGGCACACGGTACACGGCACACTACACACGGTACACGGCACACGACACACGGCACACGGCACACGACACACGGCACACTACACACGGTACACGGCACACGACACACAGCACACGGCACACGACACACGGCACACGTAGTGTGACGTTCGGTGATAAGCTTTGACTCTTCCCAGGCTTCGGAGAGTGCCAATGACGTGGAGGCGTGGGTTTGGTGCCTGTCGCTCGACTCCCGAGAGTGCATACCAGCGGTAGGGTGGACATTGCGAAGTTTAGCTCAGAATCCAGTGCATGTCATCCGTCTAGCTAGCGCCACCAGGAACAATAAAAGTGTACAATTGAAATGTTTGCACGGCGTGACATGCTTGCATAGGTTCGGCAGCATTCTGCCTTGCCCAACTAGTGGCAGCGCTCATGTTGGGTGCACAGCGACGCGCGCAGTAAGTCATACACTCAGAAGTGCAGTATATGTTGCTGACACGGGAAATGCTCAAGCTTGTCACCACAGATATAACTACTTACTATTCATGTGCTATTATGCACACGCAGCACCACGGGTGACCGGGCGACAGGACAGGACAAAGGTCACCCATAGTAACAAATCCACCTGCCGTGGAGTTATTACTATTATGGATGCCAGCGTATGGGCGGGCAGTAGACGGTCGAGCTGAGGGGCGTTCGGCTGTGGCCTTGCTACTCGTCCCCAGATTCAGGTTTGCTGCACATTGGTTCACCACGCCAGCCTGGTCACTGTCGGACTCGAATGCTCCAGTGCCGTTACCAAACTCGTCGTGCTCCGCATTGTGAAGCATCAGGCATTCTAGTTGGAGTGGCTCGTTCCAATCTAGTGATAACATACAAACGGGAATTTCACAGACGCCAAGCCTGCTGAATTTCGGTGAGATAGATGGGCGGAGCAAAGCACCTGTTGCAAACTAGGCAACTGGGGCGATCCGAAAGGCCTGGGCTCTATCGCACTTCATTTGTGATGTTTATAATTCGAGGGAATGATCACATACACTAACCAGCATAACTTTCAATGATCAAAACTTTTGACGAATCTTGTTACGATCATATCAACATCAATACACGATCTAGATACGTGGATCAAGTAGTATTTATGCTTCATTATTCTGACGTAGGCACGTATTGTTTCTCTGGAGCATGCTTATTATAAGCAATCGTTCAATTGTCCTAAAATGTGGCTGAATGCATCCAAAACATGGAAAGGAAAATATTCTCAAAATGAACCTGCGCAAGCGTCAGTTTCCTTTTGGGCTTGTGCTGAGCTCTGAATAACCTCGAATAGTGAAATATTTTGACATGCCACGATTATTCCAGGCTTGGAATATAAAGGTACAGATAGAACACATTACACCGATATCAATGTACCTGCATGCTTTTATCATGGATATCCTGAATTTGGTCCAACTTTAGATCAATTAGGTTAAGTTGGTGCTGACGTTTCGACACCATCAGACAAGTGTGAAACTTTGCTAAGCTGATTGGAGGAGAGTTTCAGTGGTCTTAGACTCACTTTGATCTTGTGTGCGCCCTTAGACTTGTTTGTGTAGGATGACAATCGTGGATGAGGGGATGTGAACTTCTTCATATTTAAGGAGAGTTTCAACTCTGTCCGCTTGTGTATCTAGCATGCTGATAACATTGCCTTTTTGCAATGTCGTCAGTTATCATGGATCGAAGTATTGTTTTGTGTTCATACTTCTTTCCTTTATGCACTTTCATATTATATATATATATATATAGTATATATATATATATATATATATATATATATATATATATATATATATATATATATATATATATATATATATAGCAACTTCAGGAACCGGCTCTCATTAATGCCTTGCTTGAAAGTTACCTTCGTATAAATGCTCTTAATTTTACGTCTTACTTTCCTCGCCAATTTTTATGTTCAAAGAAAATGTTCATGCGCTCTTCTACATATTGTTCACGTTTCATTCGTCAAACAACATCATCCATATATGGTACGTCACGTGCCCCTGTCAACTACCGCTGAGCCAGCTGCAGTTTAGAACAGTGCTTCGGAGCACGGTGGACACACGGTGGACACACGGTGGACATACGGCGTGATAACTCCGTGGTGGATGACATTCAGAACACTGAGAGCCGATCGACGCAGTTATCTTTTCTGAATTTCATTTCCATTGTTGTCATGGTTCAAGTTAGAATGAGGCTCACATAAACGGTCGTGCTATATAGAAGTGGAACCGTTAAGAACCAATATCTTTTTGGAAACAAATCACCGAGTTACTAGACACAAAAAGAAAAACATGTCAAGCACGCCAATCACGTCGGAATGAAAAGCGACACATTGGCATCACGCATCTTTATAATACGACAAAATAACGCATGAAGGTAACACAAACAATATCACTGCGCCGGAACGTAAAAGATCGTAGTTGAATACGGCCCAATTTTGAAACGTTGGGACATGTACTTGTACGAAAACTTGTCCGTAGTCTTTGTTTCACATTGTGAAATGTCGGCGTATTAGTGACCATGCAAATGTACTTGTATAATTTTATCGGATCAGGTACAATTTAAAGTTATGGTTTATTTCTAGAAAATGTGTATGCTAACCCACACAATTCATTTTTGATCACTTCAGACCCAGGATATTATGTCATGAAATCCTCATGGTCTATAACTTGACATGCCTGTTATAGAAAATGGCAACAATTTACAACAAGAGCTTAACACCTATGAAATAAGCATGCCACTGCTTATTTCAAGAAGCTCAGGTGAGATAACTGAGATATAAAGCTTGAAAGAATATTATATATGCTGCAAATCCAGGTTTCGGCAGGTTACAATGGCCAATCATGGCTGCTGTGATTATGCTTAATTCGCTGTCTGTTGCTTACATGTTTTACTTTTGACAGCAGTGGCTTAAGAGCCTATGATATAGCTTTTCTCTGATTTTAACCTTTTGAAGAAAACAATTGAATTAGTGTTGTATATGTTAACAGTGATGACAACATTTGAGCACGGGGAATAGTATAATAGTATACAAGAAAAGGACAGCCATGGTAAGGCATCCGGGAAATGCCGGATAGGTAAATTCGACTAATGCGAAGCGCTAATGCTGCCGCTAAGCAATCTGTCCATTGCTAACACGGAAGTACACGTGCCGTGATATCTATCACACTGAATACCATAGCTAGAATAGTTCGACCGCCTTCCGGACGCATACCTTGTGTCAGCAGACTGCTCCACGTGCCAAATATTCCCCGGACAATGCGAACGCTCCGCCTACCGGAGCCCATCCGTGAAATCGAGCAGCAGACGCAGCTCATCCGTGATCCCGGCCGAGGATGACCGTGAGCCGCGGAGGTGCGTGAGGAGGAGAGCAAGCTGACAGCCACTTTCGATCACGTCCGAACAAGTCATCGCCGCCGTTACTCTGCCGAACAATGGCCCATCTCGCGCTGCCCGCGGTCGGCCTTTGTTTGTGTTCCGCCAGGTTGGCCAGCTGCTATTAGCGCAGAGGTTAGTTTTCCTCCTCCGTCGACGACGCGTGGTGCGCGCAACATCCAAACCCTCCGCCGACGAGCCGATGCGACCGGTGCTGCCGCCATGCGGCGGACGGCAGCACCTCGGGGCAGCAGGCGGCGGCCGCGCGCGGCGGCTCGTCAGTTGATGAGGCGCCGCCACTCTCGGCGGCGGTGACGGTCACGTGACGTGGGTCTGCGACTGTCGTGTCGGCGATGCTCTGAACGCCGTCCGCACCACAGGTCGTGTCGCACGTACGCTGAGTGTCGCACGTCGCACGAACGCTGAGCGTCGCGAGTTGGAGACTGGCGGCCATGGAGGCATCCGAGGCGCGCGCGCTGGTGCTGATCACCCTGGTGCTCTGGACGGCGCTGCCACCAGGTGAGGCGACCCTGCACCTGCAAACCATGATGAATGTCAATCGAATTTATTTTTTTAAACAAGCAGTCAGATGGACGGACGAGACTGCGTAGCTCCATGACGAACAGGGGAGGGGTTGCAAAACGAGGCGAAGAAGAGCGGACTGTAAGACGAAAGGGGATTGAGAAACGTTCTGATTGTTGGACTATTCACATATTTGTTCACATGCTTGTTTTCCTATTTCAGAACGCATGTAGCGAAATCCTTCAATGCTGTTGTAGGACGCTCTATTAATCACCTTCGTGGGCTTCCAACACCTATCATACACATATATATTTGGGATGAGAAGCATATCAACTATATAGGATTTCAATGAACATAATCCTTCAAAGTCGAGAGGGAAAGACCACAAAGTTCGGGAAGAGGGGGCACCTTTTCAGGTTGGCTAGGAGAGGGGACAACCGACCCTGTACTATAAACTATAGGTATATAGGGTTCTGCATCTCAGATGACTGAGATACGACGTTCATTTCAAACATTGTTGTCAGGTACATTAAGTAGTTAACGTTTCCTCACGCCTGACATGTCATAACGCTACTGATTGCCTATTTTAAGTTATGCGATCGAGCCCAGATAGACTGCGATCCGAACCGGTCGATGTGCTTCAACTTCGGTCATTTTCCATACTCGGTCAGATGTTAGGCAACCACTAATTAACATCATAATTCTGTCCAGTTTTCTTCCTGTTAATTAATATTTCCTAGGTTCTCTCCATGCTTCCATCATCCACAATATACACTGGCCAATCTATCTGATTAGTGCCATTGACGAAAAGTGGCAGGACAGTAAGTAGTTTGTAGTTTAGGGACGCGTCGACTGCATAAGCCATATAGCGCAAGAGAGGAGTGGAGTGAAACCATCAGCTCTTATACATACCAATTTGGCGTTCCTCTCCGGGCTTCAGCATTCCAGAAGCCACAAGTGGGCACTTCCTCAGCGTACCCATTGAATTAACTAGTGCCATTCGCCATGGCCACACTAATTGTTTATATTGCCGGTGAAAAGTGAAAACAGGTGCGTAATTCAAGTGGCTAAATATGATGTTTAGCCAGTGCCAAGCATGCGTCTACCTCCAGTCTTCATGAGACGCGCGTGCCTGCCCCCCAATCTTTACGGCAGGCACAACTCTGTGCCTCAGTCAGTGTAGCAGACTCGGGTTGGGTCCCCAGCCTCTCCGGCAGGCAATGATCGCCACTTCACGTCACCTCGCCACCCCGTTCAGTGTTTATCCGACCGCCGCCTCCTTCAGAGAAGTGGGCTCAAAGAGCCCAGGCGTCGCCACCATTTCTACTTGAGCCTGCGCGCCTCCAATCGGGTCAATCCCCACGAGTAATCTTTGGGCCGAGCGCGCTTCAATTTCCTCCACCGGCGACTGCGACTGCGAGCATTGTCAACGCGGCCGGTCGTCAACACAGCTCTCAGCGGTGTCACTTTCAATCTGCGACCGGCGCGAGGCAGCGGAACACTCTGCCGAGGCAGCGGAACACTCCGCCGAGGAAGCGGAACACTCCGCCGAGACGGCAGAACACTCCGCCGAGGCGGCGTCGAGTTCGGCTAATTTTCGGCCGGGTTCGCCGGGCGCCAGAGTGGCGGCTGATGAGGCTGGCCCGGGCAGCGGTCAGCTCTGCCACCGCCCAGACATCTGGCGGCCGATTGAGCGACGGCCGGCCGCGCCGGCAATGGACAAGTTTCATGTCGGGACAGGCCGTATTTTTTTCTGCTCGCCGCACACCAATACCGCGTTGTTTTGCACCGGCAAAGTTGGCGCGTTGTTCTCACCAGCAACTTGCGCGTTGCTTTGCACCGACAACTTGCGCGTTGCTTTGCACCGGCAACTTCGCGTTGTTTTGCACCGGCAACTTGCGCGTTGCTCTCGTGTGCAGTGGCGTCACGTCACGCGCGGAGATAGCCTGTGGCGGGAACGTGATCGCTGCCGTCGGCGGTGATTGCCGCTCGGGCCTGGCTGGGCACGGCGCAATGGCTCGTTGCCGAGGAAGTGAGTGCCGCGGATGGGCTCGCTCACGCTGGCTTTGATGATGTAGCTCCATGAAATCGGCAGCCATAGATACGACCGATGGAAAATCGGCTCTGATCGGTGTTCGGGCAGGTGCTGTCGTGAGCGTCAGCCGGACGTGGTTCGCAGCCTTTTTGCAACGCTTCGATGATGTGATGAAGGCAGATGGAAATTGAAATGTGAAGCAGAATGAATCCACGCCAGTTCATGCATCGGGTCTTTCGAGCGCAATGGCACTCTTCACACATTGATGCGTTCCGCTAAAGGGAGAACACATATTGTCTACAGATAATTTAGCTAATAGTCACACATTACGTCAACACTCACTCAGAGACATCACGAAGTCCAGAAAACCTCAGTTACACTCTTGTCTTCAAATCTAGCGCCGAGTACTCCGAGAGAACACTCCACTCCGCGGCCTCCCTCCCAGCCGCCCGGCACCCGCCTCCCCAGCAGAGGGAATCACTGGCTCCCAGCTGAGCCGTCGAGACCCATCGGGGCCACCCCGACGGCCGCCCGTCTCCGCCGTGTAAAGGTGGCGCCGTAAATCGGTTGGCGCCGGAACGAGCCGTGACGCGCCGGTGCCAAACACCGGCGGCGCCATTGAGCCGGCGCGGCCCGCGGCCGGTCACACCGCCGTCCGACCCGCCCCGCCGCCCGCCTTTTTGTGTCACCTTGTTTTTACGCGCGCGCTTTGCGCGCGCGGTCGGACCTCCGCCGGCGTACAAAGCGGAGACTGGCGGGCACACGCTGGCGCCGCGCAGTCCAGCCGCCAGCCCACGCCGCGCCCGTCCCATTACTGGGGCAGTGATGGAACGGGAGGCGAATGCCCGCGGGAGCAGCCGTCGGCCGCCGGCCTGACCACCACCGCACCTGGACAAACAAATGACACCGCGATGCTAATGCGATGGATGCTCCAGGCAGCAACGGTTTTATTTCTTCTTATGCTTGCACTCCTAGCAAAAACTCGTCATGCTAACTTCGCTAGCGAATTATGTGCAACACTTCGGGACTACACGTGTTGCTTCAGCAGTTACACCTATCATTTGAGAAGGAACACACAGTGCTGTTTCGATAGGTCTGCACCAAACTCCGATTCCGGAATTCCCAGACTGGAAGGCTGAAAGGCATGTCACGGCTGTTGGTCAGGGTTGAAGAGCTCATTGTATCCCAATCGTGTGATGGGAGTGCCTCCTGGGTTCTCGGAAACGTAGTTTCGATACCAGAGATGGCACTCTCCGTCCTAGCGAACATAATTATAGCCAGTGGTCGATTTGCAAGCCCTTGACTTAGCAGGTCCGCCAGCAGCCTTCAGCAATTAGCATTTATACCATCGGTCGTCCTAAATGGCTGAAGCCGACTGATGGAAATAAAGCTGGAAGGAAATGGCAACAATGGCAAACCCTTAATAAAA
This sequence comes from Ashinkailepas kermadecensis, assembly GCA_034440615.1. Taxonomy (NCBI): domain Eukaryota; kingdom Metazoa; phylum Arthropoda; class Thecostraca; family Neolepadidae; genus Ashinkailepas; species Ashinkailepas kermadecensis. The sequence goes on from JAOTOM010005060.1 coordinate 627,093, forward strand.
ATAGCGAATGTATGTAGGCAATACTCCCTACCCGATTACACACGTCCAGTACACTTCCTTCATTTCATGGGCCATTCAAATCATAATTCATTAAACATTATTATATTTGGGTTCTGCTATTTCACATTGATTTAAGCCGGCTTAAGATATTAAAACCGGGAGGTAACCGCACATGTATTAAGCCAGCTGGATTATCAACCCTGTGCCAGCTGTGGCATTACAGGTAACTGTAATGCGACTGGTCACAGATTGGCCACAGGTAGCTGTTCGCATGCTCCTGTGTAATTACGGAACATCGCAGAGCCGATTACCTGCATCGGAAATCTACAGCGCTACTGGATTTGATTCTTCACCTTGGAAAATGCCAATAACCTTGCTGCTAAACTCCGTGATTTCGATCTGGAACCAACAATGCCGGTCCTAGACAAAACGATGCCTCGGTTCTAGGGGCGGCTGTGTCGCGGTCCTATGAACCATGCTGTCAATCCTACGAACGGTGGCAACGATCACAGGGATGGTGGTGTCGATTCCAGCGACGATGGTGACAGCTCAGCGACGATGGTGTCGGCCATATGACAACAATGTCGGTGCAGAAAATGTCGGTCCTCAGACCGAAACCACCGGTCTAAGAATGGTGGTGTCAGCCACAGGGCAGCAATGTTGGTCTAAGGACGGTCTAAGGATGGTGATGCCGGTCTAGAGACAATGGTGCCGCTTCAGGGGCGATAGTATTTGTTCTTTAAGTATGCTAAGATTGGCCCGGTAATGGTAGTGTCGATCCAGGTAAGGTGATTCCGACTCCAGAATGCAGATGCCGAACATCCTTACAAATATCCAACCCCAGTTGGAGCCAGTCTCCGAGCCATCAAACGTCACCAGGCAAACACAAACCGGGTCTCAAGTGACCAATTCCGTTGCCGTATCTCTGTGTTGAGCGAGCTGGGCATCAGTCGGAGGGAGTTGTAAGGTCGTGCAATTGAACACGGTCGAATCTGGCTGTTTTGTTTGACAGGAACCTGAAATTGGATCTTATAATCACTTTCTCCCAGATAGGAGCCAGTTGGAAGGAGTTGGAAGGAGTTGGAAGGAGTTGGAAGGAGTTGGAAGGAGTTGGAAGGAGTTGGAAGGCCGTAGCATTCAAATCGTGGAAATCTGCTCATCCTGTTGAAGAAAACTTGACCATATAGCGCTGCCTCCCAGAGTCAACTTTTTCCACCCGGTTTTATCAAACTCTTCGTTATTAAATGTCATCATTATATGTGCATGCATTTATTGTTTTGAAAAAAAAACAGAAACCTCTAAGTACACTGAAAGCCCAATAATTGTCCTTAATAAGTTGCGTTAGCACAGCAAATCAAGGCATTTGCCTAGGAGACCAACCAAAGTAACTGGTATTTCCCATCTATTTCAGAGACCCTTTGATGTGAAGTTTGAACACCTATTTGCGCCGAGTTCGCGTCAGGTTCAGCTCGGTTGAAAGCGTTGCCAATATTGAATGACATTGGACTGATTATTATCCTATCGTCTGGTAAAGCTTGCGAAGCCAGGGTAACGATGGGAGTTATTTGACGCAGTACTCGTCATGGCAGAAGGCAGTGTGGTTGGGTACGCATTTGATGGCGTGGCCAGGGTAACGATGGGAGTTATATGACGCAGTGTTCGTCATGACAGACAGAAGGCACAGTGGTGCTGGGTAGGCACTTGCCTCGGGCGTGGCTGAACACTTGAAAAGCAGCTCGCAAAAAACGTGGACCGAGCCGAACCATGCTACAAGACTTTGGACTTGGCGCTGGTGGAAGGTGGAAATCACGAACTGCACATTATGAGAACCGGGCGTGGTGTGATGTGATGCGACGTGATGGGCTTATCATGGCAGATTGCAAGATATTGGCGGCGCTGACGTCACACGTTGAGTGGTTAATATCTAAACGGACTGGTGTTGAAGCTGATCTAACGGGCTGGATAAAGCTAGCTTTGTCCCCCTTGGTCGTGAGAACGGACTCAAATTTATCCAGCATGCAATGTTTGTGCACTGAAAAGGCATACCATTTAAAATCCAACACAATTACCTTGGCCAAGACTACCTGAGCCACCTGACAGCAGCAGCGGTGGAGAACCCCCACCTGCCAATGGAGGCGGTTGAGAACCCCATCTGCCAGCGGCTTCTATGGAGAATCCCCACCTGCCAGCGGTTGCTGTGGAGAACCCCCACCTGCAAGCGGAGGCGGTGGAGAACCCCCACCTGCCAGCAGAGATAGTGGAGAACCCCACCTGCCAACAGAGGCGGTGGAGAACCCCCACCTGTCAGCACAGGTCGTGGAGAACCCCCACCTGCCAGAGGCTTCTGTGGAGAACTTCATCTGTCAGAGGCGGCGACGGTGGCGGTGGAGACTCTCATCTGTTATCGGCGGCGGTGGAGGAGTCTATCTGTCACCGACAGTGATGGAGGAGCGCACCTGTCAGCGGCGGTGGCTGCCGCCGGCGACAGTTTTGTCGTCACACCAGCTGGCGGGCCGCGACATCGTCGGCATGCGGCACAGCCGGCGGACCTGATTTAGCCCAGCCGGCCGGGCCACTCACTCGAGCCGAGGACGCGCCGCCGCCGGGCGACTACAAGCTGTCGCGAGCCGCCGCCAGCCGCCGGGGCACGGCCCGAACAGAGCACCGACCGACCGACCGACCGACCGACCGACCGACCGACCGACCGACCGACCGACCGACCGACCGACCGACCGACCGACCGACCGACCCGACCTCCGACCCACCGCACTCATCGCTCGAACACCAGCCGGCTGACGGCGCGCCGCCGGTGGCCGACGGCCGGTTCATACGGTTCGGTGTAATGACGGCGCGGGACGAGTCATCATCATCAATCTGCGGCAGCTGTGGCGCAGACGAGGCGACTCGGGATGCGGCCCCGCCGCCGGCTGGCCGCGCAGGTATCTCGGCGGCGCGTCGACTGTTGCTGCCGCTGACGGACACCGGCCGTTGGATGATGCCCGGCTCACTTCCGGTGCCAGCCAGCATCTGCGGCTGCAGCGTCCCGTCAGGTGCTGGGGCAGGCGGATAAATCTGACCGGGGCGCTGGGGCAGGCGGATGAAACCGACGGGGGCGCTGGGGCAGGCGGATGAAACCGACGGGGGCGCTGGGGCAGGCGGATGAAACCGACGGGGGTGCTGGGGCAGGCGGATGAAACCGAACGGAGGGCAACGTTGGCAGAGGGTGACAGCAGGTGATGATTTTGGCTGTGGTGAAGCGGTCGGGAAGTGAATGATGGTCGGGACCAAGTACGGGGGAAATGAGGATGGTAGTCGGAAGACAAGCAGCAAGAGCCCGGAAGGGCGCGCGACTCTAGGATATGGTTGACTGGCCGCCAGCAGCAGCCATCTGCAGCCATCAATCATTGACGAGTGAGTGATCCATAAATGTGAGAACAGCTCCGTCGTGTACATAGCTGCCACTCCCTGTACTCGGAGCTGCCGAGTCAGCAGCTGCTGGGAGTCATCATTGACCGCACCCTATCCTGGGAAGAGCACATATCCCACGTTGTCAAAAAGTGCCACTCCACCTTGTTCTGTCTCCACAATATCCGTCACCATCTCACACCCGAAGCACGCAAACTCCTAATTCAGTCTCACGTCTTTCCATACATCCTATACAGCCTCACTGTCTGGGGCGGGGCTGCCCAATGTCACCTTGGAAGAGTGCAGAAGGCGATCAATTTCGGGACTAGGATCGTCGTAGGGGCTCGTCGTCGTGATCATATCTCGCCGACAGTGGCAACGCTGGGCTGGCGCAGTGTCCGTGACCTCATCACCCACCGCGACAACATCGCCGTGTTTAGAGCCCTGAATGATCCGCGAGCCCCCAAGGCGATCCGTTCTCTGTTCCGCCGGCGGTCGGATGTCTCCCGGCGCTCCACTCGTGCGACGGTGGCTGGGGCACTGGAGCCACCGCCTTTCCGCCTCAGCATGTCACGTAGAGCCTTCTCCTTCCGGGCAGCCTCGGCCTGGAACCTACTGCCGCCGGCCACTTCCGCTTCTCGGACACGGGGCGAGTTCGTCGCGATGCTGAACAACGTCTTATAAATTGACTTCACGTGTTCGGTTTTTCCCTGCATGCCGTTATTTTGCTGCTTTCATTTCTGCTCATGTTTGTGAAATGTATCTGACTGCAATCTGACACAAACCAAATATTAATCCATTTTATGGAATCGGTTTGTTAAATCTCGCCAATACCTACTCACACAGAACACCAGCCATAGTGAATGCGACCTGATGCCACCCCATGTTGGTGCAAAGGAGCTGGCCTCGCAGCTGGCGGTTCCTGCGATGGGACGCAGCATAGCTGGTGCGGCAGCTGCCTGCCCGGCGCCTACCAGCTGCCAAAAACAGACTGCACAGCAGCTGGCCTGCTGTTGATCTGATGATGTCATCTGGACATCCGGCCATTATTTATGATCACGCTATATTAGAGGCTCCTGGTACACAAGCGCAAAAGAGGCTCGGGCTACACCGTGTTGCAACGTGAGACGTAGGTGGTTGTTAATAATATGTCCGACATTAGCTTATCTACCTCGAGCAGGCCGTGGCCGATTGCCGTCTCCTAATTCGCTCTTAATGTCGTGTAATAATAGCGGTGGAAACGTCTCAGCCGCAGTGTGGCTAGCTCTGGTGTCGGCATTCCTAGTCGAGCCTGCTGCGAGATCGTTGCCTGCCTGCGTGAGACCTGCTCCCTCACAGCTGATCCCCATGGGGACAAACTTTGCCAAAGTTATCGCCGTGGGGAGGGGGGGGGGGAGGAGGGGACGCAAATGCAATTCCGATTTCCGACACATTTCACACGGATCTACGAAATTATGAATGTGCGACATGCCAAATGACGGGTCGCACACACGCCAGTTTCACAAAAGTTCTGAACCTGCGAATCGTGGTTTCGCGACTTTGCAGCAATCGTTCGTTTTGGCTGATGCCAACCACTGTGACGTATGACACCATGACAGTCACACTGGGGGTAGAGCACCGGACAAGCTACACACATTGTGCACGGTGTTCTAATAACATTGGGAAAATCAACCGTGTGTCTCATAGCTAATTAGCTTTGAGTTTTCATCGCGATTCAGCCTATCCCAGCCCCGTGTGTTTTTGTTCCGACATATTCCTACCTCAGGCTATATCTGGAAAATGTTTCCCTGAACAAAGATGTAAAACGACGGCGATTTATTTTCCTCAGACTGTATCGTCACGACTTCATTACTGCTGAAGAGTATGGTCACTTAAAGCAATTTTCACCGATGTCTTGGCTACCATTAGGCAGTACGATGGCCAGCTGGCAAACAATTCGTGTTCACCACCCAAGTTGTACTACGTAGCGCCCAGTTGGTGTTGTAGGCATGTCAATGTTTTCAGTGGACATTATCGTGGATGTTCACTGCGTGACATTATTGACATTTCCAAAGAATCACTACTGTGCTGCTGGTAAGCCAAGAACCGCGTTCTAGTGCCAGTTATTGTAGTCATTTATCTAGTGAACGACCGCTATCTTTGGTGGGCGGAGACTGCAACACTAAATGCCGTGTTAGGCTGTGCCGCAGTGTTAGTGAGTGGTGCGGCTCGGGAATAATTGACGTCACCGCATGTCCAAGCTCACATAATCTTTGTATATTTGTATCCAACTGAGCCTCCACCTGGTTTCGTATGTCCGTCAACCGGCTACATGAGCTCTGTCAGGAAACTACGCGAACCAGTTAAATCCCGTCCAGGCGAATGGCAAGAGCAACTTCCTACGCAACTAAAATCAAAGACTAATAATCTGTCTGGCCACAATGCATTAAACTTCATAGCTAGGCATGTAATACACCTGCTATATGCCAATCACTTCATTGTGATGCTTTCGATTTTCATTGGATCTGATCAGATACTCCTACGCTACATTAGCCGGCTTGGGAATTATGAAGCCGAGATAATATTCGATATCTATACCTTCCATTCCGTTACATTAGTAGTTTCACGCATTCTTCGTTGATTGTGCAGGGTCATAGCTTCTGTAATTAAACAACGCTTCAAATTACTGAATGTAGAAAGGAATTCGATTCCATGTAGCGTCAAGGTATGACGTAATATTTTCAAAAAAGCTCACGGTTACCACCATGGTTGGAGAGTGCAGGGTACCTTAGGTGCTGCAGCTATCATATAAATGTTCTAGCCACAATACTAACTCCTCTCTATATTTACATCTTGACAGCCTCTGCGACACCAAACTTTTTATCGTAGCATTAGCGTTTGGATTTGCAGAAGCATAATTGATGTTGATTTTTGACCAATGACCACCACCACTACCGCCACCGCCACCGCCACCGCCACCGCCTTATGTCTGACAATGTGAAACACCCACTAATATGTCTGACAATGTGAAAACCAGCAGCTATCCCCAATGCGCTACAACCTAAGCAAAAATATGCTCTGATCGCGTACAATACCATGAAATGAATGGCAAGAGCAAATACTTTTGCTTCAACAAATCAACTGCTCCTTCGTTCAAATCGTTGGCACTTGTAGTGCCTGAAAGCCACCGAACTGTGCATAATATTCATCGGGGGGGGGGGGGGAGGGCCTACCTATCAAGCCAGCGCGCTCTCCCGGAAGCCATACCAGCGAAATTGAATCACTCAATCATGCCGCAGCTGAGCTTTAATGTCCATGCAAGTTCTAAACTATAACGTAATCATCTCGTCGGCCTTAAAGCAGTCGCCACAGTTGGGAGCTGCACTGCGAGTTTGACCTTCCATTCGACCTTGAGCTTGAGAGGTTCATGCCTCCTTCAGAGATCAATCCATAATGACTTTGAGATTTTCGGTCCAATATCCTCCTTCTTTTGTCTGAAGATGCAATCGCGTTGTCCCCTTCAGTCACGTGCGGATATATGTAGCTGAGTGACGTCACTTTCCATGGTGAGAGTATGCGACACGCTGAATGCACCATGTGCATGCCAAGCTGTGTGTGGGGGTCTGGCGTCTGTTTATTTGCTGATATTTAAGATATCTGACATCGTCTGAATGATTTGTTTTCGGATTGCGTATTTTCGCCGCCTTCATCATTTGTTTTTGTGTTCACTGCGAAACTATTCGGGAACTGTACATGGGTAGAGCTTCAAGAACAACATTGGAGGGACCAGCAATGCTAAACCCGACGAAGCGAAGATGCACGACACGGGCAGGCCAAGCTTGTTCGTGGACCGAGCCCGTCCACGTTCACGTTACAACTCTCATCATATGGAGGGGCTCGATCGAGCACTGAGAACACATCGAGGATGGAACGGCTGTCCCGGGCTAGGTGTTCCCTGGTCGCCGTGGTGGTCAAAAGAGACTCACTCTTACATCACGCCGGTAAGAGTCGGTGCAGGCTGACTGTCGGCACCTTTGGTCGCCTAGTTGTGGTTCCTCTGATGAGCAGGAGTTGCTTTGAGTCTGCTGACCCTCCACAGTTCGGCTTTCACTTTGGACCGTTAGTTTGGCTTTCTGACTTCAATTTCTGTTTCACACCAGCGCCTAAGCACTCAGAAAATGGCAAGGTTTTTCCACTTTCTGTTTCCCACGGTGCATGTGTTATGTCCAAAGCTACTAACACTTGCAACACACTCTCCAGCATTGGTGTCAAGACTACTTCGCCTCCCGTCGAAACTGAACGGGAACTAAGCATGCAAATTTGGCATTGTGAAGGAGACATCCAACGGGAGCACCCTGGCGAAATCAGCGTCGAGCCAGTTCGCCTGAAAGGGCCATTCATCTGCCACCTCATCTGTGACACGTGGCTGATGCCAACCGACCGTCACAGCGACAGCGACGATTGTTTTGAGGCCGGCCGGGCGTGCGCTCCGCGACCAGGCGCCTCTCGTTCGGCATTGTGCACCGCTCAACACGGCCGGCGGGGCGGCCGACGGCGCCGCACGCGTCTGCCACCGGTCCCGTCACGGCGAGCCGTGGCACTGGAGCGACTAACGCGGTTAGCGCGAGTGGACGTCTGACGGACGGCGGCTGCGTCGCCGTCGACGGGGTATTTCCGTCGCCGTCGACGCTCGAACACGCACCGCCGGCCGGCACGCGCCGCGAATGCCAACACCGTGCGGGTGCCGGACGCGGGCGCCGGCTAAAGCGCGCGCGCGCGAATACTGAACGACCGCCGACACGAGAGTGGGCGCGTCGGGGACCGCCGCCACGCCAAACACTGCTCGGTGTGCTCCAGCACTCGGAACGGTAGACCTCCGAGAGCTCGCGTGGCCAGGGACAGGGACCCCAGGGACAGGAAGTCCAGATCATCACCATATACCAGATCACCAGGTTGCTTGACTTGGAGGAAAATATGGGTCAAATGTGGACATTCCACAGTCCGAAACTGGAGTTAGATGTGTAATATGTACATGTGAATTTTGTTTCCTCAAGTTGATTGCTATATGATTGACCTCACCCCAATTCCCCGCATCAAGTTAACAACAGCGCGCAGTGCTGTAGCGCTGTGTATTGCTACAGTGGTATCTAGTTGGTACGTCCAATACCAGGACTATCTAGGCGCTACAACTGACGGTGGTGAATACATCATGTAAGGCATGACGGCACTGCGGCAGTGACGTCACACTGACGGAGCACAGACGGTGACGTCGTATTTGCGAGTAGCGTTGTCGCATCACTGACCGAAGAGGGAATCAAGTCAATGTTCAACCTCATCCGGTCTAAGAAAACACGAAAGCTGGAGGAAAAGTGTTCACACATTCAGGACTGGCGTGACACACTCAGGACTGGTGTGACACACTCCGTACTGGTGTGACACACTCAGGACTGGTGTGACACACTCAGGACTGGTGTGACACTCAGAACTGGTGTGACACACTCAGGACTGGTGTGATGCACTCAGGACTGGTGTGACACATTCAGCACTGGTGTGACACACTCAGGACTGGTGTGACACTCAGAACTGGTGTGACACGCTCAGAACTGATGTGATACACTCAGAACTGGTGTGACACACTCAGGACTGGTGTGACACACTCAGGACTGGTGCGACACATTCAGGACTCGACATATCTAACATCGACCGTGACTAGTATGGCGTGTTCTGCCCATTCATATCTAGCATCGAGCTTAACTAGTACAACGTGTTCTGCCCCTTGATATCTAACACCAACCGTAACTAGTACGGTGTGTTCTGCCCATTGATATCTAACACCGACCGTAAATAGTACGGTGTGTTCTGCCCCTTGATATCTAACACCGACGGTAAATAGTACGACGTGTTCTGCCCCCTGATGCGAGCCCGTTCCGCTTTTTATGGGTGCTACAACAATATTGGTCGTCTGCGTGATGAGCTGAGGGACGGGGTGGGAGGCGACGTGGTGTAGGGGGATGGGGAGGCTAGTCAGTTGGCGCTATGCGCCATGTACCTCCCTGATTACCCTACAGCATCCGCCCATTGCCCGATCCGTGGCGCGGTGATGGCCGGATAACGGGACAGGGGGGGGGTGCTCAGTCTGTCCGTGATGAGATGGTCGTGTGACAGCGGAAAAGCCGGGTTGTCAGACTTGTCTGCTTGGGGTAAAATGCTAGTACACGATCACTGGACAGCTAACAAGATTGGGTCGCCAGGTCTGATGCTGTGACGTCACTGACAAGATCCGACGACCACGCAGACACCCCAGACTTTAACGTTATACAGAAAACGACATGCCGACTGGGTGATGGACGCAGTATTGATGATGGATCTCAGCCGGATTTTTGTTTACTGTAACCCTCGCCGATAAAAAACGGCATAATATTGAAATCGACCTGACCTCAGATCAGTAACTTTGACCTAACTACAAATTTTCAGATAATATGTTGTTCGTCTGGATGAAAGAACAGCATCACCTGAGTTTGGTGCCTATCTGTTGAAACTACTCCGAATGGTGGCACTTCGGATATTTGGGACCATCACTCACTTTGACCCATCCCAGGCCAATGACCTTGGATGACCTTGGCCTGACATTTATACAAGATGTGCAGAACAGATGTATAAAAAGCTGTTGAGAATTGTCTTGTCTCTGCGTCTACTCATGCGGCGACCATCACGGAGAAACCTGAGGGGGCGGGGAGGGGGGGGTGCTCCGAGAGTGCCTCCGGTGCGGAGTGGCTACGTGAGAGATTGCGCACTGTTCTATGGCGAAGACTTTCGAACGAGTGACGGGACAGATGTGACATAAAAGATGATATGAAAGATCATCAGAAATGCACTGCTTGTAGTCGAGGCATCGTGATACCTGGGACTACTGATCTTGCTTGTCATCGTTGGAAGGGTATTACTGATTATTACAGTAATATATTACTGTTGAGTTATGGGTAGATGAACTCACCATCCATCAACTACTACCTTGGCTGATCACCTTACGGAAGTCATCATTTCTGAACTGGTGTCAGCACATTCGAATACCAAAGACTGGACGCGAGGAACCCCACCTCTATATGTCGATAACTTCCCAATCAATGACTTCCTTGCAACAGCCCCAAGCGCGTCGAGACCTGACACGCCGTCGAACACTGCCCACTGGCCGGCTGGTGACATTGACACTGGCACGACAATGGCTCCGGTGCCGACAAAGCAATGCCACGGCAACGGCAGCTGCCTCGGTGGCCGTCTAAAAAGTGGCGTCTCGCTTTCACTACGGCCAGCCGGCTCTGCTAATGAGACGGTGTCGGCCGGCCATATCAGATCATATCCAGCCGTCTTCCCCAGTCCTGCAGGTGGCCAGCCGCTGGCACCCCTCTCCCCTCCCCGCGCCTTCATCGACCTCTCGCTGGCGACTCGGATCGAGGTCCTGTCTTCAGATGGGTCACGATCACTCGCACGTCGTGGTGGTAAGTCTTGACAGTCTGGGACAGCGGATGCAGAGGCTGGGGCAGCGCTGTTGCCTGAAGCCGGCGAATGCTACTGTACCAGTGGTATCTCAGTGTACCACAGAGAGTGGTGAGAGGAGAGGAATGTAACGGTGGTACAGTTCCGTGCAGTGCGAGACTGTAAGTTGCAATGGTGGTGATGGAGAGCAACATCGATCGTACATTAATCTACTATCACATCGGCGGAAATTCTTGGCACCTTCCACAAATTCGCCGATGATAACAATCATAAAAGATTCACATTCACGAGTGTTTTGTCGAAACACGAGGTCAAGGTAGGCGTCGACATCACTGCCTTAGGTTTTCCAAGCTTCTTCCGGATACATTTTCCATCTACTCCCAGGGGCGTCGCCACCGGGGGGGGGCAGAGGTGTCAAGCGCCCCTCCTGCCGTGAGACTGGGGGGGGGGAGGCGCCGCCCCCATGAAATTTTAGGAGGCTCCTATCTGGAAATGCACAGGAAAAAGGTGAGCAAGGACGCCGACGAGACAGACGATCGTGCTGTCAAGGAAGCCCCAAGACTGGCAACGAGGCTCCCGGGAAATCTAATCAGGTCCTAATAAGAGACGTAAGACAAAGATTGGGAGGAGGCCCCCCAGGACGAAAAGGATGCCACCGGGACGGGCAGAAAGCCACCCAGATTAGACAAGAAGGCTTCCGATGGGTGGCAGGATATTCTTAATTTGGAAAACGAGGCCCCCAAGATGGAAGAGAAGGCCCCTACAATAGAAAATAAGGAATCATAGGAGATATTTATCCGGACACAAGAGGGAGCCCCAAGATGGGTAAGAAGGTCTCCGCAGGAATGAGAGAAGACCACTGAGACCAGCCAGATGAGGTCCATATTTTGGAAGAGGAGGACCCTAGAAGAGAAGATTTGAGACTATGACACAAAAGCACCCTGCTAAAAAGATAATGAGGCTCCAAACACAGGTGAGGAGGCCTCCAAGACGTGAGAGGAGGCCCCTAATTTGACAAAGGAGTCACCTAGGAGAGGATAGGAGGTCCCAGAAATCACGAAAGTGCCAACAATTGGCACGGAGGCCCCCAGGATTGCAAAGGAGACCCCCCAGGATTGCAAAGGAGGCCCCCAGGATTGCAAGGGAGGCCCCAGGATTGCAAAGGAGGCCCCGCAGGATTGCAAAGGAGGCCCCCAGGATTGCAAAGGAGGCCCCCAGGATTGCAAAGGAGGCCCCAGAAAAAGAAAGGAGGCCCTAAGACCGAAGAGAAAGCCTGTGGATATGAAATGAGGTTTCGGAGACGCAAAAACAGGTCCCAAAACGGGTAAGGTTCCACCAAGATAGAAAAGGGTGATCCAGAAACGTGGCAGGAGGCACCTAATTCGGAAGAGGATGACACAACATTGGAAATGAGACGCCATGATGAACGAGGAGGCCCCTAAAAAAGAAGAGAAAGGCCATTAGATAAGGGAAAGGTTGCTTGTAATTTGGAAGAGGAGGAACCTGGGAGAGAAGAGGAGTCCACCAGCAGATAAGAAGCCAACCTTAAAATGGGAAAAAAATATAATCAAAACGCAGAGCAGGAGGCCCCCAAGACGCGAGAGGAGGCCCCTAATTTGAAAAAGAAGGCTTCTCGAAGAGAAAAGGAGGCCCCTGCCGGACTCGAGAGGAGTCCCTCAAGACGGAATAGGAGGTCTCCAGGGCCGCATGAGGCCCCGAAGACCAGAAGGAGTTCCCAGGAAATGAGAGGAGGCCCTTAAGATGGGAGTGGTAGCAGGTATGGAAGGAGATGAAGCTTCCAAAATTGATGATGCCCTCAAGGCTTTGCCAGGACAAAGGAGGGGGCCCACGAGGCGTGGTAGGAGGCCCCTAATTTGGCAGAGAATTAGCCGGCCATTAGCCTTCCATTAAGGCTGGTATGATGACGGCTCCGCCAACTTTGACCACTTTGGCGCCAATGGTATGGCATCCTACCATTTGGTACCATACCATACATTTGGTATGCCAATATATGGTACATGTGGTACATACATACCATACATATACAGTTGGTACCATACCACCTACCAATTGGTATGATCGGAGGTTCTCAAACCCCACCGAGTTTCACCAGCTTCACAATGGTTCCAACACGCATGGGTAGACCACCGTCGGACACCCGGTGGTGACCCCGGGGCTGGGCCTGACGACGCTGTACTAACCAATCCTTTTCGACGGGTTGTCATTGGAAAAGCTGCCGGCAGGTCTTCAAGCGAAATGGCCGTGAGGTGTTTTTGTGCAAGATGTTGGAAACGCAGTTGTACTTGTGGAAAGTTTGTTCCCTTTGCCCTTGCGCGCATTAAGATTTCATAAAGCCACTTTCGCCCCTACCACTTTTGCTAAGTACTTTCTTTTCCTCTTATTTATCTTTCTCGTCTCTCTCTCTCTCTCTTTCTATCTCTCTCTATTTCTATCTCTATCTCTATCTCTATCTCTATCTCTATCTCTATCTCTATCTCTATCTCTATCTCTATCTCTTTCCTTATATCTCTTTCCTTCTCTCCTCGTTTTCTTTATCTCTCGTTCTCTTTCTCTCTTTTTCTTCTCTTCCCCCCCTCTTTCTGTCCCTCCGTCTCTCCCTCTCCGTCTCTTCCTATCCCTGGCTCTCTCTCTCTCTCTCGCTCTCTCTCTCTCTCTCTCTCTCTCTCTCTCTCTCTCTCTCTCTATATATATATATATATATATATATATATATATATATATATATATATATATATATATATATATATATATATATATATATATATATATATATATATATATATATATATATATATATATATATATATATATATATATATATATATATATATATATATATATATATATATATATATATATATATATATATATATATATATATATATATATATATATATATATATATATATTTTTTTTTTTTTTTTTTTTTTTTTTTTTTTTTTCTCTCTCTCTCTCTCTCTCTCTCTTCTCTCTCTCTCTCTCTCTCTCTCTCTCTCTCTCTCTCTCTCTCTCTCTCTCTCTCTCTCTCTCTCTCTCTGACTTGAAGCCAGATGGAGGAAATTGCATGAAAGGGGCTGCGAACAGGCGCATTGTGTGTAATACATGCTGCCCGTCCGCTGGTGCATATTCACAACAGAATATGCAGCTGCATTCTTATCTTGCGACAGCCCAATCCGGGAAAATTCCGACGTGCTGCTTCAGAGGTATGCTGGTCACAAAACCACACAGCATACAACGGTGGGCCGAATATGCTATGCTGAATACATTATGTACCGGACTCCACTCACACCGGCCGTGCTCTCAAGCAAACAGAATACAACCTGACACACACAGGACGCGTCCAGAATGACTTGAAGAACGAACCTATTTTTATTTTCGGTGAAGCAGCTGCCAAATATTATGCATATGCAAATAGTCTATAATCTATCTAGCTGCAATAGTCAGGCCCTGTCGAACTGTTGATGTGATATATTCACACGTAATTAAACAAGATCCGGCGGGGTAATGCCAATGAGTCAAAACGTCAGAGACTGTTTGGACAAGAACATCTCTATTTTCCGCGATGTAACTTCTAAGCATCATTGATATATCGACAGTCTATAGACATAGGTGTCCCTGTAATACTGCACTATGCGAATTGCCAAAGGCAAATCAACACACATGCACCGTATTAATAAACTATATTCATGCGCACATATAAAACTACCGTCGACAAAGACCAGGCAATGCGAGAAGGTCAGAACTGCGGCGGCTGACAAAAAAAAAGACATAGACATAAAAGACATAAAAGATCAGTGCAACTATGAGCCACAAGGGCCCTTCTTGGTTGCACTTTGTACACTGAACCAGTTGTCCACCAAATGCGTCGATCAACTCTCCCTGGAATACAGAAAAACAAGCCCCCTATTCTTATAATGATTGTCTATGCTGTTTTTAAAGATGTTCAGTGTGTTGCTACTGACAATGGTTTCTGGCAGCTGGTTCCAGTGTTCTACTACCCTGTTGGTGAAGAAAGACTGTCTTAACCTTGTCCTGCTGTGATTAACTTTAATTTTGAATTGATGACCTCTAATTGCATCATTTCTGTTAAATTCAAACAGTTCCCTGAGATAACCCTGTTCCTGACCATGAACAAATTTAAAGACCTCGATGAGATCTCCTCTCAGCCTTCTATATCTAAGTGAAAACATATTCAGTTTCTTCAATCTTTCCTCATATGCCAGGTTGCCTATACCATTCACCATTTTTGTTGCCCTCTTTGTACTCTCTCTAAAAGCCAACATGGTAACTGAACAGCTAGCTAAATAGGGAAACACATCGGTTATCCTTCAAAGGCGAACACACATCCAGCCTTCTTGAATACGTCACTTCAGAGATGCGGGCCATATCAACCTACCTCTTTGCCATTCTGCTCTCCTCTCCCTTATGGACCTCTGCCCCTCTTTCTCTCCATTGCTACGAATTTAATTGCACACATTATGATATATATTTATATATATATATATATATATATATATATATATATATATATATATATATATACTATTGCAGCGTGCGCACAGCTACTTACCTCTATATCTACCTTTCTTTTACTGTTATGCATTTTTGCTCATTCCTCTCCCTCCGCTCTCTTCTTTTCTCTCTCCATCCACATCCCTGCTTCTTTCTCTTGGTCTCTCCTTTATATTCGTCACTTGTTCTTCGTCTTTGTCTATTTCTAGCTCGCAATTGTAACTAATTCGGGGACCTGAAGGAAGGGCGCCGCTCGGCAGCGGCCGGTATCGGTGACTTGACCTGGGACACGGCCGCCACCGACCCGCGGCCGTAATTGCACGCGGCGGACGGCTCGGCCGCCACTTCATCACGCCTTACCGCCAATCAGAGCCGGCGTCGCTCCGACGTCTGCGCGCCCCGCCCCGCCCCGCCGGCCGCGCGCGTACGTGTCAATTTGTCTCCGATGCGCTGATTGGGTCATCACTGTCTGCCGCCGCCGGCTTTGTCCGGCAAACAATGCGGCTCGGGCCGTGATGACGGTGCCAGGTCAGGTGTCCGACACTGAGCTGACCTCCGACGTGCCGCAATACCCCGCAGGCTTTCGGCCGTGAAGAAAAATGCGACGGCCTCGGTCAAGGTGGGCCGAAGTGTCCGGACGAACCGGGTGCGATGCGGTACGCTGTCTTCGTGACGCCTGGTGCTATATGATGCACGTGCCTCGATGGAACGGTGCGCGAAGTGTGCACGATCTGAACCTATGTATGCGCTCTCAGTCCTACTACGTTCTGTGCGGTGCTTTATCAGATGAACATTAAAGCTGTCCAAGTCTGAATGGACTGTCTCGAAGCTGACAGGACGGTGTCTCTACCGACCGTGTGGTCCCGACACCTATGTTTCAACCTCACAGGCGGAGTGTTTGTGCAATGCTGGCGTTCGATCAAGTCCACCCAGACTGCGGCGTCGCAAGACGTATAGCATAGGTCGTTGCCATGCAAGTAAGTAAGTGCAGCCTTGTGAAGGTCCGTCGGCCAGAGCAAGTTGCAGGGTTCGGCCCAATAACGGCGCTGTCGATGATAGCACGCTACTGCTCATTAGAAACGCTGATGTTGTTAAGAAGTTCTGCTTCGCATGCTGCGTTCACAACGTGACGCACAGACACGCTTCAGTGACGTCATCACGCTACCACCAGTTTGGTACACACCCACTCTTTGATCCTTATCCGCAGTCACTAAAGTTGAAGACGGCCTCACAGGTGGCTCCTCGAATCTTGAGCACTAAAACGAAAACTTAATAGAAATGACAAAAAGTATTGAATCAACGGAGAAAACATCACGGCAAAAAGCAAAAAGCGAAACCGGTCTTTTTCCTGGCCCAGACCGGGCTTGGTTGTCACAGACGGCGGGCCCGGGCTTCAATCCCAAAATCTTGGGCATTTGCCAGCTCTAGTGTCCACCATACGACAATGACAGGGGTGGGTAGCATTGCGTCGCAGAGGTACTTTCCGGAATGTGCTCATCACCCGACCTTCTGGGACATGGCCGAGGTGGTCGGCCCGCCGTCACCGATGTTGTGTTTTCACCTGGTGTGAGTGTCGGTGCGCTGCCACCCGGTGTGACCTGTGGTGGGCCATCACCCGACGTGACCGGTGATCACCAACGCCTATCAGACGACACCCCACCAGCCGAGCACCGAGTTTGTGTCTCATCCGGGGTAGACGCCGGAGGCGATCAATTAAACGGCCGCGCAATCTCGCAGTCGAGTCACCCGGGCGACTGGACATGTTTTTAGGCCGATTGGATGGTCGCAGCCGCCGCCGGCCGGCTGCGTGGCGGCTTTGTTTTTGCACGCCGCCGGCATTGCATCAGTACAGCGGCAGTCAGCGGCTAGAGAGCTGGTGCAGCGGCCGTCAGCGGCTGGTGAGCTGGTGCAGCGGCCGTCAGCGGCTGGAGGAGCTGGTGCAGCGGCCGTCAGCAGCTGGTGAGCTGGTGCAGCGGCTGGAGAGCTGGTGCAGCGGCCGTCAGCGGCTGGCGAGCTGGTGCAGCGGCAGTCAGCGGCTGGCGAGCTGGTGCAGCGGCAGTCAGCGGTTGGAGAACTGGTGCAGCGGCCGTCAGCGGCTGGAGAGCTGGTGCAGCGGCCGTCAGCGGCTGGAGAGCTGGTGCAGCGGCAGTCAGCGGCTGGAGAGCTGGTGCAGCGGCAGTCAGCGGCTGGAGAGCTGGTGCAGCGGCAGTCAGCGGCTGGAGAACTGCCAACATCAGCTTCAGCCGTTCTCCTGCGACGCTTAGAGGGCACGTATGTCGGGCATTTTCAGTGCACTGCGTGCCTTGGCTTCAAGACATGCAATCACAGCCAGGCTATTTGCTTAGGCATATTTTGCTTTCCTTGGCACAAGTTTGGTTGATAATTGTATGGTTTGCTCGGATCAGTATGTGGCTACACCAGTACCCATTGGTGTTGCAATCTGCCGCTGCCCCACAGTTTTAATGAGCCTCCCTGAGGATGACCGATGGCTATGTGGTTTGCGAACTTCGAGGGCACATCAGCATTTCAGTCGTACGGCATTGGACATACCGGCATTGAACATTAGATTCTGAACGTGGCTTCTGTGTGATGAAAACTACATAGACCTCATTAGCATACCTTAGAGATGTTGCTGCCAAAATGTCTCATTTAACTTAATTAAATAACCTAAATATTTCCAAGTATTTGTGCTTCAACTGTCGAAACCATTAGTTCATGTAAACAGGGCCGATAACTGTGCGTGTGTCCGACAAAAAATCAGGATAACTAAACCAGAGCTTTTGCCACAGACTTGCTAACAATTGAAACGCATTACATCATGCATTTGAGAAAGCCGCTTCTAGACAGTGACACGAAGATACTCTCCGATGAACTTGACCTGTGATGTCACCGATGCGTGATGGCTATATGGCATGCTGAATAATCTCTTCATACTTATATTTTGTGTCATGCCTCTGACATTGGCATAACTCAAATGATGGGGCACGACTTTATCGTACCCCATGGTTCCAATCCATTATATTTTTATTCTTCTTGAACAGATCGTTATTCAAGAAAATTCATATCCACACCCGCATTTTTTTTTTTTTTTTTTTTTTTTTTTTTTTTTTTTTTTTTTATATATATATATATATATATATATATATATATATATATATATATATATATATATATATATATATATGCAATGCGTATGCATGTGCGTGTGGGTGCGTCGGTGCATTTTAAGGTCCGCATTCACATAAATGATGAAGAAATCAACTTCACTGGCGCAGACCTTCACATCCAATATATTCAACGGTTCAAGCGCTATTCGAATTGGCCCCGGGTCTCCGCGAAGGCCGCGGGAGCCGCGTGGGAATTTCTGCAGGAGTGACAGCTTGATTTTCATGTGGCGAAATACACAGATTGTGGCAAGATGGTGGCCTGTCGAGGTTCAAGGCGATGAGACTTTTTATGGTTGATGTCTATTTTACACATGTTGGATGTAGTCTTTGCGGATCATTGTATGCTCTCATTAGAGGTTTATGGATATGCACATCACAGTCGTATTTACTTGAGCATCCGAACGCGTTCCTGGCGGCAACCCCAAGTACCCCGGCATCTACACCAAGGTCTCCAAGTACATGCCGTGGATTATTGAAAACGGCGAGTGATGTGCTGGGGCCAACTTTTACTGATGTTATTCACATGCATTCCAAACGACATTTGTTTCGTCTAATACGGCTCGTACAGGTTTGCTATTGTGGCAGGACTTGAATATGTTTCCTGGGACTGTATCAACACATCTCCAATATTGTCCCCGGTCAGTATTGCACCACTCTGTTCCATTACACGACTGCAGCGGGCCTCCCGTCCTCTCTCCATGATCACACAGGGCTGAACGACCGCGGCCGGCAGCCGGCAAAACAGCGCGGTTGCCGTGGATCACGAACGACCGCGGCCGGCAGCCGGCAAAACAGTGCGTCTACCGTGGATCACGAACGACCGCGGCCGGTAGCCGGTAAAACAGTGCGTCTACCGTGGATCACGAACGGCAGCGGTCGGTAGCCAGTAAAACAGCGCGTCTACCGTGGATCACGAACGGCCGCGGCTGGTAGCCGGTAAAACAGCGCGGCTACCGTGGATCACGAACCACACACACCGCTCATCTGTCGGGGCGATCCGCCCTGCGGCCGACACCGCAACCGCCCAGCTGCGGAGGACGACAGCCCAACGTCTGCCGAGGTCGGCGAGCGCCGACGCCGACGTCGGCTTCTCCACGCGGTTGTTGTGCCGCGGACGAGCCGCTCTCGGCGGGGGTCGCCGCCTCCCCATGACCCCGCCGAGTCACGTGTCGAACACATGGCGACTGTCGATCCGATGGCGGCCGCTGCGCGCTGGGAGGCGTGTTTTGTCGCAGTGCGGGGAGGGCAGCCGGCGGCCCATCTGCTGCACCTGTCACCGGAGAAGTGGCCGGCGCGCCGAGGATCGATCTGCCGCTGCCGGCCCGGCCGACACTGCCTGGCCGCGGTGTGTTCGCCGGTCTCGTTCCGGCCGGAAACCGGACCGGCCGGAGAGCGGACCGGCCGGACACCGGACCGGCCGGAGACCGGACCGGCCGGACACCGGACCGGCCGGAGACCGGACCGGCCGGACACCGGACCGGCCGGAGAGCGGACCGGCCGGACACCGGACCGGCCGGACACCGGACCGGCCGGACACCGGACCGGCCGGCTGCTGTTGTGTACAACGGAACGGTGTGTCCGCTGGAGCACTGTCCGCTCGAGCACTCTCTCTGGAGCTCTGTCCTCTGGAACACTATCCGCTGGAGCTCTGTCCTCTAGAATTGGAGCACTGTCTGCTGCAGCACTGGTCCTCTGGAGCACTGTCCTGTGGAATATTGTCCTTTAGAACACTGGTCCGCTGGAGCTCCGTTCTCTGGAGCAATGCGCTCGGGAGCGAAGTGCATCACAGCTCTGTCGGCCGAAATCCGATTTGTCGAAACTCTTGTCATTCAGCGTATTATCGGCTGCAACATTAACTAATAGAACACCATCTGTCATAACATTTCTTATCCAGGCTTAGCGTGTTAGAGGACTGCTGATCGAATCCCTGTATCGGAGCTCTGCCCATTCGTATCATCGAGTGGGATGTCGTTGCTTACGAACAGAGCCCGATACACACCCCACTACACCCGTCTATCTTTGTACACCAAGCGACACGGACTTGACAGTCACGGAAGCATGCTGTCTAAATGTGTCGGGGTCTGTTTTCGTCAGGTCTCGTACCGGAGATCCACCCTCTGTCTGCATATTCGGAAGTTGTATTCGCCAGCATGCAGCGCTGTTGGGAGCGCTGGATGAGTGGGAGCAAGAGACGGTCGCCGGGGATCTCCTGTTGCACGCACAGGATTAGACACGGTACCGCGCGACAGCAGCCTTATCGACTAACCGCAACTGACTGCCAGTAAATACATGCACTTTGTCGCGTCCAAGCTTCGCGGAAGCACGCGAGTTTCACAATTACAGAGAACATATTTCAATGTGTGGGCAATTCGGGAAGGTGCATTCAAATTTTGGATGCGTGCTCGAGACTCTGCAGATAATTCCGATTGCAGAAATAGTAAGCTTCTCTATGTGCACACGACACGAATGATCCAGACTTGTCGAAGCACCCTAAAGCCCAAATAACTAACCAATTCAGTGCTTGTGGAGTGAAAAAAGACAATCCACTTCAACTAAAATTGTCCGCGATCTTCCAGAAACCGGGCGGCTCCTGCACCGAACATGGTGTACGCATCTCGTACTGAAACGCACTATGCCGCTTTGTCGAATCAGCACGCAGTAAGTGCCACGCAGTGTCACAGTTCTTTTTCGTATCAGCGTTCCCGTTCAGTTTATGCCGCGTGCAATCGTTCAACTCTTGATCAACTGACACCACCGACTCAATCGCCCGACCTCGGGGTACATACACAGATCGCGTCCCATGATTACATAGCTACGTGACTGGCGGCTGGCTTGGTGATCCTTGATCGATGCCGCCGGACCTGCACTCGCATCAGAAGGTCAGGTGTAATTCCGAGTGAAGGAACTAGCATGTACCACACTGTAGAGTGGAAGTGATTACGCTTGGTCGGGCCGGCTGGAGCAGCGCCGAGTCGCTGAGGTTTGTCATGTATGGCAGCAGGCTCGCTCGGACTTAGTCCTCGCTCGGACTTAGCCCTCGCTCGTAATAGCGACGTGTCTCTCTCCAGAAGCTATTCCCCTCTCAAAGATGGTGGCTACCAGCTACCGGGGGGGGCAGAGGGCCTTCCCTGTGACGCCAGGTGTCCAGTCGTCTGGCCGCAGCCAAGCGTGCCTTCTCTCCCTGGATGTCAGGTGGCCGTCCAGGGTAGGACGTGGTGCCCAGCGTCCCGGAGGCGTGCACGGCTGCCGGCCGACGTGCACTTGCCGGGGCGATCCCAGGGCGGGGAGCCACCATCTGGCGTTGCGGCTGCCATGTGTGTTGGTCGTCAGTTGGGCCGGGAGGGGGCGAGGGGAGGGCCCGGTGTGCTGACAGCCCCCTGCCGACCCAGCGAAGGATGGCCCGCGTCGTGGCACATGACGACACGCTGTTGACATGTGCCTCCTCGGGTCCCGTCGTCATGACATTCGCGCCGATTCGCCACCTCTCCCCCCCCCGCTCCATCCCATCCCCCTGCCAACGTCATCCATGTTTATTTTGCGGCGTTGCCCTCACCAGCGATATCAGCCAGCTGAGAAGATGCACCTGACAGCATGTACCATCATACCACAGCCAGCGTGGAAAATTCGGGGATGTCTGCGGGCAGCATAATGCCAGCAGATTCAGTCCCAGCACTTAATGGTGAGTTGTCCACCTCTATAACGTGTGTGTGAAGGCAGTGAAGTGTAATGCTAGTGTTCGTTGTGGACCGTGGGGACCGCTGGTAACGGCATGAACAGAGACAGAGAGAGCGAGAGAGAGAGAGAGAGAGAGAGAGAGAGAGAGAGAGAGAGAGAGAGAGAGAGAGAGAGAGAGAGAGAGAGAGAGAGAGAGAGAGAGAGAGAGAGAGAGAGAGAGAGAGAGAGAGAGAGAGAGAGAGAGAGAGAGAGAGAGAGAGAGAGAGAGAGAGAGCGCGAGAGCGGGAGCGAGGCGAGAGCGAGAGCGAGAGCGAGAGCGCGAGCGCGAGCGTGAGTGCTCCTGCTACATGGGCCGGACAGTTACATTAGTGGCGTGCTCAAGACTAGGCACACGATTTTGCAGCAGAGTTTCATGATGGAGTGGCGGGTTCAATTGCAACGCAGCAAGCTACCTTGGCTCGGGCCCTGATCCCGTAAAGCCTTCCCATCAGCTGCTCTCCCCATTGAACTCATCTTGTGGGCTTCTAGTGGCATTTGTGCGCGCCAAGCTTCACCAGGATAAAAGTGTCACAGATATATCATTTCAGCTACTTATTTAGTACAAGTTATTGTTTCATCATCAGGACGATCATATCAAATAGATCAAACATAAAATAAGTCGTAGCATGAACCAGAGGCAATCAATTCAACAATGTAGTGAAATTGTAAGGGTGCATGCAAATATATGTGTTGTTACCGAAATAGCAAATATGTAGACACATCTTTTAAGTTGCAGACCATTCCAGAATGCTGCGGGAGGGCAAACAAAGTGTGCGACGGAAAAGGCAAATATAGTGTACATATAGACAAAGGCTGTATGTATTAGCTTGTCAGCATGACATCACAATCAAAGGTCATCCTATACCTGTCGGCATTTAATGCATCATTGGTTGACCCAAGACATAATTAGTGCCTTTGCTTACACGCAAACTTGGCTCGTAGAACAGGGACAGCTACCGATCCGCTCTAGCCGTAAAGGTCGCTGAAAAGCGGCCATCACAACAGTCAGTTGATTCCAACCTGAGCACATTCGGAATAGCCACGGGTTTCCTGAGCCAAACACCGTCATCGTGGAGCGACCGTCGTAAGTGTGGCTGGAGTTCTCCTCCAGTTGTCTACCCGTCGGCGGACTGCCGCGGGTCCGGTTACCCCCCCACACTACTGACTGGACTGTCGCGGGTCCGGTTACCCCCCGCCCCCCACACACACCTACCCGTGGCTGGACTGTCGCAGGTCCAGTTACCCCACCCCCCACCCCCTCCGTAAAGGAAAGGGGAGGTTGGGTCCTGACAAACTGTGTGTTGCGTCTCTTCAGCCACACGCTCGCCCGGCGGTGTCGTCGGGCACGGCAAAGCCGGCCTTTGTTTGTGATGTCACGCCGTGCATGGAAGTGTTTCGAATGTCCCGTTTTCCCCCATTTGTATGCGCTTCTGTTTGGCGTAGTTAAGTGTGTGACCTCATTTTGGGCTAATGTACAGTTGCACGAGTTGTTGCCCTCTTACTGATAGGTCGTCGCATATATTAAGTGTTGATATATATATATATATATATATATATATATATATATATATATATATATATATATATATATATATATATATATATAAAATGTATATGTATATACATAAGCACACCATGGGGGAGACAGGGGCGCTAGCCACGCCCCTTGTGATTTTTCTCAACTTCGGAGGTCAAAGGTAAAAAATACCTCGACAGTTTACATAAAGTTCCACAAATCGGAGAAATCATTTGACTTCAAAGAGATTGGTATATTAAGACCTTTCCGTCTGCAAAATCTTGGTATCTTTAATGCTTGAGCCCCCCTTAAGAAAATTATTGATTTTACACCATACATATCGATATAAATTGATTGTATTCGTTCAAAGAACTATGCTCATTTTCATGAAATATCGAGCTCACTACTTTGTGTATTCGAAGTAGGTACTTATGGAACCAAGAACTCATACGTCAATGTCAGCGTCAATATCTGTACTTTATATGGTAAGTGAACGCTGGTGAAGCGAACGCTGTGTGAAGTGCATGAAGACTGTTGGACGGCTCGCTGACTGGTCATAAGTTCAGCCGACGTCCAAGTGGTCTTGATCTGTCTTCGCACGAGCCAGTGAATCAAGGCATTGTCTTCGCTGGACAGAAGGCGGCACACGTAAATTGTTGAGAGCTCAGATATATAGGCAATAGCTGCCGCTCGGACGCGTCTAGACCACATCCCAATCCGCCAAATAAATGACGCTTTCAATTTAATAGTTAAGGAAGAGTAATGGGCATCGGCGGCTGAGAGGCCATCAAACCGCGCCGCTCGTACTTCAAGTGGCTGTAGAGGCTGCGCCGGCGGCGGGAGACTCTTAGTGTAGGCCCTCCCCCCCCCCCTACACACCCAATCTCCACATACATATTCACATACGCACACATACACATGCACATAAACAAACACGCATACACACACGCATACATGCGCGCGCACGCACGCATGCAAGCACGCACGCACGCTCACGCACGCTCACGCACGCTCACGCACGCTCACGCACGCTCACGCACGCTCACGCACGCTCACGCACGCTCACGCACGCTCACGCACGCTCACGCACGCTCACGCACGCTCACGCACGCTCACGCACGCACGCCCTCTCTCACACACACACACACATACACGCTGCACGCATGCACGCACACACGCACACACACAGGCACACACACACACACGCACACACGCACACACACAGGCACACACACACACACATGCGCGCGCACGCACATACACACACACACACACAAGCACGCACTGTCACGGGGAAAGAGCGGCCAGAGGATGCGCCGCGCACGCGGCCGTCGTTCCAAACACCACAAACACGGAAAAGCGGTTGGATTGCAGCGCGGTCCAGCGACACGTGACGGCGTGATCACGTGACGGCGTGATCACGTGACGGCGTGATCACGTGACGGCGTGATCACGTGACGGCGTGATCACGTGACGGCGTGATCACGTGACGGCGTGATCACGTGACGTCGTGATCACGTGACGGCGTGATCACGTGACGGCGTGATCACGTGACGGCGTGATCACGTGACGGCGTGATCACGTGACGGCGTGATCACGTGACGGCGTGATCACGTGACGGCGTGATCACGTGACGGCGTGATCACGTGACGTCGTGATCACGTGACGGCGTGATCACGTGACGTCGTGATCACGTGACGTCGTGATCACGTGACGGCGTGATCACGTGACGGCGTGATCACGTGACGGCGTGATCACGTGACGTCGTGATCACGTGACGTCGTGATCACGTGACGGCGTGATCACGTGACGGCGTGATCACGTGACGGCGTGATCAGTGTCCGGCCGACGCGCCAGCGCCGGCCCGCTCGGTCCCGCCAAGATTGCCCGCCAGACTTGTGGCCAACATCGGGTCGGCCCCGCTCGCGATTGGGCGCGGCGACCGTGGGCGGACGGCGGGCGCCCGGCCGCCCGTCGGCCCGATATTGATTGGGTCGCCCGATGAGGTGACACAGCAGCCGGACCGACGCGTCTGGACGGACAGTCGGGCCGGCGCACGAGACTGACGGGTCCTGGTCTGCTCTTGGAGGCTGGTGGCCAGCCAGCCGTCCGGGGAGCTGGTCACCAGTGAGCAGCAGTCGCTATTGGTGGTCACCCACCCCAGTCCATGGAGCCGGTCGCCAGTGCGCACCAGCCACTATCAGCCAGAGAGGGCTGGCCGTCTGCGGTGGCGACTTGTCGACACCCACCACCTCCTCCCGGCTTTCCTCCGTCCGCTGCCACAACGGCTCCCCTGCTCGCCGTCGCGCCTCACGTCTCGCCGGCCGGCGCTTCTTGTCCGGCGCGACGTCGCGTCTGACAAACGACCGGCCGTCCGTGACCGGTGTCGACACGCCTTCTCCATCCCGGCCGACGTCCCTCGGTCGCTCGCGGCGTCCCCAGCCGCCCCGGGTCGCCGTCGGCAACGACGACCGCTCCGCTCCGCCAGGGCGCGACCACACGTGACCGGCGAAGCGGAGCGCCTCCGCGATGACGTGCTCTGCCGAGCGGAAAAGCGTCGGCAGGAAGTGCGGCCGATGCGACACCGTCGGACCCCCGCCGCGTCTCGCGCCACCCCTGCCACCTCCGCAACTAATTGGCGGCCGGGAAATGAGCAGTTAGGTGAGGTCTCACCGATGCATGCAGTCGCTAACGGCTGCAGGAGCCGGTCCGGCAGGCGGGCCAGACCAGCTGTCGGCCGGCTGCCAGCTGCGGTGAGGTGCTGGTCGGGCTGTGTCCCGCCAGCTGCTGACCGTGCGTCGGCTGCGGGCCACGTGCTGATCGAGCTGTGTCCCACCAGCCGAGGTTCACGTGCTGATCGAGCTGTGTTCCACCATCAGAGATTCACGTGCTGGTCGAGCTGTGTCCCACCAGCGGAGGTCACGTGCTGGTCGAGCTGTGTCCCACCAGCAGAGGTTCACGCGTTGGTCGAGCTGTGTCCCACCAGCAGAGGTTCACGTGCTGGTCGAGCTGTGTTCCACCATCAGAGATTCACGTGCTGGTCGAGCTGTGTCCCACCAGCAGAGGTTCACGTGCTGGTCGAGCTGTGTCCCACCAGCAGAGGTTCACGTGCTGGTCGAGCTGTGTCCCAACAGCAGAGGTTCACGTGTTGGTCGAGCTGTGTCCCACCAGCAGAGGTTCACGTGCTGGTCGAGCTGTGTCCCACCAGCAGAGGTTCACGTGCTGGTCGAGCTGTGTCCCACCAGCAGAGGTTCACGTGCTGGTCGAGCTGTGTCCCACCAGCAGAGGTTCACGCGTTGGTCGAGCTGTGTCCCACCAGCGGAGGTTCACGTGCTGGTCGAGCTGTGTCCCACCAGCCGAGGTCAGGTGCTGGTCGGCCTGCGTCCCACCAGCAGAGGTTCACGCGTTGGTCGAGCTGTGTTCCACCAGCTGTGCACTGCGCTATGGAGCACACGGGACGGAGTGCCCCACGTGCAAAGAGGCCACGATGTGGTAACAGGGCGCACTGGAAACTGGTGGTCTGCTGTTCTGCAGACACCGTCGTACATACAACTGGTTACCATCTTAAACGAGGCGCCCCGCTTTGCCTGACGATTTGTGGACGCTCACGTGCTGAGTTTGCAAATGGTGGCCACCACTCTCTTGTAGATAATGTGGGAAAGTGAGGAAGGCGTGATTCATGAGGGCTGTGCAGATAGTGGCAGTGCAAGCAAACGTCCATTGTTTGTGTTGCATTGTTCCTGCTGCTCAAAACTGAAGCACGACCCGCTTCACCTGTCATAAATACGGATAATTTATGGCTAGCATTGTTTCATTGCATAGCCTTGAGCGCATTTATGGTGTGTCGGACAGGCTTTCTTTGCGAAAAAGACACTCCAACTGAAAGACCGGGGGAATAAATTGGTCCCGGCCGTATCTGGCCTCACCACCGTCAATTGCTAAGCCGCTGAGCATACCCGAGCTCTCTTCCGTCGCCTCGCCACGTCCTGTCGCCTTGCTGTGATAGCTGCAGCATTGGCTCTCGGGTTGGCTATCAACGTCTCTGCGATCAGCTGCCTTCATCGCCATCACCGTTCTCAGGCGCGCCCCCCAGCCTACTGCCGTTCGTCGTTGCGTACAGAGCGGATGGCGCGATCCAGATTACATCTCAACTGGGGCGGGATGCGTGGGATTATTAGGTGGTGGGTCGTCCAGGGAGCGATAGATAGCGGGAGTTGGAGAGAGGTAGGGCGGAGACATGGAGACCGAAAAGCTGCTCACGTTACAACGAAAAGGTAGAGTGAAGGAGAAATGCAGAGGTGCCAGATGAACAGCGGCGTATATGGCAGGTGGAGTTGGTCAACGGAGAACTCGAAACGAAGGGGAATTTGGGCGACTCTCAACTTTCTAAGGACAGCTAAGTGAATTTACTCGTCCGCGTAAATCTGTTTATCTTTCAAGCAACGTGCGAGATATTCACTGATGAAATTAACCGCCCAGTGAAGTCCCCAATAGGTAGAGGATGGTAGCACGACGTGAACGGGTACAGCGTCTCCCTGCACCTATCACCCCGTTACATGCGTCTCCATGCCTTTGTTTATTGGTCGGTGAAGGCATATTGCCGAGCCTACAACCGGCATTTTGAGATCAAGACTCCGTCGCAGACCCGTAGGAGAGGAAACCATCCGGCATCCCATCTTCCTTTATTGAGCGTCTATTTGTCGAGGGTGCTCGCAACCATGCATATGAGGTTAGTACCGTCAGCACTCATACTCGGCGACATTCACCGCACCGCCGCCGCCGACGTTGTTGCTGTAGCTACGACGGCTGTTCGGCGCTTGCTGTCGTCCGCACAGTTTCACCAACAGCTCGCTCAGTAGGCAGACGGCTGGTATGCTCGAGACGCGCCTGTTTGTCGCGATGTTGACGACCCACACGACGTCGGTCTGTCGAGATGATGTGGCACTCGCCGTGCGCTCAGAGTGCACCGAGGAATGTACTGCTGCTGACTGGCGGAACGACGCTCTTCCTTCCGGCCACGGGAGGATCGGGACGTCCTGCGGGCGTATTGCCGAGACCACATTATCCAGTCAGAACACGAGAGGGTCGGACGCTGCCCTGTGGGGTGTACTGTGGACTACACTGCTGTCCCGTCAGAACACGAGAGGGTCGGACGCTGCCCCGTGGGGTGTACTGTGGACTACACTGCTGCCCCGTCAGAACACGAGAGGGTCGGACTGCCCTGCGGGGTGTATTGTGGACTACACTGTCTAGTCAGAACAGGAGAGGGTCGGACTGCCCTGCGGGTGTACTGTGGACTACACTGTCCCGTCAGAACACAAGAGGGTCGGACTGCCCTGTCGGTGTACTGTGGACTACACTGTCCCGTCAGAACACGAGAGGGTCGGACTGCCCTGCGGGTGTACTGTGGACTACATTGGGCGCCGCTGCCCATCAATACCATACTGGTTGGCTTGTGGTGATGGCGTTCAGTGATCGCCTGTGAGAACATTGTTATTGATCATTGCGACATGTTGCTCCGGCTGTTCTAGTACTGCTGCCGGTGCTTCCATGTCGGTCCCATAAACCTCCGTAAGAACCATGTACCGATCCGAACATTTCAGATAGCACTTGGCGTATTCTACTTTTTTGTCACTGTAATTGTTGTTCCGAAAATGTCTTTTGCTTGGGGACGGGGCACATACTTT
The DNA here is from genome assembly GCA_034440615.1 of Ashinkailepas kermadecensis. Lineage (NCBI taxonomy): Eukaryota > Metazoa > Arthropoda > Thecostraca > Neolepadidae > Ashinkailepas > Ashinkailepas kermadecensis. The sequence continues at coordinate 656,588 of JAOTOM010005060.1, forward strand.
CGCATTTGCTTTGGCTTGTTACGACTGATAAATGGTCCAGTGGAGCAAGAGGGCATGGGGAAAACGAAAGGCCTGCACATCTGCCCGAAGTGTAAATGTTCAAAGTACACTTTTGCCAAATTGGAAAATGTGTCAAGCATATTGCTTATTCATAAAGCCTGCGTTCCTGTCAACGTGAGCTCACGAATAATGAAAAGATGTACACACCAGCTCGTAAGGCATATACAAGAAAGCTTTGTAATTGGTTATTATGCAGCAGAATAAATTCCCAACTGCGTGGGCTGAAGCCAAGGAAGTGCTCTTTTTTAATACGCCCAACATGTTGTCAGCTAACTACCGTTCAGCTTAGCTCGTTGCAATATCTAGCAAAACCATGCACGCACGCTTCCGAAATGCTCTATTCGCCCACTTTCAGAAATGCCTACTGACATCCAACACGGAGTTGTCCTGAGTTGTTCGTGTGGAACACGTTGGTAAATTCTGCTGAAAACTGGATGGGGATCTATACTAGGAATAACAAGCTGACAACATGTCCAAGGATTACTCGGCCGCGTTCCAGAGTGTTAATCACAGGCTTTTGATCCATGCATTGAATCCGTCAGCGAAAATTTCTGGGTAAGCTCTGAAATGGCTGACGTAACTCGGTGATCGTTGGCAATGCGTGGTCGTAAATGGAAAGTGTGTTGCATGGACTAAAATGACTTCAGATACTTCGGATGGCTGAATGCTATTGCCTTTACTTTTTCTTCTTTTGTACATGACGTGGCGATAAAATTATAGTGAATTGTTTACTCTTCGCGGATCATATAAAAGCAAAAGCGGAACTCTGGAACACTTCTCTTTTGTGTAGGACTTCACTATCTGCATGGGAAGTAAACTCACTTTTGAAGAACGTATTAACTTCGTGGCAAGCAAAACGAGCCGCGCTATGGGATTATTAATGCAATCATTACAATCAGGAACCAAGAGCGGAGCTTTAAGGTTGAGATGGTACTAAGGGCATACTACGGGAACGTTCGATCTACTTTGGAATGCGACTGTCTTGCGTGTAGAGGTGCTTATCAGTCAAACTTAGCATGCCTGTAAAAAAGTCCAACACAAACCTCTGACGTGGGTTGTGTTGTATTCCATTCATCACGTTTGGCCACTTCCGTCGACTGCGCAGCTTTCTGAGCAATTTTGAAGTCGAAGATTCGGGCCTGTGCTAAGTCTTGCGCGAAACGTGTTTGCGGTTGTTTTAGTATTGTATAACTATTACCGTTCTAGGACATTCTCTCTTTTGTATCAGTTTCAGTTGTACACTTGATACTTTTAGGTTCTTTGATTTCAGTGTTTTTTGTTTGTATGTCCTTGACGTCGTTTTATGTATATTCGGATTTTTTTATTGAGCCGACTTTTAGGCTACGTAGCTTTAAATCTTGGTTTTCATTCTTCGATACTCATACCATCAGCTTTGGTTCCATGTTTGGTTCCCTACATCACTTCATTCATTCCACTGAAACACTGTTTATCTCATTGCTCACCTTCTTTATATTTATAGAACTGGATGCTTGGTAGTTGTGCCGTGTGGACGTGTGTGGTTTTGTACTTATTATTATATACCGTTTTCACCTGTAAATTATATTTTTTGCGTTGCCGACTCGTTGACTTGAGCTATAAATCTATAAATGTAATATGTAACCGTCGTTCATATGACAAAATAAAGAAATATATAGCTCTCTCAATAGAAGTTACTTTTTGGGAATCCTTAAATATTAACGTATGCTGTTAGAGGTCCTATTTCAGGGACTGGAAGATAATTGGACATTTCCCTCACAAATGTCATGGCCCAGAAGTTTCTGTGATGAAATACGCCAAATCACAGGCTATATGAGCCGAAACATAACACAGATAACCAAAGAAACAAAAGTTTGTCAGATTGTCATCATCCAGTGAAAGGTACCTGCATGCTTGTCACAAGATATTTTCCGGAGCTGGTAACACCACGGTGAAATCTCGCGCCTGTGTCCGCTCTTTCAGTCAACAAATAGCAAGAGTGTACTGGCATTGGCACTGTTGCTAAACGTGGTCTGACGATTTCTCCTGCTTCTAAAGACATTTTTGTGACATAATGAATGGCATGCGTGTCACTCCAGCTACCCGTCAGCTTTTCGAACTCTCATGAACGGTTGGAACGGCACTGTGACAGAGTTGGCGATGGTTTTTTTTGCTGACTTGTGCAAAACTAGCGGCCATCGATCCGTTGTAGAAGTGTCATGTGAGACGTGTGGAACATGAACTCGCCCTATGCAGCCTACCGTTTTGCTTTTTGTCATATTTTACGCCTTTAGCGTTCTCACATGCACTGGATGGTGAGTTGATAGGTTTTTGCTACTCGGCTGACAACTACCAGTGCAGTGACAAACTATTCGTGAAATAGGGTGGAATACACTACTTTCTGAACACTGAGTCGACATCCTTCCCAACGAAGTATCGACCTCGTGCTTCTTGGTGCGTGCTTGGTGCGTCTTCATGCCTCGTTTCGAACAGTATCCCGTTGAGAAATATCGTGATTATGCTCATCATAACGGATCCGGGATCGTGATAACGAGCATCCCGTAGTGCAATTCCAGGCAAGAGGATTACCTACGACGTGCTATGTTATACAATACTAGTTTATTGCATCAACATTTGTATCGTTATAGTTGATATCGGTATCCCCAAATTAGGTACATACCTCTCAAAACAAGCGAAATGGATAGTTATATGTATGCAATTGTCTCAAAACTGGGTTTTAAGGATCGAACTATTTTAAACAGCATTATTTCCATGGCGATTTCGATATCCTGATGTACTCATTTAGGCATCTCACACCTAACGATAAATCATTATTTTAACACTGTACCAGTGATACCATAAGTACCCATATATTTTATGTTTATTAATATGCATTGAAAGCCTTGTGTTAGTTAGATATCATCGCAAGCATTCTCATCGTTATTTTGTTCTCATTGCAACTGAAAGTGGCCAGGTGCAGCATCCCTCCTTGGCCAAGCCCCCAGGCACGTGTTGCTAGCAATCTACGAGCTACTAGAAGTCTTGCTAGGCCTGCTAGTCTTTCTAAGCCATCTTCAGCCGAAGTCTCTTGGATATGATTATCTCGAATGAAGCTACTGCACCTTTCAGTGGCAGCTCTTCCTAAGTCTGTCTGATTGTACACAGATACATACAGATACATGCATACAATCTATCATAGCATGTGCGTCAACTATGACCCTTCTCTTAATTTTCAGCCATGTTCTGTCAGGTTGCGCTCCATTCCACAATACTCTACTTCGATTATCTTCTCGGATCCGTTCGTTGATTGGCTTATGTTTAAAATTATGTGGTCCAGTCGCATGGTGTTTGGGATCGTCAACATTACGCACAGGTGAACCATATTGGAGCGGCTATCGGAGTGCCGGATTGGTTATGAACTGTACCTACCTGATGCACCAGTGAGTGAGTTCCTGAGTGAGCAGTCCATCCTGTTAGAAAGGTGGGAAATATCTCAGTGCGTTTGTTGAAGCGGGCCGCGTTGAGCTGAGTGAAGTGAGTTAGTAATGAATTATCCTGTCCCGCGTAGGAAGATTACAACTTTCAAGCATCGCTGCCCCCGCAACCACGCGCAGTAATGCTGGGTTAATAGGGCCTGGAGCCGAGCTGCCAAGTTACCGACCACCAGCCGAGCTGCCAAGTTCCTGACAACTCGCCGAGCTGCCAAGTTACCGACCACTCGCCGAGCTGCCAAGTTACCGACAACTCGCCGAGCTGCCAAGTTCCCGACAACTCGCCGAGCTGACAAGTTACCGACCACTCGTCGAGCTGCCAAGTTACCGACAACTCGCCGTGCTGCCGGTGACATCAGCCAACCAGCAGCTGTTTCACTCAGTGTTTCACTCGGTGGTTGGTGTGCAGCAGCAGATTGCCGGTAATCGACCGAGAGGCCGGACCCCTGCGCTGCTGTCGTGCTTGTGCGTGTTTGTCGTCTGGCCAGTGGCGTGGCGTGCATTTGTTTGGGCGACTTATCGGTGGTGTTTACTGAGTAGAAGCGCGAGCGCCAGAGGCGTGGATTTAATGGAATGCTACCACAAATAAATGCGCCGCTGTTGTTTGGCTAGCTTGGCGACTTGAAACCCGCTTAGCGCCAAATTGCGACCACTATCCTGAATTGCGTATGTGGGTGGCTTATGTGACTGAGTGGCTGGTGGCTGAGTGGCTTATGTGACTGAGTGGCTGGTGACTGAGCGGCTTATGTGACTGACTGGCTAGTGGCTGAGGGGCTCATGCGACTGACTGGATAGTGGCTGAGAGGCTTATGTGACTGAGTGGCTGAGTGGCTGGTGGCTGAGTGCCTGGTGGCTGAGTGGCTTATGTGACTGAGTGGATGGTGGCTGAGTGGCTTATGTGACTGAGTGGCTGGTGGCTGAGTGGCTTATGTGACACGAATTGCTGTCGCAGTGTATAGGTAAGGTCGGCAAAGTGGAAACCACATGGAATCCAACCAGGGCCTTGGTTGAAAGGTTGAACCCTAGAAGATCCCTGAACCCTAGAAGTTCGGAAGTCAAGGTTAGTCATATGGTGGACTTCTCGCAGTACCGACATCTTTTTACCGCGCTCTTTAAGTGGCAAGTGCTACACGTTATGGATGTAGTACTGGTAGTGAAAGTGAATGATGAACTGTGCAACAAAATGTAAACTAATGGCAAATACCACTGCGCACTATATGGCAATATCAACATGGCTAAGAGGGCCAATTATCGAAAGTGTGTACGGAGATGGATTTGTTGAAGGTTGCACAGTACAGGCAAACCGTTGCAGCCCTAAAAGTAAACTTTGATCTCTTCAGGACGAGCTGACAAGAATCGACAGCGAAGTCCCATTACGTCCGAGTACATTACTTCACGCTATGCAATGCAGTGTGGTTAAGTCTGGTTGCATCTTCCTACCCGCACACCTCTTCTTACCGAGTGGCTACTAAGACTCCGGGACAGCGTTCTGTGGACCACCACGCTACCGAGACGCCTCCGGCTGAAACGGCTGGCTACCGAGGCGGCACGTTTTAATTGCACCCAGTTCTAATTATGGGCGTCCCGCCTTACGGCTGGACGGGCTCAACCACGCCAGGCGGCTGTTTTCAGGATCAAAAGGGAGCACCTTTGACCCGAGGGCTGAACCACCGCGTTCTGCTGCTCCTGTCTTCTCGTGCTTGTCCCATATCCGCCGGCCGATCTTTTTGCCACTCACCTTTGATCCAATTAAGCGCCGCGCACTTGACCGCTACAAAGGGCTGCGGAAGAACCTGCGTGACGGACGATTCTGGCGAGTCACCTCCGCCCAAAAACAAGCGCAATTACACGCAGTGCCCGGCCGCCAGGCAGCTATGTGCGCCAGCTGACACTCGTTAGCACCCTGGAGCCGGCCGTGCACCCAGTCGGGCTTTACGACGGCGCGAATTTGCCGGCAATCATGCGCGTATTATGGCGGCAATTGCGCCGGTCGTTGATGGGCCGGCTGCCTCCGAGAACGCCGCCTTCGGTGTCCGCTTCCGCCGCTGACCCCACGACTCTGCTGACCGCAGACCGCCTGCCGGCTGTGCCGCGTCTGGCCCCACCGCCGCTGCAGTTGACCCCACGTCTGGCCCCACTGCCGTCGCAGCTGACCCCACGTCTGGCCCCACCGCCGCCGCAGCCGACCCCACGTCTGGCCCCACTGCCGTCGCAGCTGACCCCACGTCTGGCCCCACCGCCGCCGCAGCTGACCCCACGTCTGACCCCGCCGCCGCCGCAGCTGACCCCACGTCTGGCCCCACTGCCGTCGCAGCTGACCCCACGTCTGGCCACACCGCCGCCGCAGCTGACCCCACGTCTGACCACACCGCCGCCGCAGCTGACCCCACGTCTGACCCCGCCGCCGCCGCAGCTGACCCCACGTCTGACCCCACCGCCACCGCAGCTGACCCATGTCTGGCTCCAGCCCCCTACAGCTGTTCCCCAGCATGCAATGGCAGCGCGCTCACGAACAGCACGAATCTGGCACTGTTGCGGCTCCGGGCATGTGGCCGTGGCTCCGGGCATGTGGTCGCGGCTCCGGGCATGTGGCCGTGACTCCGGGCATGTGGCCGCGGCTCCGGGCATGTGGCCGCGGCTCCGGGCATGTGGCCGCGGCTCCGGGCATGTGGCCGTGGCTCCGGGCATGTGGCCGCGGCTCCGGGCATGTGGCCGCGGCTCCGGGCATGTGGCCGCGGCTCCGGGCATGTGGCCGTGGCTCCGGGCACGTGGCCGTGGCTCCGGGCATGTGGCCGCGGCTCCGGGCATGTGGCCGTGGCTCCGGGCATGTGGCCGCGGCTCCGGGCATGTGGCCGCGGCTCCGGGCATGTGGCCGTGGCTCTGGGCATGTGGCCATAGCTCTAGGCCGCGGCTCCGGGCATGTTGTCGTAGCTCTGGACATGTGGCCGTGACTCCGGGATGATTCAGTGATTACTTGAAGCTGATGTATACGTTACCTGGATATTGGTGTTGCGTGTTCTCATGGAACAGGAGCATGGAGCTAGTTGTGTTCTCCACAATGGAGGTGGTTGTGTTCTCCACTATAGTTGGTATGCTTATGTTGAAAATGTTTGGTGTGAATGAGTAAGATTTATAGCACATAAAATCGACCACAGTGCGATATTTCAATGGAAGGAAGCTGAAAGTGTATTTCTTCTGCGAAATGATGCTGGGACACAAGTCCAAATTCTGGGACTATTGGGTGGGGGCATGACCATCACCCAACAGGTAATGTAATGCCAGCAACAATATTTATGTCTCCCAGTTTACTTCGTAGGAAGAACAAACTGAAAGTCCCTTATTTCCATTGTAAACTCACGTTTCTCGTCAGTTTCTTCCTCCAATGTGGGACTTCCTTCCGACTCGGACTTATTTGAACAGGATTAAGCCGTAGCTGAAGTAATGTCCATAAATAAGCCATCGATGTGAACTATAAAAAGAGTTGTAAGGATGTCATTTCTATTCCCGGACGCTCATAGTTGATGCTACACAATTAGCGCGTGGCCGGACTTCCTACATTTGATCTGGTGCCGATACAATTATGACGTCACGTCTGCTACTGGTTCGAGCTCACGTTTATTGGGTTTCAACTACCTTGGATCTAACAATGCGATGGCTCTCACGTGAGCCACAACAAATTCGAGCGAAAAAAATCATCAGGCTTATCGATATTGAAAGAAATCAGTGCTGTGCCGCAGAGGACGGGCGTAAACTGACGTCCTGTCTGCACAGCGCACACCCCATGTCCAACGCTGCCGCTATATGTGTTCGGGTGTTACAACGCCCATGCACGCCGTGCAGTGCTGCTGCCAAAATCGGCTCAGTGAGCCACCGTCTCAGTCAGATGAGACACTACGTCTGGTACTGCTGCCCGCTGTCGACTGTCCAGTGCCGGTGCTGGATTGCGTGCCGGGCTCCCGGGCCCGGCCGGCGTCCGCCACTGCCGGACAGAACAGTGGACGTCGGCGCGGGAGGCCGAGTCACTGTTTTGTGAATGGCCAGGAAGATGAGCTAGTGGTTTGTCAATGGTCAGGAAGATGAGCCAGTGTCTTGCCAATGGCCAGGAAGATGAGCCACTGTCAGCTCTAGTGATTATGACATCGTACATCGTACGCTGACCGGAAGCTCGGCGGACGTTCACACGCTTTGCCGTTCAGAGCTCGATTTAATTAGACGAGTTTCGATAGGATCGGTGCGGTGGCGGCGGGGGTGGGCGGTGCGTCTCACGACCTTTGGCGCCGCGACAGCCCCCTCTGCCATTGTTCGTGGCCGCTGACGCCCCGAAGAGTGTTGTTGTCTGACACCCCGTTGCACGAGTGTGCACCAGCATTGTGAACGCCAGCACTTTCCGACACCCCGATGCACGAGGAAGAGCCGAGCTGACGCCTCACTCGGCCATCGGCGACAGTTTGCCCGATGGCTCAAATGGGCGTGCAGGAGAAGCCTTGTTTATGTGACGTATCAATGTGCCAAGATTCCGGGGATTATCGTAGATGGCTGAAGTTTATAACAAGACTGGCAAATAATGGCTCTTGCTTGCATATTCTGCCCCTGGCCCCACAAATTACAATTTCCAGGAGTTGGTTCAGAAGGGGGCTTTTAACTAAGACAGTTTCCCCGGGGAAATTTTGGGAATGAGACGAATGAGGCATATGACGATAACGACATAACAATGCTTAATGCTATTGCACGGTGTTTTATAGGCAAGGTGTGTTCTGTAACGCTTCGTTAGTGCCAAAAACAAGACGCCGAAGAAGGAATATGCGACCGTCGTCCCAGTTGTAGGCCATAACTAGCGAAGTGTGATGGGCTCGGGCGTGACCTCAGGTGTGAAATCCGCCGAGTTGGAAGGTAAACTCGAGGGTGAGGTTCGGCGATGGAGACTTACCTACTGGTGACCACCAAAGGACAGCGGGTGTGATCAGATCCGTGCATTATAGGCCCACAGACGACCAGTCAGTCCAGCCGGCCATACATCCCCGCCGGGACTGCCCCTGTCCAGCTAACCATGCATCCCCGCCGGGACTGCCCCCTGTCCGGTCGGCCATACATCCCCGCCGACTGCCCCGGACCAGCTAACCATGCATCCCCACCGGGACTACCCCCCGACCAGCAGCCATACATCCTGGCCGTGACTGCTCCCTGTCCAGCCGTGATGTTCTTCTCAAAGCGAATAGCACAACAATAATGCAGCAGTGCTCCTCTTCACCCGTCCAAAAGACATCGATGAAAGGTGTGTGGGTAGAAATCATGCGTCATTTGTCTCGGAAGCAGGGGCAGAAGAGTTGACCAAAGACATCGACGAAAGGTGTATGGACAGAAACTACGCGTCATTTGTCTCCGAAGCAGGGACTGAAGAGTTGGCGAAAGACATCGATGAAAGGTTGTGGGCAGAAACTACCCGTCATTTGTCTCGGAAGTAGGGACAGAAGAATTGGCGAAAGACATCGATGAAAGGTGTATGGGCAGAAACTACCCGTCATTTTTATCGGAAGCGTTGGAGAAAGGACAGAAGAGTTGGCAGCCAGCCGACGAGTGAACTCAAGGTCAGGGCCAGGGACAGGAAGGGCAGCAAGCCGCCTAGTACTGTGCTAGGATGCCGATTGAAATATCAGCATAAACCAAGGACGAGCGGAGATGAGAAGGGTAACTGAATTGTCAGTGAGATGCAAGGCGGCAAATTGCAAATGGGTGGGGGACAGCGTGAGCTCATGTGGCTATGGCTTTCCGAGTCATCTTGGACTTTATTATCGACTCCAGTTGGATAAAGTGCAGCAATGCAGTACAGGTACAACTTTAATGCACTGTGTAACATTGTCACGAGCTACCGCCAGTGCTATGGCAGCTCGACAAGTTCAGGCAAAAGGCATTTGTATTTTAGTTCCGGCATGCCTTTGTTCCAACTGTAGTGCAACATTTCAAATTGAAATCAAGGCCCATTATACTTTGTGCTCCAGCACTGATGCTTACGAGAATGCTCGTTGGAAGGAGAAAGTTGGACATGAATGTGAGAGGGCTCCCAGTTGCAGGCAATTCCGGCGAGTGACAATTGCCACCCAACCATCTGACTGAACCATTTAGGCTGTGGTGTGTGTGGGGGGGGGGGGTGAGGCGCGAGCTACAGAAAATAACGAACATTTCTGAGTATCCGGCATAAGGCAGAGCCACCATCGCCACTGGGTGCTCACAAGAGGTCGGTGGTGTTGATGACTTTGTTGACTTTGTGGGTGGTGTGCTGGAACCTCCACGGCGAACACCTGCAAACAAATATCTGTTTTTGCATTAGTTGAGGTCCTGTCAAGTGGCAACCGATAACGTTATTTCGGTGGCCAATGTCGGCTTCGCTGTAAGCATTCCGTGGAATGATCAAATCACGAATGGATCATCGGTCACGCAAGGATTTATGCTCTGCTGACTGGAAAAAGCCTTGCACGTTTCGTCGAAGTGTCACTCGGCTCGTGACTGAGTATTGTGAACTGAAATGCGGTTGAATTGTGCTGTTGCTTTCCTTCACCATAAATATGTGTTATTCTGTTGTTCGCCTGTTTGATAAATGGCTGAAATTCGGCTAATAACAAACAAGCTCCTTTCAGTTCAGATGCAATAAAAAGCAGAAACGTTGTAGTCCCTTTGACATGTTGCTTCAGTTAATGTTCCAATACGAAACATATTTGAATTACTCGAGGGCAGATTATTGAAAGCTGGAGGGGATTGCTCAAACTAAATGTTTATTTTTCGCCGTATCATTCCAATTCCTGAACCCAGTAATAGGACTGGGTTCATGTTCTATACACAAAAGCTGTGCCTACCATGGATCGAGACTTAGTGACGTCGCTACCCCAGCACATACCTACGCTTGCTTGCAAAAGAAGATGATTGCTGTACAACCGATGCAGTTCATGTGTCTCCTGAACTAAGAGAAAGATGATCATATTCCGCAGTGTTTTTTTTAAGACGCTGCACGCATCCTATTTTCTATTCATGGGAATGGGGATGGAAAGGTTTCATGTCCTATATAGCGTTTCTTTAAAGTTGATATTAGGTAGCAACTCCACAATTTTGCATGCAACTAACAGTTACGGTTCCACTCTGCTAATTCCACTTTAGATGCCATTGCAACCCTGCTTCCGAAATTATAATCCTGTTTAAACCAGGAACCAATTGTCTCAGAAGCCGACCTATTCTCGTATTACTCACATACAGCTATGCATGGCTTAATCACGCAGTATACTGACGTGATGGCTTAATTGGAACGTTATCTGCGAACTTCAGGCAGTATTAGTTTCTTATTTCCGGGATAGCGTCTGGGCGGGTATTTTTGGCAGACTTTCCGTGGTCGTAAGTGGTACTACCGTAACGAGCAGTAGTTGCTGGAAGCGCCTCGCCCGGCAACGTTTCTTCAGTAGTAATGACAAGACGCTCCCACATAGGTCGTCTTGACATGCATCGTCGAGCGCTGAAACCAAACTTCCAGCTGTGTTGTGGATATTTCTTGAGTTTCTGCTGCATATATCATATAAAAGTTGGAATGCTTCCAACTCAATTTCACTATGTCCACGCTCAGGGAACGGCAAGTAGATGATTCACTGCGATAGTTACCCTCACCCGAGACCAAAGTTCCGGCGATATCGAAACATTTTCTGCGGCAATGATGGACGGTAATCGTAGCGATGCATGACATACGCATACGCGTACCTGTGGTGACACACGCTTCCATGTGTCTGTGGTACACACGTGTCCGCGTACCTGTTGTGACAAGCACTGACACTGGTTTGACATTCAACGCGACACAATCCGTTCGGCCTGTAAAATGCGTATCTTAAACGTCCAGCACACCCTATATCGCTCTCGCTTTGGCTCTGGCTCTCGCCCTCCATCTGTCAATTTCTGAGAGGCGTTTCAGCACCTCCTGCGATTCCTCATTCACCACCACCACGTCGTTGAATCTCTGTCCTTTGGGCTCTGAGTTCAGCTTGGCGAACAGCCAAAGGTCACTGGGAGCGAGGTAAGGTGAGCAGGGAAGGTGGGGCACCGACATCAGCCATCCAGCTAATCACCAACAGGCTCGAGTGAGCTGCCGCGTTGTCCTAGTGGGAAAATCAGTCTCTGGGCAACCAGAGTTCGGGTCCTTCATTTTCACGACCTCCCTGAGCGTTGGAGAACGTGAAGATAAAACTCTTTGTTGAGTGTCTGGCCAGCAGAGACCTACTCCATGTGCGCCAAGCCTCTGAAGTCGGAGAAGCACATCAGCATCAGTTCCTTCTTGTCCTTCGTCTTCCTCGCTTTTTTGGATTGTGGAACTTCTGGTATAGATGCTTCCACTGGATTGACATTCTTTCGATTTCGGGACCGGAACAGCAGACCCAACTCTCAACTGAAGTGATTACTTTATTTCGAAAGTTAGATTCATCCTCCAACTTTCTCGTTATCTCCTCGTCAACCCTTGACCTCCTAATCAGCAGAGAGTAGCTTCGAAAAAAAGCTTGACGAGATATTCAGCATGTTCAGTTTCTCTGTTCCTATCCATTACACGTTGCTCGCACTCAACCCTGGCTCGAAAAAAAGGAACCTGATGGTAGCTCGACGGCCATTTTCAGGGAGATGCCGAATCTTTTTCGCATGCTCGCACCGTCGAATCTGAACAGGCCTATCCGACCGTTCTTGGTCAAAACTTACCATGTCCCCGCCCCACCTGGAACACCAGTCGCAAACCTAAGTTTGAGACATGGCCTTGTCACCACAATTATGCCGAAGCAGCTGAACAGTCTCCTGAGCAGTTTTCTTCAGCAGTATTCATAATTTGATGACAGCTCGCTGCTACAGATTCGCCGCCTTCAACTGACCCAGCTGTGTTTGAGCATTGCAGAAGAAACAAAGGGCGCACGTCTTGCGCACGTGCAATCTCTACTATGGCTTCCACGAGCCTGACATTTTACACATGTGTGCGCACAACACCCAGTGTCAATCTGTAAATATTTTATATAACAAGTTATTTTGAACAGGCACAAAAAGCATCATTAATTTCGAAACAAACCTCGTATATGCATATATATATATATATATATATATCGCCATGTATATCGTGGGTTAGCATCTATGCAGTTGTGCAAATGGATGTTTTGAGTGTGCTGGCGACGCTGACTTGGGGCTGGATTGTGCAACTGGGCGTCGAGCTTGCGAGTCGCACCCGTTATTAGCCTAATTAATAGCTACGACGCGGGCTTGCTGATTTGCTAATGCAGTCCAAGCTGCTTCTATTTCACTGTTGTCAACGACTTACCGCCCAGCCCCTGTCCACCGCCAAACGCTGACAAATCTCGTCAGCCGGAAAGACAGCTGGCTGATTTTTGACAGCTATGTTAGTTTGCCGCAAATTGGTGGCCGTCAAGTCGAGCTGAGTGAGTCCGAACTGGGAAGCGCTAATTTGCCCGACGAGGAGCGGCCATATTTCACCAGGCTGTGACAGAGGACAGTTTCATTGCCGGCCGACCTCCTCGGGCGGTTTGGCCGCAGGTAGGTACAGCTTTCCCGCTTCATCTCCTCGGCTGATCTGGGTACAAGTATAGTTACCGCGCTCCATGTTCTCAAGTGAGCTGTCTTGGCACATAAAATGGTGGATTCGTGGTGTTGAATGGCCTGGGGTTTCAAAGAATATCGCTTCATGTAGCAGGTAATCTTAGGATTCATGCTAGGGATTCCCTGGTTTTGGACGCATTGCGGTTCCAAGATTATATATTATGCTTGTACCGTTATTCCATGCCCAATGGATATTGCCAAAGTTGCAGCTTTGTGCTCAAGCAAGAACATCAGGTTGGGATTGCCTGGTTTGCCCTTCCGTGGACCTGTCAGTGGCTTCAGTTCTTCGCTCCGCGTTCTCGGGTGACCTGACTGTCGGTCAACATAGCTCCCCACCAGTGGCGCAACCAGGATTTTGAGAGGGAGCGGGCAGATTCCAAAAATGTCATGAAATAGAGACGGTTTTTTTTGGTGGGGTTTGCGGCCGGAACATTTCTGGTTTTGTGTCGTGAAAATATCAAATTATCTTGTTTCACTAAGTGTATTATTGGTTGCTAGGGGGAGGGGGGGGGGGGGGTCCCGGCCCCCTTGGTCTTTGCTCCACACCCACATAATCGGATGCGCTGGGATCTCCAATGGTGGCTGTGGTTCGCTGGGATCTCCACTGGCGGCTGTGGTTCGCTGAGATCTCCATTGGCGGCTGTGGTTCGCTGGGGTCTCCACTGGTGGCTGTGGTTCGCTGGGATCTCCACTGGTGGCTGTGGTTCGCTGGGATCTCACTGGTGGCTGTGGTTCGCTGGGATCTCCACTGGTGGCTTGGTTCGCTGGGATCTCCACTGGTGGCTGTGGTTCGCTGGGATCTCCACTGGTGGCTGTGGTTCGCTGGGATCTCCACTGGTGGCTGTGGTTCGCTGGGATCTCCACTGGTGGCTGTGGTTCGCTGGGATCTCCACTGGTGGCTGTGGTTCGCTGGGATCTCCACTGGCGGCTGTGGTTCGCTGGGATCTCCACTGGTGGCTGTGGTTCGCTGGGATCTCCACTGGTGGCTGTGGTTCGCTGGGATCTCCACTGGTGGCTGTGGTTCGCTGGGATCTCCACTGGTGGCTGTGGTTCGCTGGGATCTCCACTGGTGGCTGTGGTTCGCTGGGATCTCCACTGGCGGCTGTGGTTCGCTGGGATCTCCACTGGTGGCTGTGGTTCGCTGGGATCTCCACTGGTGGCTGTGGTTCGCTGGGATCTCCACTGGTCGCTGTGGTTCGCTGGAATCTCCACTGGTGGCTGTGGTTCACTGGGATCTCCACTGGTGGCTGCAATTCACTGGGATCTCCACTGGTGGTTGCTGTAGAAAATGTATGCTCGTATTAGAAAGTGTGTGTCTAATATGACACTTTGCACCATCAAGATCATGAATGCCTCATTGCTATTTCTTCGTCACCCGATTCTACTGGTCTGCTTGTCTCGGTTAACTCTAAGTGTATATTTTTAGGTGCTGTCTGACGCTATCTCAACGTTTATACTTTCCTTGTTTTCTTTACTTGAAGAGAAACTACGATAGCACATCATTTCTTGAATCGATGTAAAACCGCATGGTATAATTTGTTTGTTAGGAGACACTAGCATGATACATATGTACCTAAATAATCAGGAAGTTCATCATCCCAACCGCTCCGAACACGTCGAATGAGATATGGGAAGATTTGTAAATGCACTGAAAAAAATACGTTAGTTTTTTATATTCTGATATTATCGCTTTTTCGCGCACATAATTTTGCGGAGATATTCCGTGCATATTTCACACATTTCAAGCCATAGTTTATTCTGCGTCATAGTTCGCACAGTAGCGACTTTTCGCTACCGTGCGACTTTTCGCACTAACGGGACGGGAAGTCTCGAATCAAGCAGTTGCTGATTCAAGGGAATGCCCAATGTTCCAAACCCAATCCAATGAATTTTTGCAGACCATGTATCGGAATAGCGACGGGCAGTAAAGATAATGTTCACTCACCTCTGCAAACAGGATTTATCCTTCAGCCAGTAACATTGGTGCTTTCACCTTTTAACAATCAACAGCTCAGTTGGTAAACTCAAAATGGCCTCATGATTCCGCTTAGCATGAAGTGATCGAATCAGCTCATTTTCCACACGGGGAAATGGTCAAACCACCACATAGCTACTGCAACAACCAATGTATTTGTGACCTCTTTAGAGCTAAATTAGAACGGACATCACGTTAGCGGATGCCCGGTGGACGTTCAGCCTGTGATAAGAGCAGCCGCTGTCGGCAGACAATGGCCACCGCCGACATCGTCGATCTCGACCCGGAGCCGGAGCCGGAGCCAATCTTCTCCCAAGTCTTGGTGTGAATTCAGGCGAGCGTCTCGGGCGCGCTCTCGGGCGGAAGCCAGTCCTCGTGAGATTAGCTCCGACTCCGGCCGGTCCACTCACAGTGCGCGCCGCAAGCCGGTCGGAGCCGCCACGGTCGGCCCGCACATGATGTGACGCCCAAATTAGACAGAGCCGGCCGAGCGACGGCTGGTCGCAGGACACGGAGCGGCTGTCAGAAGACTGGCGCCGTTTGTCGCAGGTAGCAATTCGTCAGCCAGAGACGACCATCAGATTCAAGCAGATAATACTTGTCTGGCCGTTCGTTTAAAGCCACTGATAAGGGAATAGCTGGAATTGTATTTCGTTCCTACTCTGAATTATGATACGTGTATGTTAATGCGAACAACATTACTTCACGGTGTTCAGCAATGGTGTGATAAACATGCAACAAAATGTACATCATATCACGATATCTATGTATATATATATATTTATATTTATATTTATTATATATATATATATATATATATATATATATATAGTTTATATATACGAAGAATGGCTCCTAGATGCTCCTGGTTTTAGACATATATTGAAGGTATATTGAAGGTCGTATATTTTATTTACACACTATATATATATATATGTATATATATATATATATATATATATATACATATATATATGTCATATACATATATATATATATATATATATATATATATATACATATAATTATAAACACTACGTTACTATCGGAACATGACAAACGCCTTGTGAATTTTTTTTGGGGATAAAATACGCCAAGAGTTAATAAGCTCCTCGGATATCAAGAGGGAGATATGTCATCAATAAAGCATTTCTCCTTTATTGAAAAGGCTTGGCCACTGGCATATGGCATAGGTTATAGCTCACAATAAGATGTCACAGCAAGCACAATAAGCTCCTGCTGTTTTCAATTCCAAAATGAAAAATCCCCAAAATAGAACAGGGGTGTGATAACAGAAACATCTGCAAATACATTCCCAACTTAAAGCCAATTCCTAGATAGGACTGAGCCTTAATTTACCAGCACCTGAGCCCAAAGATGAGCTTTGTAATTTAATCTCCACTGCTTAGCGGACAGCGCCTTTGTCGATTTCACCTCCATACCTAGTGTTCTAGCCAATAGTGAATTTAAGTCCAAACTACATAAGCATAAGTCCTTTGTCGTTGCCGACTTGCGTTCATTGCGTTCATATAACTTATGCCATGCTTTCATGCTTCATATCTACACCATGCTCCTTTAATCAAGCCAGTTTTGTTCTGCCTGATTCACCGACATAACCTTCCCCGTATTCACATCAGATGTGATGTACTAGATCCCCGTAATCAGATCAGATGTGCCGCCTCGCATGTCTGCTGGTAATGGTTCTTGGCATTCGCCAACATATTGCGCATGATGCGAGGTTGGAGACATATCCGGCTGTGAGGGCTAAACAGCTTTGATATCTGTTTACTAACCCCGCGTATATACACATGTCACCGAAATGCATAGCTTAGTATTGCTGGGCGGACGACTGCAGTCATGTTCGTATCCGAAATTGTTCGTCTGCCGCCGCCGCCGCCGCCGCCGCCGCCGCCGCCGCCGCCGCCGCTGCTACTGCTGCTACTGGTGTTGCCACCGACGGTTGGATGCCGGTGGCTGGTTACCCTGGAGTGCCTGCTGAGCGTTCTTTGCATAGCTTTAACATACTCACCACTGGAGGCAGATTTTGGCGTCCGCTCCCGGTGAATTATTGCGACAGCAAAAAATGGCACCGAAAATTTGAGTACATGTTCCTACATCAATTATCCATGTTGTGTGCAAATTGTGAGGTCAGGTCATTTCGAGTTCACCGATATAGGTAGATCTACGTGAGCTTGCTTCTTATGCTATGAGGTAACATGATCTAGTATTTAGCGTACTGCTGCAGATTCCAAAATGAAGATACCAACACGCAATTTTTAGCGTTTGCTTCTCATTTGCGATAACAAAACAGCCATCTGGGATAAAAATAAAGTTTGAAAAGCAACATTGCATATCATGATTATATTAGGAAATTTGAGCGGACTTGCAAACCTTTTTAGGCGCAAAGTTAACTCGTTTCTGAACGTGATGCACCTATAAGAAAACACATTTGCGAACAATTTTGAAGTGCAGTACAACATTGGGAATAAGCATGTTCAGCAAGTTTTGTTTTCATTTTTGAGCTTCCAAAAATGTCCCCAATCACACTCCAAGAGCCACTTTGTATTGTACGTCGAAACCCTCAGACCTAGTCTAAGATCGAGGATATGAATTTGAATGGAACTGCTTCAAATGTTTCTTGTTGGCTGGCTGGTTGGTTGTTGGAGTTTAGTGGCGCCTCGACTGCGTCGGTCATGCAGCGCCCATATCATCGTCAGTCAAGCAGTGAACTGTAAACAAAAGTCAGTCAGAATGGCTTTCTTGTTGGCTCCTTGACAGTGCTTCAACAATATTTTCTTCTTCTTCTTTACCTCAATAATTTTCGAGTTAACGATGGGAAGAGCATTACTTGCCACTTTTAGTAGGACGCTTTCGGTTGCCTTCTCAAACCAGGTGCAAGTTATGGATGAAGTTGCTTGGGTATCCGCTACACCAGAACATGTCAACAGTTTCCTTTCTTCCTTCGGCCCTTCACTATCAGTGCACACCGAATCGGTTCTTAAAGCTGTAGGCACTGGATAATGTCATACTTCATGCAGAAAGCCTGCTGCTGTTCATTCTTCATGAAGACTTTGGAGGTTATACATTTTCTGTCTACGGATCTTTCAGACGACCGCCCACCCCTGCAACCATTACATCAAAGAACGGTAACTGTCCAGAATCTTCCCGTTCCATGGTGAACTGCATGTCGGGATGGGCTCTATTCAGATGCTGGTGAAACTGCTCGAGGATTCTTCCTCATGTGGTCACAAAATGGAAGTATCATCCACATGTCGTCTCCAGAGCAGTGGCTGGCTGCAATCCTAAGTTTTGCAGCGAGCTATCTTCCAGCTCTTCCATATAGGCATTGGTAACATACAAACTGAGTCCCATGAATGCGCCGTCGACCTCTTCTTAATACTGGCCTATGCACTTGAAAGAAGTGCACCACATGCATACTAGTATTAGCTTCCGCAGAGTCTACGTCCAGCTCTGTTACTTCAGACAGTGTCAGGTGTTCCGATAGTATCAGGTCGTTCCGACAGTTTCAGGTCGTTCCGACAGTGTCAGGTAGTTCCAACGGTGCCAGGTCGTTCCGACAAAGTCAGGTCGTTCCGACAGCGTCAGGTCGTTCCGACAGTATCAGGTCGTTCCGACAGTGTCAGGTAGTTCCAACAGTGCCAGGTAGTTCCGACAGCGTCAGGTCGTTCCGACAAAGTCAGGTCGTTCCGACAGAGTCAATCATGCTTGTGCCAATCATGCTTGTGATGGCCGTAATAGGCATTCCTTCCTTTTGGAATTGGGGAAGACTTGATCAGCAAACAAAAAAAATTAGAAGAGTGATTCTGAATATTAGTGTTTAAACGACAACGAAATACTCTGTATATGGATATGTGGAATTGTGAGGTATATGTTGGGCTATCAGATGACATTTGTTCGCTGCTTCATGCTGCAAAGCAACGTGTTTCGCCTCGTACTGCATTCCCTCATATCTAAATCACAACTAAATCAAGTTCGACCGGCAATCAATGGACAGTCGACTGATCGCTCAACCAGTTCTACGCAACCATTCTCAGACCGCTCCGGCATCGACGACACCGTGCCCGTGCGGGCGCGCTCGCGCTCGGTGTGACGTCACAGTGACGCCACAGTTGTCGTGCTGCTGACATGTCATCAGGCGCGAGCAGCGGCGATTGCCGCCGTCACAGCCGAGCCGGCCGGATCTGGCGCGGATCTGGATCTGGATCAATTTGGCTGGACCGATCAATCTAACTGGACCGAGCTGGCCGGATCTGGATCTGACGCGGCCCGTTATCGGTCAGCTCGTCCCCGTCACACCCGACGGTGGCGGTGTGGCGACCGGTGTGCACACTCGACTGGCCACCAGTGGGCTGAACCGCCCCCCCCCCGCCGCCCGAAAACCGGTCCGCGCCGTGCGACCCGCCGACCGCCGCCGCCGCCACCGGAACCCGACCGGTCACGTGACCTGGCCGGGCGAGCCGGCGATGTCAGCCGGGGTCAATGTCGCCGACACCGGCCGCGCTCAGCCGCGTCGGCCCACACGCACCGGAACCGGACCGGTCCCGTGACCTCACTCAGTGACCTGGTGCTGCCAGCCGGGGCCATTGCCACCGGAACCAGCGGCACTCGCCAACTGAGTGACCCACACAGTGCCACCACAGACGTAGCTCTACTATAAAAGGATACTGCGTCATGGAAATGTTCCATTGGGAAAAACAGAACTTCTTGTGATTGGATCTTGTGATCTTGTGACTGTTAGCGGCGTAGGAATGTCAAACAAAGTGGGGTGTGAAAAGTGGGAAGTGGAATAGTAGATTCTGTCTGGAAACACCCGTAGGATTAACAGCTAAGTTGCCCGAATATGTTGTTTGTCTGTGTGGTTTCAAAGACGAACACCTATTAAATGTCATTCGATTTGAACAATGAGATTATGTAGGAAATGTACAACACAAATACCAGCTCTCAGTTTAAAATTAACTATGAAAGAATGCTCGTAGATCTTCCACTAACGACTGCTATGCAGTGGAAGGCAAGGTTTTAAGAATGCGATAACAACTGGGTTATCTTGCGCCTGCTGCCGAAGACGGAGAATGCATGCGCATGTGTAGATAATAATATCGGGCCACCGTGTATTGGGTATCGTCAACGCATGTTGCGATTTGATCATATCCTTTTGTTACATTGCTGTACACCGATTACATTTTCGCCAAGAAATAATAGAAATCGATAGTTGCACAACGCCCAATAACCTCACATAATAATGTAGCTACCAATACTACATCGGCACCCAAAGCGATATCCAAAGGGCAATGTCCAGCAATATCCAAAGGGCTTGGTTGAGCAGAGTTTCTATTGTCTCGATCGCCTGCGTTGTCACCATCACTCGTAAATTGAATATGATACAGCTAGCGCATATTAGTGACACCTGACAAACTCGTACAGTTTCTGAACTGAGGGAGGGAGTTGAGGGAGTTTCTGCCATTTACCAGTTGTTCTATCGTCATAATTCATGATCAGCTGGTGGGTTGGTAGTCGAAAATGGAAGCTTGGGCTGGACAGATGAGGCTGGACACTAGGCAGATGACACTGGTGGACACTGGGCAGCTGGCACCGGTGGACACTTGACAGCTGGGGCTGGATACTGGACAGCTGGGGCTGGACACTGGGCAGCTGGAGCTGGACACTGGGCAGCTGGGACTGGACACTGGGCAGCTGGGGCTGGACACTTGACAGCTGGGACTGGACACTGGGCAGCTGGGGCTGGACACTGGGCAGCTGGGGCTGGACACTGGGCAGCTGGGGCTGGACACTGGGCAGCTGGGGCTGGACACTGGGCAGCTGGGGCTGGACACTGGGCAGCTGGAGCTGGACACTTGACAGCTGGGACTGGACACTGGGCAGCTGGGACTGGACACTGGGCAGCTGGGGCTGGACACTGGGCACCTGGGGCTGGACACTGGGCAGCTGGGGCTGGACACTGGGCAGCTGGGGCTGGACACTGGGCACCTGGGGCTGGACACTGGGACTGGACACTTGACAGCTGGGACTGGACACTGGGCAGCTGGGGCTGGACACTGGGCACCTGGGGCTGGGCATTGGGCTGGACAGCTGGGACTGGACACTGGGCACCTGGGGTGACACGGCCGGAACTGACGGCAATTGACCGTGATGATTGACCCAGATAAATTTATCTCGATGTGCCCAGGACGTGTTATCGGCAGTGCCTGGGACGATTGATCCTAATAGTCACGTCCAGGAACTCTGCACGTCAGCCTGCCCGCGTCTGCCGCTCCGGCATCAGTCTCTTGGGTACGCTGGAAAGACGATAGTGAAAAGGTCGATCAGAGCTGCTCGGGGCTGGAACAGAACACGTGCGTGCTGGCAGCCCATGAACGGAGCCGGCGGACTTAAATGCTCACGAATTTGAGATCACTAATGTGGATCGGACAGACACTGAACCGAACTGGGCCTGCCGAACGCGACCGATCCTTGGCTGAATGGGTGGTCGTTTGTGGCTGAAGTGAACGCAGTTGGGCCAAATATACCCGTCTGATCATCGCCGAAACGCCGGCGGTTCGGTGGTGCGTCGCGCCCGGCAGGCTCGGCAGAGGCTCGGCCGGAATCAGTTCCCTTGCGGACTCGGCCAGCACAGACTGGACGCCCACCGACTCACAAGTGGTCAGTGCCGCCGCACAAAAAACACGCCCGGGAAACCCGGTCAATCCAATATGTTATCTGTCGGGACGTGTTTTATGTAGCGCGCGCTGTTTGTGGCCGAACAGCGGCCGCGAGGCGTTCGGCGGCGCCACTCCAGATATTTCGCCCGACAATTATCTCGCTGCTGGGCTTTCCGAGCACGTCGCCATTCACTACCCACCTCGGTTTGATAGGCCACTCGCTAGCCTATCCCTAGCGTCACCCACTGACGGGGGGAGTGCCACTGACGGGGGGAGTGCCACGTGGGGGAGTGCCATTGACGCTGGTGGCCAGCGTCGCCTTCTCTCTCCATCTCACCGTGACGACAGACGAAAGGAGAGCTTAGAGAAGCCCAGCCTACCCCACGTCGGGTTATATCCGGTCACAGAGGTCGTCCTCATCCGGGCACACGCCAAATGACGCAAACTCGCACATTGAATTTCGCCCTGCAGCAACACATCAGTGCACTGCGAGCTAAGCGTTGGTTGTGTGCACCATTGTCATAAAGTCATAAGGTCATAAAGTGTTAAGGCTTAATAAGAGCCACAGGGGCTCATCTGGGTTAAGCCTATCTGGAAAAGGTACTAGAAATGTACATACTCTCACCCCAATCAATCCCTTATCTCAAGTTCCTAGGAAGCTATATATCGCAGCCTATCTAGCACCAATTCACTTGCTATTGCATAACACACTCCCATTGTGCTACCATAGACAATCTCATCAGTATCACATCCCGAAGGAAGGTGCTGAATTCACTGCTAGGTACACCCTATATAAAGTTCTAAAGCGTTTAGACTTAATAAGAGACCCAAGGGCCCATCTAGTTAAGTCTGTAAATGGAATATAATATAAGACTGGTAAAAAGACCCTCCCCAACCATCCCACATCCTGAAGAACCAGTCATCCAATATCCCACACACCTATCAATGCCTATCTATCCTAGCTTTCCAGCCCTATTCTCCTGATCTCTCTTAACACATGTGGATTAAATGCCTTATCAATAATTTTCCAACTGCATCCATGCCTGCTTAAAGGGGTCTGTGCCGTGCACACTTACTTAACATAAATCTCACCCCATCCATCACAAATTAGAACTCAAAAACAAGATTTTCCTGTCTAAAAAATGTATCCACCCTACTTTTAAATACATTCAATGAGGAACTCCCCACTACATCAGCAGGCAGCCCATTCCACTGATCAACAACCCTTTGACTGAAGACCTGTTGTCGTTTAACTGTCCTACACCTCAACTTGTCTAACCTGAATTGATGACCCCTATGTGATACTCTAAATTGAAGAACGCCATTTAAATTGACCTGATCTAGTCCTTCAACAATTTTGTACATTTCAATCATGTCCCCCCTTAATCTCCTATACTTGAGTGAGTACATATCTAATGCCACAAGCCTTTCTCCATATTCTAAGTTACCTATTCCACTGATGAGTCTAGTTGCTTTGCGCTGCACTCTCTCTAACTTGTCTATATCTTTTTCTAGGTAGGGGCTCCAAGCTTGTACAGAATATTCCAAGTGGGGTCGCACGTATGCTAAGTACAGTTTTTTTTTCATGACTTCCTTGCTCTTATACATCACACTTCTATTAATGAGTCCCAGCATTCTGAGTGCCCTGTTCCTGGCTGAGCTACATTGCTTTTCTGCCTTAATGTCTTTTGAAACCAACACACCTAAGTCCCTTTCCTCTTCAATAACATCCAGTTCCCTCCCTCCCATTGTATATCTGAAAATCTCACCTCCAGACCCCAGATGCATAACCTTACACTTGTCATAGTTGAAAGACATCTGCCATTGATCAGCCCATTTTTTTAAGGTCCTCCAAGTCTAGTTGAATATTTCCAGATTGATCACAACTGTTTGCCACTCCTACCAGCTTGATGTCATCCGCAAATTTGAACACTATTCCTCAGCCCTACCTCAATGTTATTCACAAAGATGATAAAGAGAAGTGGCCCCAGAACAGAGCCCTGTGGTACTCCACTCAGAACATCCTTCCAATCAGGTTTACATCCATTTAACATTACCCTTTGTTTCCTTCCCCTCAACCATGCTTCAATCCAACCTAGAACTTTTCTAACAATCCCATGTTGCTGTAGTTGATGAATTAGCCTCCCATGTGGAACTTTATCAAAAGCTTTGCTAAAGTCCAAGTACACAACATCTATCCTGCTTTGATTGCCTACTTCTTTAGTAACATACTCCATGAACTACAAAAGATTAGTTAAACAAGACCTTCGAGATCGAACTCCATGTTGAGTATCCCTTAAAAGATTGTGCCTATCAAGATGAATCTGAACATTCTGTTTAACCAGATTTTCTAGTACCTTGCAAACTATTGAGGTCAAACTGACTGGCCTGTAGCTCCCAACACACCTCATACTTCCCTTTTTGAAAATTGGTACTACATTTGCATTTCTCCAATCTTCAGGCACTTCAGAATATTCCATAGACCGCCTGAAAATTATACCTAGGGGAACTGCTAAAGCTTTAGCACACTCTACTAAAACCCTAGCATATATATCATCTGGTCCAGAAGCTTTATTAGGTTTTATATTCTGCAACAGCTTTTCTACAGTTTCTGTAGTTATTGTAAGATACTCCAACCTATCACCTGTCATGGCATACGATTCAGTTGTTTCTATTCTACCAGAATTCTCTTTAGTAAAGACTGATGAGAATTGCTTGCTTAGGGATTCCACAATATCACAATCATCAACCACTAATTCCCCATCTACCTCCAGTGGTCCTACACTACACTTTTTAGCCTTAAATTTGTAGACACTAAAGAATCTCTTAGCATTGGCTGCTGAACATTCCCGAGCTAATTTGATTTCAGCCAGTCTTTTAGATGCCCTAACACACCTCCTAACTTTATTTCTAGCTATTTTATATGATTTGAGGTTTACATCAGAGTTACCGTATTTTAGTTTCTTGAATGCCTGTTTCTTTGACTCCAATAAATGCTTTACTTCCCCGGTCAGCCATGAAGGGTGCTTAACCCTGGTTAATCTAATTCGCCTATTGGGAATGAACCTATCCTG
This sequence comes from Ashinkailepas kermadecensis, assembly GCA_034440615.1. Lineage (NCBI taxonomy): Eukaryota > Metazoa > Arthropoda > Thecostraca > Neolepadidae > Ashinkailepas > Ashinkailepas kermadecensis. The sequence goes on from JAOTOM010005060.1 coordinate 681,456, forward strand.
ACCTTGAAATAGTTGATATTTTATCATTCTCCACATTTCATAAGCATCTAAGCCTTTCAATAAGTCCTCCCAATTAATTTCATTCAGGAAGATCCTGAACTCATTGTAATTCCCTTTAGCAAAATTTGGAATCAATGTCTTATTTGTTCCTACATTTCCAACATACAATGAGAAGCGCATAATGTTGTGATCACTATTACCCAAGGTCTCTCCTATGTTCACATTTTGTACCACATTTTCCTCATTAGTAAGCACAAGATCTAATATTTCATTTTCCCTTGTTGGTTCATGTAGCATTTGAAAGAAGAAATTTTCCTCAAAACAATCCATGAAGCTTCTTCCTGATTTGTTTAGACCTATAGTTTTACTTCCCAATCCTGTTTGTTGAAATCCCCAAACAAAACAGTTCTCTCCTGCGCTCTCCTACTTATTTCTTCCTGCATCAACCTGTCCATGTTTCCATTCTTGTCTGGAGGTCTATAGAATGCCCCAATCCTAAATTTTGTTCCATTCTTCAGAATGATATCTAACCACAAGGATTCTACTCCTTCATTATGTACGCTATCCTCTATGGAATGACATTTCATTACTTGTCTGACATACAAGAGTATACCTCCTCCTATCCTTGCCTTCCTTTGATAAGCATGCATGTTGTAGCCTGTCAATTCAAATTCTTGCAAGTTGTCTCCAAAAATGCTTTCATTAACCCATGTCTCTGTTATGCATACCAAATCTAGCTTTTCAGACAACATATATGCATGTAGTTCCCCAATTTCATTCCTAACACTTCTGGCATTGACATAAAAACATGACAAACTATTCCTTCCCTTGCTTGCAAGACTTCTCTCTTTATCAGCTACATCCCCCCCATGACCTGCCTAGTTTCCCTGTTTCCTATTGAGAGCCTCCTCATACCTATTGCTGAGCAATTCAACTCCTCTCTTGCTCAAATGTAACCCATCCAATGCAAACATTTCAGTCCTCCCCCAGAAATCCCCCCACCATTGGTGCAGCCGAAACGCACACCACACCACATTGGCTCTGTCGCATACAGCGGTCAGATGCTTTGTCATTCAGTTCCGAAAGCGCAACCCAGTGGCGTAGTCGGGAGGATTTTCTTCCGGGGCTCTCCCCTGAGATACCCCTTTGCTCAGTCGGGGTGCCCCTACCTAGGGTGGGAGTTGCAAAAAGACAATAATAATTATGTTGAACGGGAGGCGGGGGAGCTGCGATCCACAGTTTCTTTGCACATTTTGTGGGTACACGAGCAATGCTTCTGAGCGAATGTACTGCCTCAAAAATAGATACAAAATGACATCTCCGGCGCTTATGGCACTGTTATAGCGCAATGCTTGGAGGGCAAGTCACCCTAACTTGTTACTTCATGTGTGCTCAGCATTTAAACCCACACACTTCGGTATCAATTGGATAACATTGGATGCAGAAGTTTTAATTACTGCTCATATATTATGAACAATCCACTAGAGCTATAAATATAAAATGTTGCCATTGCATGAAAGCTACTCGGACTTCAACCAAATTGTATACAAATCGTTATTTTCAGTCACAGTTCATCGGAAGGTCTCTGAATTATCAGAAGAAGAAACACACCCAGTTCGAATGCTGAGCATATGCTAATTGCAAATACGCAATTGTTATCAAAATCTATCGATCGCTGTTTGTTTCGAAAAACGTACTATTGTTCTTTTTTGCAAAAGATCCACCCCTGGATGAGTTGCCGTTCTGTCTACTACAAGTCCTACAAGGACAGTATGCCTCCATTGGTGCTAGGATGACCAAATCCCCTCACCCGCGCAGGGGTGCTCCTACAACTCCTGGAGTGCTCATTGGAGCAACCCTTTAACTTCTGGAGTGCCCTCTACAGAGAGTTCACGTGTCCACCAGAATGCAAGAATACCACTACTAGAATATTTTAGGCGCGCCTCTTAGCAGCTTGCAGGGTGGCTTTCCAGACTGCAGTGGTGCCCCTACAGCGGCTTAGGTGTCCCTCTGCAGACTGTGTGGATGCCCTTACAATTGCTGAGGTGCCCCTCTGCAGACTGTACGGATGCCCTTACAATTGCTGAGGGGCCCCTCTGCAGACTGTGCGGATGCCCTTACAATTGCTGAGGTGCCCCTCAGCAGCCTGCAGATGCGGACGTCCATTGTTTTATTCGGCGCCGTGGTGGCTGACATTGGCTACAATTTGTTGTCACTCAGACGCCAGATTTGGTTTCCTCAAGACATGGTTAGCTGGGAATTGTGACGACCAGTGGCAAGGCGATGTCGTGGAATTTGGATGAAGATTGGAATTTGGTGAGTGGGTTTTAGTACGATATATTTTGTGCGAGGTCATGGAGGTATTATGGAATTGCCAATTCCAACCTATTTTCCGTTCGCAAAGAAGCCACATTTTCGCGGTGTAAAACATTTATTTATGCGACAAAAGTTTCCTCCTGATTTTTCGCGAGCGACAATTATCAGCATTTATTGATCTCTGTGCAGACGTGTCCCTACACCTGCTGTGGTACCCATTTGCAGACTATAGGGGTGCACCTACAACGGCTGAGGTTGCAACTCTCTGCACACCACAAGAGTGCCGTAATAATGGCTAAAGTACCCACTTCTTCTTTTTTTTTTCTTTCTTTTTGGGGGGGGGGTTCAGGACCGTCCCCATGCCCCTGGCTGCACCACTGGTGCGACCTCTGGGCATCCAAATATAAACTGCGTTCGGCCCACCTCGAGACTGCATTAAGCTTCATGCGCGACTTTCCAAGCCACTGGTTGGCCTCACTTATCGACACTTCAGATCAGTCCAGGCCAGTCGTTGCATGCTGCGGCACGAACAATCATGCTCCTGGATCGTAAAAGTGGATCATGCACCGCGAGCCTTTGCAAATTGACATGTTTTTCTTCATTTCCTACATCCAATTATATAGCGGGACATTCATCCTTAATCCCAGAGTACTATTCAATATATTTATAAGCATACGTAAATCCAAATAAGGAGAAAACGTTGGTCTGAGAGTCCCGCATGAAAAAAATCACCACAAGCTCACTATTAAAAATTATGCGCTGAATTAAAGTGAAAATAGTATCAGGGATAAACTGACAATTTTGTTCGTGAATCGTAATGGACCCATTGTGAAGCATTAACTTCGAACATACGTATTGGATCTCGAGTTAACTTTGGGGAAAACACACCGTGCCGTAGTTTCTGTTGTCGACTCCCAGTCAAAAGCGATACCAGATCACTGATTTGGTATCTGGTGGCGGATCTTTCGATGGAAGGGACAACGTAGATGCTGAAAAGCGCTCAGTTCATGATCTGATCCCGGAGTACATTCCTGCGATCCGGGGAGAATCGCATGATAAATCCCACCAGACCCTATATGAAACCTTATGGTGTACCAGAACCCCACCTGACCCCTGTCAGGTATCATACTATGCCACATCCTCACCCAACCCCATATCAGATCTAGCTATGTGTCACATCACAACCCTGCCCCGCATTGCTCCTCACTATATGTCACATCACAAACCTACTCCACATCACACATCACCATGTGCCACATCCCAGCTCTACCCTACATCAGACCTCATCATGTGCCACATCCAATCCTACGCAACATCGGACCTCATCATGAGCCAGATCCACCCCTACTCCACATCACACCTCACCATGTGCCACATCACAACCCTACCCCACATCACACCTCACAATGTGTCACATCACAATCCTACCCCACATCACACCTCACAATGTGTCACATCACAGCTCTACCACACATCAAACCTCACCATGTGCCACATCAAACCCTGCCCCACATCACACCTCACATCAGGCACGACTTTCTGCATGACAAAATCCACGGCGTGTTGCTCCTCTGATCCTGACCCCGCGCGCAACAACCTCCCCCCCCTCCTCTTCCCACACACACACACGAGACACAGGCGAGACAAACGCCGTCACCGACGTGACACCCGGCTGCCCTTCGTGGGATGGTGCGATCAGGGCCGCGATATCGAGCCGCTATTGTCTCCGTTGACGTCGCGTTTTCACACGATAAGGCATCTGGCCGGTGATTCGGCGCAGAACAATGGCCGCCAGCGCCGGCAGCCGCGGCGGGCTCACACAACCCACTCCGGCCGGCCGCTAATTGGAGATCGACGTGGTCATCAGCGCGGCAAGTGCTAATGGTCACTGTCGCAGAGCGGTCAGGCCGAGCACACATGACGTCACTGGGTGGGCGGGGTCGTCAGCGAGCCGGACACTCGTGGTCACTGTCACAGAGCGGTCAGGCCGAGCACACATGACGTCACAGAGCGGTCACGCCCAGCACACATGACGTCACTGGGCTGTCGGCGGACGTTGGGAAAGGTACTACTCATTGTTATTGTGATATTCGTTCGAACACAATAGCCGCATTGCGTCCAGCAGCAAAGTCCTGGAGGGTGACGAATAGCGATGGCACTGTGGTGCTTTTTTGTGCAGTGCAATTATGTACACATTTCCTGATCCATGAGGCTAGTTTTATTCCCTCCATTGTAAGTCGACCGGGCCCAAGACTCGCCTTCTCTCTCTTAGTACAAGCTTCACCCCATTGACACGAGGAGGCTGACAGCGCTCTCGATCGCGTCCACACCGAATGCCTGGCGGGCACGCCTGTGACCTGATGCCGATATTATTCCGACTCACAACAGCTCAAGATTGCGCTACGTTCACGCAACGAGTGACAATGTCCGGCTGAAGCCCATGCACGCAAACGCGGAGTGACGTTTAGTCTGCGTCATTGTGTCTCAGTTCAGCTTACAAGCATTGTTGGTACATTGTTGGTATCATTACAATCTCTTGTCGCAGATACCAGATCGCATTGTTGCCAGCGGCCTGGAGTGGGCGCTTGTCTACAAAGCGGTCACGGTTGGCATAGTTCCCAGTGTTGTGCAGATAATCATTACTTGGGAGCAATGTCTGCAATGCACACAAACACGCACACGTGCGTCACACGAGGCACGTATCGGACGCGCAGCCTGGGTCTTCCTAGGAAGTAGCAGGTCAATGCTAAAGGAGGGTGCACATACCGGAAGGCTGTCAATGGGAAACAGAGACAAGTGCGATCTTCGAAGGAGCAGACGATCTCCTGCCTTGCCGCTCCTCGTCCTTGCCTCTTTTCCTGCACTGGTGACACGTGGTTTCTTATAATAGAAGAGTCGCTTGGGCTGTTTCAGAAAAGAAGAAACAGCTTCCCCTGTCTTTCTAATATAAGTAATGAAATAAATCCGTCAGACAGCTGGTTTGGTTTCTTTGACCCTCCCAGGGCACCCCATTTAAGGCTTAGGATCATGTCATTCCGATTCAGGGAATTGCTCGGCGAAATCACTGCGAACAGGGCTGGAGATCTCTCACAAAGCCAGATGGATCCAGGTCCTTATTTGCAGGACATATTGTCAGGTTGAATTGAGAGAATGACAACCTAACATTAGCAGGGTACCAAGCCAGGTGTCCGACCCCACCCCCCGATTCATCCGGGATCTCTAGCCATGTCTGTGAAGATAACTCGCTTATCTTCCACAGTAGGCTTCTGATCCACATGCAATTATCAGCTTTGTCAAATTGATCTTGATTGATTGATTGGGCACCAGGAATTGTAATTCACTTCATCGGATTGGATTGGTGCAGATAGTGGCGCGGCGCACTGCCTCCAGGCCACTTTGTCGTTGACACTCCATCCCAGAGGCGCTGCCAAGGGTGGGGGTCGGGGGCCCGGCCCCGTCCCCTCAGCAACCACAAATGCACTGGATGAAACAAGATATTTTGATATTTTAACCACGCAGAACTAAACATTTTCGGCGCGCGAAGCGCTCTGAAAATGTTCTATATTTCATGGCGTATTTCTGGGTCCGGCCCCATTAGCAAAATCCCGGCTGCGCCACAGCTCCGTCCGCACACGTAATCCAGCCGCGAACGCAGCCGTTCGCGGAATCGGCCAGCGGGCGCTAGCGCGAGCGTCGCCTGCCGCCGGCGTCGCGGCGTCCGCTGTCGACAGATCAGATAACATTGAGTCGGCCGCGCCCGGTCGGCGGCGTTCGTTAGTTCCGCCGGCTGCGGACAGGTGGCCGACACGGTGGCGGCGTTTTGTTCCAAGTGCGTCAGCCGCATTGTCGGCGGCCGCTCGCGACAGGCAGGAAGCCATTGTGGCGGCGGGAACTGCGGCAACACCAGGGCGACACGTGTTGTTTGCGTCAGCGCGATTCGCCAGACGTGGCGCGTGCTGAGGGGTGGCCGGGTGACGTCATGCCCCGCGGACAATTCACTATTGCTAAGAATGCACAAGCTACATCACGACCGGTGTGATTGCATCGGGATTGATGTCATTTGCTAAAATCGCGTGTCGCGATTGTGATTTGCCAACAAAGCAACAAGCACACATTGCAAAGTACAAAACATGGTTCAAAACATGTTTTGATATAATTTGTATTCCACAAAGAATTGCCATTTGTGAAAGCAAACTATGTGATTACACTTTTGTTGTTGTGCACCATTTTAGATGTGCGAACAACTTTGAATCTGTAGTGAAGCAAGACATTGAGTGAAGCATGGATGAGCTTGGCTTATTTTTGATGATGCACCACATGAAAGGAGGCAGATAAGAACAAGCCAAATTTACTCCTATTATAAACATGAAGATTAAGAGCACTACTACTCAGCTGGACGATACCTGATGAGGAAAAAATATTGGGGCGGATGTTGTCACTGAGATACTTGCCCCCCATCACTCCCCCTCATCATCCACAAAGGAAATCCTGTGTTTGCCGTACTGTGTCAACAGTTATTTTAGAATGGTGTTCCAGAAATTATGTCCTCATCTGCCAAGCAACTCTTGAAATATCCACACCTTGATTATACACATATTATGTTGTCTAACATGATTCCAGCCATAACAAATAATTCCAGATTTTATGGGTCTGTTTATCCATGTAAACTGGTTATATATATGCAGATGCTGGAAATCCCACTGTTTTTTTCCTTACGAACTGGCACAGCATAAGACAGCCGCTGCAAATTTTGGCACGGCACGGCACATGGCACGGCCGCTGTACATTCTGGCACGGCCGCTGTAAATTCTGGCACGGCACGGCACATGGCACGGCCGCTGTACATTCTGGCACGGCAAGCTGGAGGATGGCATGTCAAACCGCACAGCAAAAGAAAAGGGGCCATTTTAAGAAGACGGTACAATCTTGGCTGATGAAGAAAATAACACTTGTAGAGCTGCCAGACACTTCACACCATGACGAAATCAACACCATGTGTACACTTCAAGATTCGTTTATAAATATGTGCTGAAACCTTTTCCACTTGCCATCTTTGGATCTTGGCGTCAGCATTAAAACAATTTTATATCTATATTCTCATTTTGTTCTTGAGGAAAGGCCGGCACTGGCACGGCAGTGGCGCAGCAACTTCTGGTATAGCAAACTTCTGCATAGCAAGCAGCAGGCGTGTCATTGGACGGGTTGCCGTGCCGTGCCGTGCCGTGCCGTGCCGTGCCGTGCCACCGTACCCCAAAGCGGCAACGTTAGCAGGTTAGCATACGCAAAGTGGCAACGTTAGCAGGTTAGCAAAGCGGCAACGTTAGCATACCCAAACATTAATACCGCCCACTCACCTTTACAGATGCTCGGATGTGGACATACCTAGCACGATGACGGCATGGGCATTGCCTTTGCTTTTGGGTAGGGGGTGTGCAGGTGCGAGATTGCCTTAGGTGGGTTAGTAGAAGTGTGCTTGTTGAAAGATTGCGATGGCTTCTGCTGTTTTATCGTTTTCCGGAAATACATTGATGGACAAGACATTTTGGTTTGTGTTATGAAGTAATTGACAAAAGTATTTAAAGTAAAATGACAATCTTGGCAATTGACAAGTACCATCAAATTTGCTGCGTTAGGAAGAATGTGTGTGATAAACAATCATCATCATAACTTATTGAGTTATGCGGAATAACATTTATCATTGGATATTCACAATCTTACAATGGCTTAGCTTTTTTTATAGATGCACATCTGAGTTTTGTGAGACCGAATGATTTGTGAATTTACTAGATTTGTGGATTGATTAGCAAAGAACAAATCACCAAAACTATGATGATATTGGTCACATACCGTGACTAGTTTCCACCAACGCACCCAACACCCAAGGTGTCACAGTATGAAGTCAGGTGTCATGTAAGTTAACGTAGGCACTATTGGTGTCACAGTATGAAGTCAGGTGTCAGGTAAGCTGACGTCGGCACTATTGGTGTTACAGTATGACATTGCCTGGGAGCCAAATAATCTTTTTGATGGCCAGGCCTGCCTTGAAAGCCATTTTTACCTAGAGTACACCAATAGGGCCCATGGTTAAGCTTAGGTCCGAATGCGGGGGGGGGGACGTTCAATGGCTGATGGGGCTAGTAGTCCCACTGGCGCGTACAACGCGACAACCGACTTCTGTATGGCACTGACCAGTGCTGTGCTTAAAAGTAAATAGATCAACCGATCATACATATATTTGTGAATGCCACTGAGGAATAATGGTACTATTTACACCATTCATTTATTGATCACTTATAATTAGACTACTGATATATGGAGAGCAGCGACTGTTGGGCATCAATGCAAACATGCATCTTACAAATGGACATACGCAAATCGTGCACCGATCCTCGGAGAAAAAGTGAGAAACTGCGGCCGTACGTAATGCACGCCATATCCCCACACCACCTTGAGTGATCTGGAATTCGGTACCATTGCAGATCACGTTGCATATTAAAGCACTTGGCGACAATAGCCGGCTATGGCAGCGTTCAGTGATTCAGCAGGCGCGCATTCAGTGATTTATGCATCCATATTTCATCGTGAATGCGTGCCCTTCACTCCTGAAATACTGCTCCTCTCTGCCAATTGGGCCGATATTGGTGTAATTTTGGAGACGTTATCGTGAGATGCACAGACGCGAGTGAAGTTGCTGAGATGGGATTCTTAGTGATGGATGGGACATAGATGGCTGACGGGGAATTCAGAAATCCCCGATGCATAAGTGTCCACTGATGTATGACGAGCGCATACATTACAATCAAGATATTCATCTGAAAATGTGAATAGCTGTGTAACTCATTTGTACAGGGATCGTCAGATAGTGCTGGGACCTTCAGATAGTGCTGAACTTGGTGACTTTGAGCTGACATTTTAACTGATTTGTACTGGGATCGTCACCTTCAGATAGTGCTGAACTTGGTGACTTTGAGCTGACATTTTCTTCAATAGTCGATGCCCCTTTTTTGCATCACCATCACCCATTCTCTCCCAGAGCCCACGGCGGCCTCATTGCACCGGCGCTCCACTGCACAGGCGTATTTACTGGGCTCCAATCTGCCTGAGCGACTACATGCATCCCTCCCCAGTCCGTTGATGGACAGGAGCGGAACCTAGGCCAGCACATCAACTGCATGGCCAGCATCTAGCGCAGTGCACCTTCCCCAGTGATGTTCCGCTTCCGCAGGACATTCCGCTTCCACAGCAGAGCAGCTTGATTTGGAAAGTGGTTCAAATCTAGTGAAAATTAACATAGCTGATCAGCTGACACCCAAATGAAACCTATTTGGATCACCCCTTTCCCCAAAGCAGAAACTCCTTAAACGAGGCCCTGAACAGGACGAAGTGATGAGATCATGGGCCTTGCCACCGCAAAATGATGGAGAGGTATATTGGCAGTGTTAGGTGCACGCTTACCATGGAACGACTTTAGGCTTAATGCTAAGATTAGAAAATGCGAGGGAGGTATATCCCATCAACTCCAATGATGGCGAAACCCATGGGTGGTGTATTCACTGAGTTTAAAGATTTAAATCCCAATACAGTGCTCAATTCTAACATTGTTTAATACAGCGAAGAATGGCTCTTAGATGCTCCTGCGTTTTAGACATTGCGTGTAAAGAAAATATACGACCTTCAATATATCAGGAGGTGCTGAATGCTGGGTGCTGTTTGAGCAATAAAGTATAATCCTTAACGTTACTTTTGATGTCAACTCAGCACCTCCTGGTATATTGAAGGTCGTATATTTTCTTTACACGCAATCTCAATTCGAACCACCATTTTTGTAGTTCTTCCATCGAACGAGGAGCATGAAGACGTGCTTGTTTGCTCCTTGAGTTACTGCCAGTAATTATGACGGCGAATGAGTAAATCCTACCCAAGAACGCCGCTTGTAACCGATGAGAGGGAACCGTTGTTGTGCTGCTTGGTAGGATTGGGACCCGTGACAAGACGGGACACAAAATGAGCACTATGTTGCGGAATATTCCTGGGTATGAACCTTCGCGAATATTTTGGCAATCAGTAAAAACTCACTGCATTGACGGACACAAATCCGACTGGAATGCCTGCTTATTGACAACAAAAGCACCCTCAGGTGAAAGTATTTGCCGAATAAGTTATTTAGCTCCATGTTTCAGCAATTTCAATTTATGACTCAATTATCCCTCCATAAAATAACTCACCGAGCTTGATCACTGTGCTGTGCCATGTATTCTACCATGTGATTACCATGTACCAATACCATGTACCAGTACCATGTGCTGTACCAGTACCATGTGCTGTACCATGTATTCTATTGACGTGATGTTGTGAAGTGATTGCAATGTTAGTTCACCTACAGGAAGCATAATTAAGCACATGTAATTTCGCTCGATGATGCAATTATGATGAAATACGTCATTAACAATAGTGCCTACAGTAAGATGCGCCGACAGGATGCCGGCAGATGCACCGATCGGATATAGATCGGCTACATGCCTGTGGTCATGGTGGCACACGTCTGGAAAATCAGTTTCGGTGGTGATAGGATGACCGCAGCATCAGCTAATGAGTCTGTCCTCCGTTTCAGTATTGAGTCAGCAGCAGCGGTTCCGGGTCCGTCCGGCCAACACCAGCGTGGCGGAGGGAGACAGCGCCATCTTACGGTGTGAAGTTCATCACCAGGTCGGCCAGCTGCAATGGGCCAAGGATGGATTCGCTCTCGGTAAGGATACAGTCGGCTAAGGATAGATCCACTCGATTAAGATCCATTCGGCCAAACATAAACTTGTTCCCGGTAAGGACCAGCCGGCCAAGGATGGATCCACTTTCATAAGTACCTAGCCGCCCAATTATGGATTCGCTCTCGGCAAGGATCTAATCGACCAAGGGTGGGCTCGCTCTTCGTAATTATCGTGTGCGCAGATGGTATGATTTTCTATCGATAAAGATCCAGTAGACAAATGACTGAACCCCTCCTGGAAAGCAGTTCTCACCCGATAGCCATGTCGCTTCCGAATCAAGACATGTGCTAGGTGTGCATGTACTTCAATGATACCTAAAATGAAATTAATTCAAAAACTCATAGGTACATTAATTACCAACTAAGACAAACATCTTGCGCTTGAAGAAAAACAGCGAAAGTGACGAACAATTGAGGACACCGAGGTTTTCTCCACCGTGTTAGTATATGCCGCACGAGGCATGAGCCGGCGCTGGTGTACTGTGCATGATACGCCGACGCCTGCCGACAGTGCATCTGACAATCGGTTCAGAGCACTTACGTGAATATTATTCAGCCATTGTTGCAGACCAACAACGCTTCAGTTCCCACTCCACCGAGTCTGAAGCAGCATGTCTAATCTGGCAGTGAGAGACGAGCAGGGCGTGCTTTGCATGCAGCTGTGTTTTCTGCAGTTTGGAACTCGTTCTTGGTGGTTTTTTTTACTGCGCTCCTCGATATTGGCATTGTCGACCGGGCAAAATAAGTTGCTAACGGAGCCTAAGGTGAACATACTAGAATAATATAACGCCAAAAAATAAATGGCATATTTGTCTGAGCCGCCGAGGTGATCATGAACAGAATTACAAGACTACCTTTAACGAATGTCTGTTAGACTTGGTCGATACGTTTATTTTAAAATCCAGTTATTTTGTCTGTATCTACTGCCAGAAACTGTATGAACAGCTATAGAGCGGAAGGTCCCACTGATACTCAACTGCCTGACAACTGCGTGGTCGGGAAACATCCCGACCACGTCCACTCGTCCCAAACCGTCCCGCTGGTCCCAGCCCGTCCCACTGGTCCCAGCCTATCCCACTAGTCCCAATCCGTCCCACTAGTCCCGACCCGTCCCACTGGACCGTCTCAGTGGTTCTAGCTCGTCCCGCTGGTCCCAGACTGTCCCGCTAGTCTCAGCCCGTCCCACAATCCCAGCCGGTCCCACTGGTCCCAGCCCGTCCCGCTGATCCCAGCCGGTCCCACTGGTCCCAGCCCGCCCCACTGGTCCCAGACCCCCACATCTTCGGCCGCAGGCTGCACACACGGGGGGCGAAACTGCACCACTCTATCAGAGCAGTAGCGGCCGGGTAGCCCCGCTGTGACGCCACGACGGAGCAGCACCGCCCTGAAGTCATCACCTGGCACCACAACTATGACCTCAATGTGGGGCAGCACCGCTATGGCGTCGGTGCCAACATTTTATGTGATTTAACCGGGGGTTAAATCAAGTTAAAACTCGAACGGCGAGGCGAAGGACCGCACAGCTGGGTGGTCGTAAACACGAGGGGTGAGGGTGCCTTATCTGGGGGGGGGCTCACGGGAAGGACGGACGCCGGACCGCGCAGTCTGGTGGTACGCGTGGAGGACGGCGGACAGTGTGCGACCAGAGAACATTTTCGGAATTTAATCAGCATCGGCTTCCGGGAGTTCAGGGGCTGTGATCAGACGGTGGGATCAAGGGCAGCGATGTTATTGAGCCCGAAGTCGTGCGAACGGTTGGCGACGGGAAATTTCTGGTCGAGTGCCGGAGCCCGCAGACCGGGGTGCAGTCCAAATCACGTGGCAATGCCGCCGGAGCCGCCGCCCATCACAAATGCAACAGAAGCGGCCGTGACACACGACCGGACGAAAATCACCGACGACGTGCGAGCGCGTGAGTCGAGCCGAGCAGGAATGGACCGAACAGCGATGCAGTCAAGATAGACCATCACAACACCGGATTTGACACTTGGAAACAGACGAGACAATTGCAACTGGCAGGCGGGCGAAGTTATGACGGTGCGATGCATATTTCGACGAGACGGCAGCCACAGTGAGCATTCAGAAGGAAGCGAACTATGACATGTCAGACAGACGGACTGTCAGGTGCACAACCACCTGACAACGTGAAGTCATAGTAAGGTGACAGGCGATCCGGCAGCGTGATCCTGATTTCCATACGGACAAGATCAGCGGGATCATAAGCGGTGGACACATATCTCCATTCTGCCACGCTGGCGCCGGTTGGAAAAAATAGGATGGGGAACAACCTGCCTTTTTCTGCTAAGGGTGAAATGCAGGGGGCACTGGGGTGGTCCTAATTACGTGACCACTCTGACCACACCCTGGCTACGCAACTGGAGCTACATGAATGGGGCCATAGGACATGACATAGGACCACGTGCAGTTGTGATAGCTGAAGAAATCATCACAAGTACAGCTAAGCACGGACGACGCACACACACACACACACACACACATAGAGAGATATATATATATATATATATATTAATTATTATATTATTATTATTATTATTACTACATGTTACAGCAGCTTTGTTGTTACAAATCCTCCTTGTTATGCTTTCAATTATCCGAACAAGTCGTCCGTTGTTTGGCCGGTCTTCATTGAGCACAGATATCCAAAGTTGTACATACCTTCGGTATGTTCTTAACAAGTGTCGTTCTACATTTCGTTCATGGTTGGACATCTTCAGGAAACACTTCCATATCAAGTCCTGAGGAAAGATGACTGCAGCACGCTGGTAAATACCAAAACATTAGGAAGGTCAACGGGCGCCATCTTCACAGTTCATCACACATGATGCTATCACTCGGCATGTAACATCTGTTTTCTGGATGCCACTGCCGACACCCCGAACATAACCTGCCAGAAGTGGCGTGCCGAGTGTCGGCGGCGAATGCGCCGAATCAGTGCTGATGTTTCCCGCGGCGCTTCTATTTTCCATCTGCGCTCGCCGCCGTCCGTCATTTTTCCGCCTCCTTTTCGCGTCGTCGTCGGCGGCGCGCCGCGCGATCGACCGCGCCGCCATATCTGAATTGGGTATCCCCGGTACGATGGAGCCGGATTGACGACGGCGGCCGGCCGATCGGGGTATCAGTGATACATGGGGCCATAGAGAGTAAATAATGGCCCCTGGAAACCTCTCCAGGAGCCGAGATTTTTATGCAATGACCGGCGTGGCGATATCGGGCCACGCCGCCCGGCTAGAAAGGCGAATGTGTCGCGGCCGGAGCCGTCCCCGGGGAAGGTGGCCGCCCCCTGCCCCCCCGCCACCCGGCCGCCAGTCGGCCAAAGGTGTCGCCGGCCGAACCGTGCCGGCCGCCAACTTGGGCCGACGCCGATATCCGGCCGCCACTCGCGAGAAGTGGCTGGAGCTGTTGGCAAACATTGCGCCGTGGACGGCGTCCGCTTTGATCTCGCAGTCGAGTCCGGCTTCGAGCATCAATTTCCCGGGCCGGCGGGCGCTCCGCAGTCGGCGAGAAACATTGCCCAACAGGCACACTTGCCACGACCGGAGGGCGTTGGATTTAACCCTAGCTGTAGTCGTAGGTTCCGTCCTTCCCACAGTCAACTGATCTCGGAAATCGTGTGGATTCTTTTTAACGTGTGGGGAAAGGTGATTTAACCCTAGTTGTAGTCGTCGGTTCCGTCCTTCCCACAGTCAACTGGTATAGGAAATTGTGGAATCCTTTTTAACATGTGTTGAAAGGTGGGTGAAGGCTGACTCCGCCAAGTCTCATACATACATTTTAACAACAAAGGATGCGTGCCAGGGCATGGGTGGATTCATAAATTTTGATCGGGAGATCGAGGATAGGAACACCATTTTCACGCAGGGGCGCCACTGATTGGAAACATTCTCGAGACAGACCGTGCACTCGAGTATCACTGGGTGGGCGCCTCTTCTACTCAGAGGGTGCCTGCGGCTGAAGAAAACATAAACAGGGTGCATTCGAGCGTACCTGAAGGGGCGCCTCCGTTCCATGGATGGAAGGCACATGCCCCCTGCACCTCCCCTTGGATCGGCTCCAGGGCCAAAGTACGTGGAGGTGACATGAGTCGAATGATCACAGCATCAAGTGGTTACCTGACGTGGACGTGATGCCAGACTGGGGACATTCTACGTCAGTCGGCATGATGCCAGACTGGGGACATTCTACGTCAGACGACATGATGCCAGACTGGGGACATTCTACGTCAGTCGGCATGATGCCAGACTGAGGGCATTATACGTCAGTCGGCATGATGCCAGACTGGGGACATTCTACGTCAGTCGGCATGATGCCAGACTGTGGAAATTCTACGTCAGTCGGCATGATGCCAGACTGGGGACATTCTACGTCAGTCGGCATGATGCCAGACTGAGGACATTCTACGTCAGACGGCATGATGCCAGACTGGGGACATTCTACGTCAGTCGGCATGATGCCAGACTGAGGACATTCTACGTCAGTCGGCATGATGCCAGACTGGGGACATTCTACGTCAGTCGGCATGATGCCATCGTCAGTCGGCTGAAATCGACAAGTTGGCAGAGTGCTGGCGTGACCTGGCTTAACAACATGTACTAACATGACTCGACTGGAACGATTTTAAATGCGTTTCTGGGGTTACTAAAATGAAAATGCACAGCTGGTTTATGAACTAGCTTAAGCGAAGTCTGATTTCGCAACGAATCAATTTATACGGCGTATGTTTGTAACATGTTTGCACTTTTTACTTTGCAGGATATTCACGTGCACTGCCTGGCTACGCAAGGTATCGGATGTTGGGTGACGCGGGGTCAGGAGTGCATGACCTGGAGATCTCCAACGTGACCCTGGATGACGACGGTCGGTTCCAGTGTCAAGTATCGCCAAACCGGGGTCAGACGGCGATCCGGGCAGACGCCTACCTCACCGTGCTGGGTCAGTGTCAGTGTCGGTGTCGGGGTCGGGGTCGGGGTCGAGGTCGGGGTCGGGGTCGGTGTCAGTGTCAGTGTCGTTATTGGTATGGGAATCCGTGTCGGTGCTCATCACTGGAATACGTCATGTCGGACTATTTGTGAGTGTTATCCATCCATCAAGCAAAAAAAACTTATGTGGACTCCAGAATATATGCATTGGAATATACACCTCATACCTATGTTAACCCGGGTAGTGCGGATAATTTCCTAGTCCTCGAAGTGAAGTGCGGGGAGGGTCATTTTGACCCTGTAAGCGTTTGTTCTAAGCAATATAGAGAGATACGGTAGACGTCATGATAGAGCTCCTTCAACGTAGAATATCCCGTCAACGTAGAATATCTGGAAGTATGTGAACTGTTGAAAATGAAAAAGCTTCGAAACGGATGGCGCTTAGGAAAAGGTAATTGGTGGTTCGAAGGCAGAACGAAATGCTTTCCATCCCATTTGAGAATGAAAATCCAATATTTGTTCTTTTTGGAACGTGTTGAAAGAAATTGGAAAACATACAGAAGTTCAGATGGAATCTCTGGGCCTCATTCACATCCGAAATCATTTTGGGGTGCGAAAAGTTACCCTGCTTTAATCATGTTTGTCTTCCTAATGGACCGTTTGTTGCTTTCAGAGCGCCTGCAATGCATGCACCACGTGACATTTCAGGTCATATCTCAATACCTTGACGAAATATGGACCTGAATCTTTGATTACGCATAGAGGACGTATTTGGCCACCACATAAATTCCGATTGCTGAATAACATTCATTTACCAGCATGTTATGCACAAAAACATGCTTCGAGTTTAATCGTATTTTACCCTCGCAGCCTGACCTAAAAGTCATGTGTTTATTTTCACATTTCAGTTCACCATTTGCTTGCGCATTAACATTTCGCTTCTGACTCTATCTTACATCGCTTGTTTATGAACAAAGAAATGCTTCAATCTGAACACCGCATTGTGAATCTTAAAAACCGCATAGAGACGATAGCTTGACCTAAATTCAAACCGCCCTAGCTCCGGTATTTTACAAGACTGTAGCTCAATGTTTCGACATGATATGCGTCCGTCACGGTATTGAGGGTGTGCTAAAATTCAAAGCGATATCACGCACGATTCAGGAGTTAGCTTCGGAAACCTTAGGGGCGTGTCAACACCATCCCTCTCCCTCGAAACGGCGAGGGCTGGCCATTATGAATTGGTTTTTTCTGCATGTAGCACCGCGAGGATGACGCCAACCGAATGGCGTTAGCAACAGCTGCTTCATGTGCCCTCCTCTTCAATTGCTCAGCCTATCCGTCCAACTGGAACAAGTGGACGAGTTGCGAGCGGCCGAGTCTATCTTCAGCCCACACGATTTCATATCGCCGTCAAAGCAATTGATGTTCGGTCGCTGGGCGAGTTCCCGGAATATCCCTGCTCTGATAAATAGGACCGTGAATCTTCAGCGAAGTCACCGGGCGATGTTCGAATCCAACTGGGCAATTTGCCGGAACGGACCGGACAAATCCGGCCATTATTCCCCCACCCCCACCCCCCACCCCCCTCAGCGCAGCAGAGGTCAGGACACGTCATCCTGGTCATCCTGGTCAGCCCGATGCTGCCTCAACGATAGCGGGCGCACACTGGACATCCGTTGCCCTGGTCTATGCAACAGGGACACACTGGGCACAGCCCGGCCGCCCTGTTCAGTGCAGCTGGGGAACACTGGCCACCCCTGGCCTTGGCCTGTTGCTAACAGTCGTAACGGGGTACACACTGGATACTCTCGGTCCTGTTGTGTGGGGGGGGTCCACGCTTGTGGGCTGGCTGTAAGGGACACTGGACACCCACTGGTCCTGTTACGTGTGACGGTGGCACCTCATGTTCAGGCGGCAGGAGTGGTACAATGGCACCTCTGGCGTTGGTTCTTGTAGCGGCGGTGCACTGGACGCCACTGACCCTGTTGCGTGTAACAGTGCGACCATACTCGGGCAGGAAAGGGGATACACTGGATACTCTCTGGTCCTGTTATGTGTGGGAGTGTCCCCACCCTCATGCTTAGGTGGCAGCTGGGGTACATTGGACATCCCTGCCCTGTTGCCGTGTAACGGGGCCACACTGGACACCCAGGGGATACCTGGTTACTGTGACGGTGGCACCTCCTGTTCAGGCGGCAGGAGTGGTACAATGGCACCCTCATGCGTTGGTTCTTGTAGCGGCGGTGCATTGGACGCCACTGACCCTGTTGCGTGTAACAGTGCGACCATACTCGGGCAGGAAAGGGGATACACTGGATACTCTCTGGTCCTGTTATGTGTGGGAGTGTCCCCACCCTCATGCTTAGGTGGCAGCTGGGGTACACTGGACACCCCTTGCCCTGCTACGTGTGACGGTTCCCCGTGCTCGGGTAGCAGCGACGGCACACCGGACACTCTCTGACCGTGCTTCTCACAATCAAGTATCTAGCGTGTCCCTTCTCCCTTCATTCTTTCATGTCCCTTGGACTTGTCCCTCACCAGCGTTCCTCACCCCCCCCACCCCTCCCTCACAGTCGTCTCCCGTGACCGCTCCTCATCAGCGTCTCGCATCACCGTCCACAACCACCACCACTGAAAGTCGTACCTGGCCCTGCCCTCACCGCTGTCCCTCGCCAGCGCCCCCGACAACCGTCCCTGATATGCCTCTCCCTCCCGCGGCTGACGGGAATTTTCCGGCTAATTCAGATCGGGGACACGCGCCAGCTAATGCTTTTATACGGGTCCCAATCGATCGACCAGGCGTAATTGGAGGGCGTGTGGTAACGGTGGGACGGTCATCAATATCACTACTGATCTCTGCTCGTAGCTGGAGTACATGCCACCGTTGCGTCTATCAAAACTGGATAGATCACACTGCCGAGTAAGCGCACCATCTGTTGGAAAGCCGTCCTGGAAGGTCGGCACAGCATGGTCTTCCTCACGATCCGATGGTAATGCTGTGCAAGCCGAAATTAATGTGCTCTTTTTCCAGTGATGACTTGGTAAGGACATAGCTCCTTGGGAGCTGGATTTACGGGACCAACTTGACAACAGAATGCGGCGGTTAGGTATCACGTCGTCTGATTCTGGGCTGCATGGATGCGTCATGCTTCTATTGATACCTGAATTCGCTGCACTACATCCGGCTGACCTGACTTGACCTGACTACTCGAGGAACGTAAAGTCGCACAATCGATCATCTATAGCAAAACAACTGCCATCCTGCTTGCTCGCCAATGCTGATGCAAATGTAAAATAAATATAATACAGGTATAAATATGTGATGTCTAATCCCACATACCGACACAATATTGGCAAAAATACAGGCCTATAGATACAAACTTAGATGAAACACACTCCCATATATATATATATATATATATATATATATATATATTGAGTAATATTTTGACAAGTTATACGTAAGTGGCACAATGATAAAAAAAAACTATATTTCCACCAGGAAACACATCACCAACGTTTCGGCCAAGGTCACCCTGAAGAAGGCCTTTGGCCGAAACGTTGGTGATGTGTTTCCTGGTGGAAATATAGTTTTTTATCATTGTGCCACTTACACATATATATATATATATATATAGATATATATATATATATATATATATATATATATATATATATATATATATATATATATATATATATATATATATATATATATATATATATATATATATGCATGTGTATGTGTGTGTGTGTGTGTGTGTGTTTGTGTGCGTGCGTGTTTGTACGTGCTTTTTTGCGTGTTTGCACAGACTAGCATGGGACACCTTACTTCAACTTGCTTGTCGGATGGCCGTGCGTTCACACATAGTACACTATTCGAACGAAATTCATCTTGCATTCACCGGAAGACACGTGATCAGATACACTGCACTGGTAGTGGGAGGCATCCCCGTACCTGCCAGCCACTTCCTACCACTTTCAGTGGGTGCTGGAGGAGAGTTTGAGCTTCAGCTTCTCCGCACTCCTGTTGCAAGCCGCCACTGCCACTCTTGTTGCAAGCCGGCCGCACTATCTCACGTTCATGCAGTCACTGAGTGCGACTATACCGTTTTCAGTGATGCCGAAATTAGTGAAGATCAGCTCTGCCAGCCGGTCTTCTAAGCCCAACGTCTACGAGGTTCGAGAAGGCAATCAGATGACGGTGAAATGTGACGTCACCGGGTCCAGGCCGGCAGCCGATGTTCAGTGGCAGCGGAATGGCGTGGATATTCATCCAGGTAAAAACTGGCACCGGTGACGAGACAAACAAGAAATAACACTGTTTGACCACTCTTCTTTGGTGGTTATAATCTCAGGCAATTCATACAAATCTGAATGGTCACCGTGCTTCGATTTTAAAGTGCTTTTCTCTTCGCTTAATGGTGCATATTTGAGAAGAAATGTACTAACTATGCTGAAATATGATACCGGTGTAGAAATTCACGGTTCAGCTCCGAAATCTAGCATGCTGCGATTTGTCCTATCCAATGTATTGCATCAGCTAGCTCACCATGGTTCAATTCCAAGCATGAAATGCGCAATCCAATGGATAGCATGCAATGTCGACTGACGTGCAGGACTGACATGCGGAGGTGCTCAGTGTTTGTGTGGGGCAGAAGGGCCGACCAACGTCATAGCTGATCCGCTTCTGTTGGACTCACAGTTCAGACGGACTCCTACTCTGCCCGGGGCAGCCCGCTAAAGAACGACACAACCTCGGTGGTGACGATACGACCCACTGCGGCTGATGACGGAGCCAGCTTCTCTTGTGTCGCCAAACACCCGGCCATCCGACCCACGGAGCAGGGCGAGTTCAGCTCTACAATACGACTCTCCGTGCTATGTGAGTATAATTTTATATGGTGTGAGTCCCCCTGCACATGTGGGTGGGATGCTCTACAGTACTACTATCCGTGCACTGTGAGTAGCCAGTGTGACTCCCCGTGGTCTGTGGGTGGCTGAACTTGGCAGTGTGGCAAAATGGAACCGAGTTCCACGTGGCTTAAAAGTGCGCGGACGTGACGCAAATTAATTAAAGCAAAAAGCATAACCCCCTGCGCACGTGATTAGCAAACTACTTGTTAACATACATTGACGAAAGATATGCTGATGGCTTACGAGACACGAAGCCGTCATTATTTGATGGAGAAAGTATTCGAAACAATACATAAAAGCCCACACATGTGTCTTAATGACCAGGATACTGTGCTCTGGCCCACCCAGGAGTGACATTACAGAGGTTTCTGCTGCAGCAGTCTCATCGATAGGAATTACCGCACACGCAGTGATTGGAAGCGCATGAAGGTGACGGTGGCGATAACATCACTTACACCAGGGGCGGATCCGGAACTTGTCTAGACGGAGGGGCACATTTCTTTGAAGGGATCCGTCGGTGAAATAATTTTCAGCACGGGGCGGAGGGGGGGGGGAGGAGAGGTGCACCGAGAGCATACTAAAGGATACCTTTTCGCACCAAAGATACCTTTCCTTTGAAAGTGGTGTATGTGGCTGAAACATCCGTTGAACAGATGGGGGAGGGTGCACTGAAGCCTTCCTGGCGCCACTCTGCACATCCCGGCCAGAGTGGTGCCACCTTTCCATGGTGGGATGACACATGCCTCAAGTCCCCTCATGTATCCGCCCCTGACTCACACCAGAGCAGCCATGCCTGCGGAACACACAAGAGCAGCCCGGCCCACAGGACACACGAGAGCAGCCCCGGCCCACAGGATACACGAGAACACCTCGGCCCACAGGACACACGAGAGCAGCCCCGGCCCACAGGACACACGAAATCAGCCCCGACCCACAGGGCACACGAGAGCATCCCGGTCTACAGGACACACGAGAACAGCCCCGGCCCACAGGACACACGAGAGCAGCCCGGTCTACAGGACACACGAGAATAGCCCCGGCCCACAGGACACACGAGAGCAGCCCCGGCCCACAGGACACACGAGATCAGCCCCGGCCCACAGGACACACGAAATCAGCCCCGACCTACAGGGCACACGAGATCAGCCCCGGCCCACAGGACACACGAAATCAGCCCCGACCTACAGGGCACACGAGAGCATCCCGGTCTACACGACACACGAGAACAGCCCCGGCCCACAGGACACACGAGAGCAGCCCCGGCCCACAGGACACACGAGAACTTCCCCAGCCCATAGGACACACGAGAGCAGCCCCGGCCCACAAGACACACGAGATCAGCCCCGGCCCACAGGACACACGAAATCAGCCCCGGCCCACAGGGCACACGAGAGCAGCCCCGGCCCACAGGACACACGAGAGCAGCCCCGGCCCACAGGACACACGCTGGCATGCCGCACAGACGGACATTCACCACTTTTCCCACTTCCATCCGAGCCCAGTGCAGCGCCTGCGCATCGCTGCACGACCGTCGCCTGGCACCGCCACACTTCATGCTGGGCGGACCGGAGACGATCTGCCGAACACTTTTTCCCGCTCGCTCGGCATCAGATTCGCGCGCTGGCCGTGCCTGACACGAGGCGCGCTGTAATCCGATGGCATGCTCTGAGCTCAGGCTCCGCGTCCGCCGGCGGCGCGACACGGCGGCGCGACACGGCGTGCGACACGGCGCTGCGACACGGTGTGCGTCACGACGTCGTGTGTGTCGCTGCCGGCCGGCGTGACCGCGCAGTGTGTTCCATCCCGCCGATACTGCCGTCACGACGTCCAGTCCCACTGCGTCCGCCGCCCGGTGTAGTCCGGCGATACTGCCGTCCGGTCACGACGTCCAGTCCTACTGCGTCCGCCGCCCGGTGTAGTCCGGCGATGCTGCCGTCCGGTCACGACGTCCAGTCCCACTGCGTCCGCCGCCCGGTGTAGTCCGGCGATGCTGCCGTCCGGTCACGACGTCCAGTCCCACCGCGTCCGCCGCCCGGTGTAGTCCGCCGATACTGCCGTCCGGTCACGACGTCTAGTCCCACCGCGTCCGCCGCCCGGTGGTAGTCCGCCGATACTGCCGTCACGACGTCCAGTCCCACCGCGTCCGCCGCCCGGTGTAGTCCGGCGATACTGCCGTCCGGTCACGACGTCCAGTCCCACCGCGTCCGCCGCCCGGTGTAGTCCGGCGATGCTGCCGTCCGGTCACGACGTCCAGTCCCACCGCGTCCGCCGCCCGGTGTAGTCCGGCGATACTGCCGTCCGGTCACGACGTCCAGTCCCACCGCGTCCGCCGCCCGGTGTAGTCCGGCGATACTGCCGTCCGGTCACGACGTCCAGTCCCACCGCGTCCGCCGCCCGGTGTAGTCCGGCGATACTGCCGTCCGGTCACGACGTCCAGTCCCACCGCGTCCGCCGCCCGGTGTAGTCCGGCGATACTGCCGTCCGGTCACGACGTCCAGTCCCACCGCGTCCGCCGCCCGGTGGTAGTCCGCCGATACTGCCGTCACGACGTCCAGTCCCACCGCGTCCGCCGCCCGGTGTAGTCCGGCGATACTGCCGTCCGGTCACGACGTCCAGTCCCACCGCGTCCGCCGCCCGGTGTAGTCCGGCGATACTGCCGTCACGACGTCCAGTCCCACTGCGTCCGCCGCCCGGTGTAGTCCGGCGCGTGCCGGAGATAGCTGTCGATCGTGCATTAGACATGCCTGCTCACGACAGGCAAACAACAGCTGAGCAACGAGCTGATCTTGGGTATCTGGGGTTGCCCAGAAGTGC
The DNA here is from genome assembly GCA_034440615.1 of Ashinkailepas kermadecensis. Classification (NCBI taxonomy): domain Eukaryota; kingdom Metazoa; phylum Arthropoda; class Thecostraca; family Neolepadidae; genus Ashinkailepas; species Ashinkailepas kermadecensis. The sequence goes on from JAOTOM010005060.1 coordinate 705,207, forward strand.
ATGCCACAGCAGTTAACGAATACAGCAGCAGGCGAGTGCTATGCTGATGCCAATTATAGAGTGCTGTGCTACTAATTCGAACGTTTAGAACCCCGGACAATTATGATGCTCACGCGAAATGTTGACTCAGGTGTTTGTCTCCACCAACAGTTTCACCGGCACTTTGTCTTTAGCGTCCTTGCCTAATTACGGCATTATCCAGCACTATCCAAACAACATACTCTTTATCTTTTCGTATTCTCTAGTTCTCTTTATTTTTATTCTTATTTTCCTCTTGCTTCTTCTTTTCATTTTCCTCTTGCTTCTTCTTTTTATTTTGCTTTTTCTTCCTCTTTCTACTCCTCATTCTTTTTGAGATGTGGGTAATGTAGTGTTTCTAGTACCATAAGTCTCATGCGATCTCCACATCATACAAGTATGGTAGTGTGGTATGTCGGGATGTGACGTGTACTGACGGATTTGTGGTGGCCCTTCAAATGTGTTTTTTTTTTGTCACGCTCCTGCAAATCCATCGTCAAGCGCCTGCTTTAGCCAAGTTGTCGTCAGAACAATATAGCGTACCTCACGGATTGCAAAGGCCACGGAATTTGTACCGATACCGGAAATGTACATTAGCCTCCTTCAATGTTCAGTGAGTGTGGGATGTATTGTTTTTCATCACGAGGGAAGATGATTAGTCGTGTGTTGTATTGCAACGTGAATCTTTTGGTTATCATCCCGTATATTTCCAGTTGCTTATCACTATTTCACAGATGATCTTTTCATCGGTCTTCCATGCTGAATGTAAGTCATTTCTGGTGCGTTCCACGACAGATCGACCACACGTTTGCAAATGTTACACCCTCTAAACTTGTATTTGGACCAAAATGTGTGTATAGGGTAGTCTTGTGCGCTGAACACGTCTGAACAAGTTTTAGCTCGATCCGACTAACGGTTTCGGAGTTATAACGTACGACAATATTTTGAGGTCACACAACAATGGTATCTTTGGCGATATATCTCTCATCGATCATGAAGAGAAAGTGTAACATATTATGCATCTTTGAGAAAAAAAAATGATTAAAGAAAACACATCTATCATAAGATATTAACATTTCTCACGTTTGACCTCGTGACCCCATGACCTCGTGACCTTCTGTGGCCTCTAGCTCATTCAAATTGATAAATTTGGTGGAAGAACTACAAACGGACATGATTTGTCCGCCATATCAAAAAATAATTTTAAAAAAACAGTGCGTTTTGCTTTTAAATATCTCATATCCGCGTCCGTTCTCCATGGCTTCTATGATTTTCCGATTTTCGGAACGGACGGATTTAGAGTAAATTGTCTTCCATTGGAAAACTACTGGGGATCGAGCAATGAGATAAATAAATGTGTTATAAAAACGTCTGCTTAACAAAAAATATTTAAAACTTACTCATGTAAGTCTTATAGTTTTTCTGAATAAACTTCACAAAGTTCAAGGTCACCCATTACCGATAGGTTGGTTATTGGAGTTTATGGCCACGTCGACTGCGTCGGTCATGCAGCGCCCATTTCATCGTCAATCAAACAATGGCATATGCACGGTCAGTCGACGAGACAACTGCATGTGAAGGTGTCGATGTACGTATGACATCATGCCGTGCTACTATCCTTATTGTGTGATTATAAAAGCGAGTTAATGAGGGGCATAAATCACAGAAAGCTTTATTTCTGACAGGAAGCGAAAGAGCCGTCCAGACTGAATAATTGATAACTCGTCCCCTAATACTTACCTAAGGGAGAGAGAGGTACGTCCAAAGTAGGTAAAAGGTACGGTAAAGAAGGTAAAAAGGTAAGTAAAAGGTACGGTTCAAAGGTTCAAAGGTACGGCCTTCGCTCACGGGTAAGTCGGCTGCAGGCAATCAGTACGTGCCGCATTGACAGTGCAGCATGGTACCTTGGACACAGCGGACTGCCACCGCCGGTCCGAAGGTATTACCGATAGGTCATCCATAGGCTTATCTACGCGTGACGACGTAATTTTAAATTGGGATATCTAGTGGTCTGGTAATGGAAACATGTGATCATGCTGACCCCCCAATAAGAAGTGCAATTATGCTTTCATTCTACCTGTAGGCATCATTTGTATGGACGGACATTCAAATCCCTATCGCAATGCAAACACATGAGTTTTTGTCACGGTAAACATAGCGAATCCCGGAAACATGAACATTTTCACAAGCTTCCTGTGGTTTCATTGTTCACGTTTTGGGCAATCGTTGCATATTGCACATTACTGCACTACACTAAGCAGTGCACAATCAAACAACGATGGAATAGAACAACGAAATAAACATCAGATAGTGAGAACTTGTTTTTCCAACTTACACATTTGTAGGTCTGCATGCAGCTCTTGTAGCTTCCTTAACAAGGGTTGAACATTTTGTGATCACCATAGTGTCGTAGCTTATTTCTAAGTAGCGGGGTAATTTTACTTCAGAACATCTGGTGGTTACTTACAACACGTACTGAATCCCATCATACAAAGATGCAATCTGACCATATTCGACCATGCCAACGTCACGACAAGAAGTACAATTATGCTTTATTTCCACCTGCAGAGCATCATTTATATAGACGTACTGTCGAACGCCTATTGCAAGCCACTCATTGCTGCCACGGTGCACGTAGGCTGTGCCCGGAAATCATTTTCTGGGCACAGCCTACGTGCCCGGTATTTTCATATTTTCACTTTTAATTTTCACAACCTTCATGTGACTTCATTGTTCACGTTTTTTAGATACAACGCATGTGAACATTCCGCATGGGACACTGCTGCACAATGGTCCATATGTTAGGAAAATGAAAGCAGATCAAACGGCGTCGATTTGGTTTTGATAACCAAATCGTTATAAACGGCGTCGATTTCGAAGTTCGCCGAAACCGAATTTTAGGGGTGAACATGGAATCTGGGGCCGTGTACACCTTAGGAATTGTCAGAATATATTTGTAAATTCCGAAAAAATAGCGTTGTATTTTTGCGCGATGGGTGAAATAGGACGTTTCCAGGCCGTTTTCTGTGATTTCTGGTCACTGCAACGCCTAGTAGGGCATCAAATCTGGTAATAAAAGCGCGGCAAACAGCTTGGATTTCTTCAAATGGCATTTTGAGATAGTAGATATTAATTGACAGATGATTTTCAGTTAGCATCTGAGACAACCCGCCCTGGCGCATCGGTTTGATCGAGGATATTTTTATTTTAATCTGTAAAAGTTTTTTTAACGAGTTACTTTTGAAATTCCATGTGCATTCAGAAATTTGTAGAGCTTTGAATATGGCATATTTCAGGGACTTCCCAACAGGTACAAATAGCCAGCAGCCAATGGGACATATTTTCTGTGATGGAAAGTCAATTTTTCGTTCAAACATTTCCGCAAAATGAATTTTGCATATTTGTCACTTTTGGCATGTATCTTCTAAGCCTGTCAGAGGTCTGATTTTTTAAACATCAAGTTTCCCTTCGGTGTATTGTTTTCATTCTTTTCATTTCTGACGCTGATTGTGAAAAAAGTTTAAAAATCTGAGATATTGTTAAAAAATAGTTTCAAAAACTTCAAATTGGAAATTTAACACACAAAGCCACACCTCTGGTAATGTGAAGATGCTCACATTTTCAATGGGGCTTACCGATACTTCAGCAACATTTTTTTTTTGTTATTCGCTTTGCATGACGACGATAAGAATCGACACAGTGACTATCACAATTGATTGTAGCGTATATGTACGTGGAAAACAATTCACCACGTCCTCTTTCTACCAGGCGTTTTCGAAAACTGATTCGTACACTGCTCCATATCTGCCAAGCCTGTTATCGGTTCCTTCCCAATGCCAACCCTCTGTTGTCCGCCGGCATCAACGCCGGCGCCTTTATCTTCCTCCGAACCGCCACCAGGCTGGAGAGTATTAAGCTATGCACGGATGGTGAGTACGGATATATGTACGAAGTACGGATGTGGTGGGAGGGAAGATATACGGGAGACAAACACCTCGGCTTATATTTCCCTTTAACACATAGTAATCCGCAGTCCACAGAGACGCAATTATTTTTCTTCAGCACAAAATGATCAGCCTACCTAACACTTGATCGCTGACACAAAGTGATCCTCATGTTTGTTATAGGTACCTACCTACCGCGCCAGATGCAATATGTAGGCAATAGAACCTGATTCAATAAGGTCCGGTTGCGTTATTGCCATGTCTGTTGTTATTCAATACATATCAGTTGTTCCGAAGTACAATTGCGTCGTTACGCGTAAATAAACCCATGGGTTGCCTATCGGCAACTAATGGCCTTTAATTTATCGATGGATTTTCAGGGAAACGATAAGATCTACATTGAAAAAGTACAGATGTTTTTATCTTAGAAAAACGTTTTGAAATCATATGTCTGTATGTTATTGTTCTACCTCATGTAGCTTTCCATGGAAGAGGGCTTTCACGAAATCCGTCGCTACCCGGAAAACACAAAATCGCAAAAAGCATTTTTTTTAGCTTGTTCAGCGAAATCATGCCCACTTTTATTTCCGCCATCAGATTTGTCAATTTCGATGGGCTAGTGGTTACACGATGTCATGAGGTCACGAGGTCAAATGTAGGAAATACTGATATTTTATTTTGGAAATGTTTCAGATAATCCTTTTTCTTCTGAAATAAATATACTTTGCCACCCTTTCCGCTTCTTATTCATGAGATATCCATCGTCAAACCAACCCATGTTATTTGACCTTAAAATAATGCCGGAAGCTATAGCTCAAAAACCGTTGGCCGAATCTGGATGAAATTTGCACAGCCGTTTTCAGAGCGAAAGACTACCCTGTGAGAAAATTTTTATCTCAATAAAAAATATGGAGTGAAGTGCATTGGTCGATCTGTCGTGGAATTGTAGAATGTCATTTGCTACTATGCTATTATTTGCATTCTGCCACAAACAAAATGAGTTCAGCATGGAAGTATGATACAAACGTGATCCGTGGAATGGTGATGAGGAACCTGAAATCTATCGATGAGAACGATGATTGGCGAATATATACGACAAATTTATTGTAGTTAACTTGTATTGTATAAGCACTGCGACCTCAAAGAATATATATATATATATATATATATATATATATATATATATATATATATATATATATATATATCGTTTGAGTCTTGACGTCGACATATGGATCTGCACAGATCCGCCGGGAGCACCGAAGATCTCTGGCTATGCGGAAGGCGAGTGGGTGCGGGTCGGTGAACAGAAGACACTGACCTGCATCTCCCATGGCGGCAATCCGCTGGCCGACCTGGTCTGGTTAAGAAACGACCAGCCCATCACCTTCAAGTACCGCCGGCTGACGGATCGAGCCATGGCCCAGCTGTCGCTGTCTGTGGAGGTGGCAGACTTGAGCGCCATTTACCGGTGCGAGGCCACATCCCAGATGCAAACGACGCCAATGATGGCACTGGCTCAGATCAATGTGGAGTGTAAGTTCGAAGACGTGCAACAGTTGCGTCGCATGTTGTGACAGTTCTGTTCCTAGCTCGAGTTGCTATTTGAGATAGAGCTAGAAGGTCGAAATTGACGGCGCTTTGCAACGGCACCGCTGGGGGTCGAATGCAACAATTATGTCTAGCTAATGTGTCTGATTATTTCATGAAACCTGCGTGTTCCTTTTACCATAAATTTCATGAAACCTGCGTGTTCCAATATTGTTTTGCTTCATTGTGAAGAACAATTTTCGACACTTGTAATATCTCCCAATCAGCATGAGTCATCGGGGACAGTGCTGATAACATAATTAAGCTATCTGGTCATGAGATACGGATTTTCTTTTATCAGGAGGAAAAAAAATCGAACAAAAGACGTCGTGAAATACATAAGATATATTTCCATAAGTAGGATATTAATGCCTACGAAATATTGTTTGTATTAAGGTATTTAAATGCTACGGTATGCTTTCTTTAGTGGGTATCTCCTTTTCCTGATCAAGTCAGTTTGAGGTATGAGGTATATTCTTTGTTTTCTTTGTGTGAGTTCGATCATGAAATAACAGGATATAGAAGGCAATCTTTGATGAAGTACAGCTGGTTGCTAATATTAATCATCGTTCGCAGTCGGGCCGAAGAGAGTGATGGTAAGCGGCACCCAAGAGGCAAAGGGTGGAGATACGGTTCACATGAGCTGTGAAACGTCCAGCAGCAACCCGCCGTCCAACATCACCTGGGTCATCAACGGACGCACCATGATGAATGTAAGTTCTGAGCTGCTTAGACACACTTCATTTGACGATCATCATCTTCTCTGAACCAGAAACCAGAACCAGAAGAGGAGCCTGAAGGCTATCTCTGTTCCATTACCACCACCAGTTTCTTTTTCTGATGAACATATATATGCAACCTACTGTCATCCCACGACATGCGTAATTGTCGTTACGCACAATTTCGTTAGCGTTTGGTGCAGAAAGGGAAAACGATGCATTTCCTGAAAGTTCTGATTGCACGTGCTATGAAGATATATTTGCACCAGAGGAGACTGTGTTTGCGCCCATTTTACTTTGGTCAACAGCCGGAGCGCACTAAATCAGTTCCGCGAGATTTGCGGGAAAACCTCGGAGATGCCCTGTTTGTTTGTGATGTCAATACTTGTCTGGGCAGTCCAATATCGGGGCTAGTTTTTTACCGATCAATACCAGACATCGATACCTCACTGTTCAATGTTTATTTACAACCATATATCTTCGTATCTATCACAGCTCTGCTCACCTACGCTTCCCGTCGACTCTCTTTACTATTACTGTCTCGTCTACTATCCTCAACTCAATACTCCTTGCTCTACCTTGTTATACTTCATAATACTTACACAGCCACACACTCAGCAAAACACACAGCAACAGCCGACATCATCAACACAGTGACAGGCCCGCCAAACACAACACACCCACATACACACACACACGCACGCACGTGCACACACACACACACACACATACTCATACCCATTGAAGGTCGAGTGCTGCTTTCAGGTAGCATATTTGGGTGTCACTGTCAGGCAGGGGTCAATGGATGCCGCTGTAGGGCAGGGTCGAAGAGTGCCAATGTCGGGCAGGGTGGATGGGTGTCGCTGTCAGTCAGGGTGGATGGGTATCACTGTCGGGCAGCGTGGATGGGTGTCACTGTCGGGTAGGGTGGACGGGGGCCACTGTCAGACATCCAAGGACACTGGAAACACTCCCAAGTGCCCCTGTCGCTGGACACCGGAACACGATGTTCGGGTGTCGAACACCGTGTTTGGATGTCGAGCCAGACCCGATGATTCGGGTACACCGGCGTCCAGCCCGGCCCAACTCGCGCGTGTCCTGTGTGCTGCAGACTACACAGGCGAGACGACCGCACACCGCCGGCGGCTGGGTCACCAGCTCCACCATCTCCACGGTCGTGCCGCCCGGCATGCAGGAGAACATGCTGGTCTCCTGCTACGCGCTCAACCCGCGGCTGGGAACCAGCAAAGTGGGCGCTAGCACGATTGCCGTCCTCCGTGAGTGTGTCTGGGGGCTCCGGTAACTCGGGGTGCCACCTGGGATCGCGAGTCTCGGTGTTGGTTGGTGTTGTCTCGGCTCGGTGACATTCCCAGGAAAATACTCGTCGAACGGTACTCTGTGCCGCCAGTGTGGTCTCAAGTTCGTCTGCTTTTTGGACTCGATCCCCATCCGCCTCCGAAAATAGTTTCCATAGGGAGGCTTCAGCTCCTTTGGCTAGGTCGAAGCAGGAAGTTGTTGAAGCATGACCAGGAAAAGTGTTAGGTGTCCAGAATGAAATGCATGAATATCTATTGCAAGGTTCAGCATGTAGCTTATGGTTGTCATTATCTTACATTAAATGCATTATCTGATTACATATTTTAAGTGCCTAAAGTGAACATGGGTCCGACGCTAAACATCACTATTTTGTGAACAGCTATACGCAATAGAAACTGAAGTATTTTTTCTCAGTTCTAGATCGTCTGAGACTTAGTTCATTATTTCAGACGCGCCGAAGCCACCGAGTATCCTCGGCTACGAGCCGGGCAAGTATCTACGAGCCGGCGAGCGCGTGTCACTGACCTGCATCGCCCCGGGCGGAAACCCTCCCGCCACCCTCATCTGGTATCGGGACGATAAGGAGCGATCCGCCCCCACCAAGGTCGAGGACAGTGTCGCCAGGAACGTCATCACGTTCGAAGTGGACTACAAGGACAACGGCAGGGTGTACAAGTGCGACAGCCAGAACTCGGCCGGGAGCGGGATTCAGTCGGTGGCCGTTACACTCAATGTATACTGTGAGCATCTCAACGGGCTCTGCATTTCCTAGATATATATTTACCAGCTCCCAACACTAACAACTGGATGCATACCAGCAAAGTGCAAGCAACATTATGCAGCATGCTGGTTGTCATTCACGATAACGGACGGCTCTTTCTGGCGGAAAATGTATGAGCTGGTGGATGCCGGGCCGGGAATTTTGTGGTGCAGGACAGTTACTATGACGAGTTGTGTTAATTTCAAGACACATATGTGCTTCACAAAGGCGGGAATCGTCTTGAATTGAACCATCATGTTGCCATTTTATGAATGCGAGTGCATCTTTGAACTTGAGTACAGCTGTGAATGCAGAGTGAGAAAGAGAGAGAGAGCGAGAGAGAGAGAGAAATAGTGATAGAGATAGAGATAGAGATAGAGATTGAGGTAGGGATAGGGATAAGGATATGGATGGGGATGGGGATGGGGATGGGGATGGGGATAGGGATAAGGATAGGGATGGGGATGGAGATGAGAGGGATAGAGATAGAGATGGGGATGGGGAGAGAGAGAGAGAGAGAGAGAGAGAGAGAGAGAGAGAGAGAGAGAGAGAGAGAGAGAGAGAGAGAGAGAGAGAGAGAGAGAGAGAGCTAAAGGGAGATAGAGAAGAAGCTGCAACTTTAACTAGAGGCTACCATCTATGAGCACTGTTTAAGCTACTGCTGGTAACGTAAGGTAAGGTAAGCTTCAACAGACATCCAATATGTGCAAACGATTAAATTTATTGTGCTCTTCCCCGACAGTTCCTCCCAGTGGTCTGAAGTTGAGGGTGCGTCCAGAGCGTCTGCGCTCCGGCAGTCAAGCGATCTTGACCTGTGAGTCGCGACCGTCGTTTCCGGCGGCTGACCTGACCTGGTGGCGGGACAACACCAAGGTCACGGACGGCGTTTTGGCGCTGGAGACGTTCCCGGCTGGTGTTCACGGAGGGTACGTTCAGAAGCACCTGTCATCACCTTGTGTGATATGCGAAAAGCAACATGCTGAATTCATTTCTTAGTGTGCCAAGGTGTCTCTGTCTCCTAAAAGGCTAGTTCGATAGGAGAACCGATAAAACGTACAATTATGCCATGGTCACCTGCCTAAGTTGGCTATCTGAATTTACTTTGGTTGCGTAGAGCAAAGCTGAAGTGACATCAGCCGAAACTGCCATTTCAGAAAACAATTTTTGAGGACTTCGGTTTGAGTGATACAGAGGGTGGATTGGTATTCCAACTCGATACATTTTCAATGGATTTTCGACATATATACTTGTGTTTGTGATTACAAATTAAGAATAATGCACGTAGTATTCGCTTCGATTGACACCAAGCGAATTGATTTACGACCAGGCACCTCTCCAAGAAGGAAGGAAATATTCAGACACATCTACAGTTGCCAATTGCATGTATTGCATGCATGCAATTGCAATGAGCACTGTTCATTTTATCGGTGTTGGATGCAGGATATATTTCGTACTCATGCCACCTCCTGTATGACGTTTCGATTGGCAGCTATCTTAGTGCTCTCTTCCCATTTCTCAGGTCGTCCAGCAGACTACAGATGCGCAAGAACCTCACCTGGGAGGACGATCGCGCAGTGTACAAGTGCAAATCGCAAATATCTGTGCTCCCGGGCGGACTGGAGGAGCAAGTCACACTGGACGTCATTTGTAAGATATTTCCTTTTCCTTTGGAGTGATTTGCTCTAGATTGCTGCCGACAATTGTCGGATTGTTAATATTTGAATCTCAACATACTCTAGTATCCAACCACGTCAATTGGTACCGAAACACATCGTATTATTTTCACTGAAGTAATATCGACAAACTGCACATGTCCTGGTTCCAACGATCTGAGGGGAAAACCTGCATGGTACTCATGCAGAGCACCCAGGGTGTGGAAATGCAACTGTTGATAAGTATTTCTTTTTCAGATCCACCAACATTTTCCAAGAGCTTGTACACCGAAGACATCCGTGTGGGCACAGCCCGCGTGATAAACCTCACTGCCAGAGCCAATCCCGGAGACATAGCATACCACTGGTACCGGGTGTCACCGATAGATGGCACCAGAATAGTGTCGGAAGGCCCAGTGCTGAATATATCCAACGTGGCCAGAAAAGATGCCGGCTGGTATTTTTTGGAGGCTGCCAATACCGAAGGCAACACAAGCGTTCGGGTTAACGTCAACGTGCAATGTGAGTATGAACACTACGAATACCCAGGACAAACCAAAGTACAAGACATGGGTGATGAGATAGGGACACCAAGCATTCCAGTTGACTAACGGTAGATTTGTTAATGGTATTTGTTTCTCGACCAGCGCAGTCGAGTCACATACGACTCGATAATTAGTTCTCATGTCCATTGTAGCGGAGTTATCGAACCTGACGACGGATGCGAAAATATACCACGGCTCATAAGATAACCTACCACGTCTTATACGATAGCCTACCGCGGCTTAATCACGCATTCTGCACTCTGCACATAATCGCAACCCCGATATGGCGCTGCCCATGTTCATTATTCTTCTCGTGTTGCGGCGGAAAAACGACGTACAATTAATTTCTCATTTGTTCGTTCACCAATATCTTTGTGTATCTTTCAAATATGGTGTTCCTGATCCTGTATTTCCAGTAATCCGCTTTGCCGGAAGATTTCATCACGGCTTTATGGGCACACAGGGCGGCTTCATCTCCGCCATCTCCCTGTCTCTTCGGAGGCTTCATTTCCAGCGTCTCCCTGTCTCTTCGAAAGCTTCATCACGATAGTGCAACCCCCAGATTCGCCAGGGACCATCTCCGTCTCCAGAGCCGCCGTGTCCCTTCGGAGGCTTCATTACGATATCGTAACCCCCAGATGCTCCGGAGATCGTCTCCGTCTCCAGCGTCTCCCTGGTCTCAGCGGGGGAAGACGGCATCCTGGAGTGTGTCGCTGACGCCAGTCCGACAACGCCCGACATGATCACCTGGCACCGCCAAGGATTCGACCTCACCACGCAACGGGTCAAGACATTCTATAGCAACGGCACGGCGTACCTGACTCTGCACAACGTCACCAAGGACGACATCGGCGAGTTCGAGTGTCGCGCCAGCAACGGCATCGGAGAAGACACGGCCATCGCGAGACTCCTGGTGAAACGTGAGTAGCGTCCGTACACGTCATGCCCTGTCGTTGACGCTACACGTTGGCGCTAGGGGATACATTTGGCATCATCATCGTTTTGTATGCTAGCACAAACACAGCGTGATGACAATAATATTATATCAACACATTCGGCTGCTGTAGGTGAGAACTACACCGGGGATGGATGGATGGGTGGGCCTTCGACGCATGCTGGTGGACTCACGCCGCTTGGTGTTTGGTGACATCAAGCGTCACAGATGCATCCACCACCATCTGTGCACAAATATCCACGGGACACCCTAGATGCCAGTGTCGCTGGTGGCCACAGCCAAAGCTCCTCAAAATTGCCATCGTTTAGGCTGCCGTCCGGCCCCGCCAAGGAGCCTGTCAGTGCAGGTGGTTGCCGCCAAGGAGCCTGTCAGTGCAGGTGGTTGCCGCCAAGGAGCCTGTCAGTGCAGGTGGTTGCCGCCAAGGAGCCTGTCAGTGCAGGTGGTTGCCGCCAAGGAGCCTGTCAGTGCAGGTGGTTGCCGCCAAGGAGCCTGTCAGTGCAGGTGGTTGCAATGCAGGCATTGGTGGGCCACCGGCAATAGCTGGACTCAGCCGGGATCCCAGCTGAAGGTACGGGGGGGGAGTGATTTGTCTAGGCGTGCCGGAACATAGAGGTCATTTGCGCCGCATTTAAAGCGAGTACGTTACATGTCTATCTATTAAAGCGAGTGTTTGCAAGCAAAGTGCAGGCCGGTGGACATTTACGTTAAGGGAGTTTTACGTAATAGTTCGTGTGATATTTTAGGTGCTGAAGGCGGGGGCTGGGCTGGGCCCCCTGTTTTAAAATTGCTTCCCTTTTTTTCTCCTTTACCAAAAGAGGGGGGGGGAGGTCCCCCCAAAAGAAGGACCCCCTCTCGGGGGCCCCCCCCTTTTTTTTTGGGGGGGGGGCCAAAAAAAAAAAGGCCCCCCCCCAAAAAAAAGGAAACCCCCCCAAAAAAAAACTTCCCCCCCGGGGGCACAGAAAAGGTTTGTTTTCGGGGGGGGGGGATTTTTTTTTACACATTATATTTTATAAAATTTAAACCCAAATTTAAAAAAAAAATAAAAAAAAAAAAAAACCATCAACCATTATTTATTAAAAAAAAAAACGGGGGCTGGGCAGGCCTGGGGGACATCTCCCTGATGTAAATAAAAATAGGGGGGGGGCTAAATTGGCTTAATCTTATTTTTTTAGGGCTTTTCCTTTACCGGATATGGCCAGGGGAAGTGCGCACGGCAGAATGATGGCCCTGTGTGTATAGGGCGGGTATTTCTGCAAAATACGGCACGCGACATATATCGTCGTGTATTGCCAGCTGCACATCCCTGGAAAACCCTCTGGTACGACACCGACCAGACCCCGACGAAGTAAGTATGGTAACGCAATCGTATTTGGCTTGAAGGTTTCCCTTCACTTTGTGTGCATTCCCTTCCCTTTTGGGTAAATTTTCCCCCAATGCCTTCCAATTTGGTGCATTTTTTGTCGTTTTTTCTCGACTTTCTTGCATGTTTGGTGTCAATACAGACTATTTTGTCGCATATAAAGTGGAAAACCCTCGGGTATCAGAACAAATTATCGCGCATGACTCTTCACCATTTTTCCTGTCTAGCTAACTGCCGTTTCAGGCAGACTGAGCACCAGGCTCCTGAAATGATCTAATCTCTACAGGTCTTTTGACCGGGACAGAAGTCCCCATAGCCGCCACAGGAGGCCCCATTGTAACCACAGGCTACCCCCGTAACCACCACAGGACGCCCCATAACCTCTACAGGAGGCCCATGGCAGACACAGGAGGCTTCATAGCAGACACAGGATGCCCCGTAACCACCACGGGACGCCCCGTAACCCCTACAGGACGCCCAATGGCAGCCACAGGAGGCCCCATAGCAGCCACAGGAGGCCCATGGCAACCACAGGAGGCCCCATAGCAGCCACAGGAGGCTGCATAGCAGCAACAGGATGCCCCTGTAACCACCACGGGATGCCCCTGTAACCACCACGGGATGCCTCGTAGCCCCCCCGCCCCCACAGGATGCCCGATAGCTGCCACATGATGCCCAGTAATAGCTACCCGCTTGGTGTCCTCATTATCTTTTCCTGAGTGCCATCACGTATTTCCAGGCATTCAATCTTAACGGAATCGGTGACCTTGAACATTTCACGCGTCACTTGTGCTAGACTAAGCCTTCAGTTTGTATATCATCAATGTTGAAGCACGAAAGCGGCTTTTTACGATGAGGATCAGAAAAAACACGGCGAAAACGATGTCTGACTACACCCTGACATGCCTTGGATAATCTGACATAAAAGTCAACCAAAAGATATAGATACACATAGTTCAAGGAACTCCAAAAGTTCGAGGATGTAGCCATGTCATGACGTTTACCGCATCTCTCTATTTTCTTTAGACAAAAGGTTAGCGAGGAGAGTCAAATTGACATCCCCACTGCGTGTTGTATAGAAACATTCTGCAATGCGAGAGCTAAATCAAGGGCTTGAGCGGATTGAGTGGTTATGGGAGAACTTCGGGAAAACTGCGTGGCATCAAACGCACACCAACACACCGCTGACACTTCACACCTCCCTTTCGAATAAAACTCCCTGCCTAGAAGTGTCGGCGGGATAGTTGATGGCTGTGGCCGAGCCGTGGGTGATGCCTAGATCTCGCCACAGGCACAGATTGTCTGATCCCAGATCGTGTACTGTCGCCACATGTCCGCCGGCTCCCTCTGCAGCCATCACGATATCTTGCCACATCTGTCTAGTTGCAGCTTGGTCAAATGCATGCATCATTGGGATTTTCCACGCCTTATATATTCCACCCACAAGATGGAGATGGTTATCGGGACTTAGCATCTGGTTCGACTGCTCGTCGTGGGTACCAGTCCCCGTCGCATTAATTCCACGAAGCGAGTTGTGCAGTGTCGGGTCCCTCTCACACGACGAAGGTAGCGCTCGTCGGAGCATAGCCGCCTGCACGTCACATGTGACAGGAGCGAGAACAAAGTTAGCTAGCCACTTCCGCAGAGTTGTGAGGCTCGGTAGCGGCGGGCAGTGGTCTCGCAGCCAGGAGTAGCTACACCTTCCGCGATGTATTCACTCTCAGCTCGAGCTCCAGAACGCGCGGTGAATGGCCTCCTCTCACGGGCAGGTCTCTTGCCTGCGGCCCGAAAGGTCGCGGGATAAATTGCTACTGAGTAGTGAGCGATTGAAGCCACCTAACGTGCACGGCTATGGGTAGCGTACGGCAGCGGTCTATAGCCTGGGCAACGATGACAAGATGTCGGCCAGACAGGAGTACGCGTGCTCCGGCCCAGGATACCGAAGCACTTGCCGCTCACTGCCACGCATCACACTGTCGTACACCCTGAACCACGTTGGGTTGCGCTCACTTGTGCGTTCTCAGTGTCACCTCAGCCTGATCATCGGCTAATTTTTAACAGGGTGTGCTCATGTCCATTTGCAGACAAAAATGACACGCATAATGCCATTTTATGTTGCTTTTATTTTAAAACAGTGCAACGCAGAAGTGTTTGCCTGATTCAGAAATCAATTATAATGTAGGGCACACTAAAATTACCTAATCTATAGCAACCCACTTCAGGTAACATTACCACAGATCATGACTGCACATCTTTGCTTTCGATGAGCACATGCTGATGCACAAACCTGCTCATCTGTAAATAAGCCAGCCTTTACAGCTGCTGATGGAGCATTGACCGCTCTCGGAGGATCTGCGGTTCCTGATTGTGTATGGCTCTCCTAGGAGAGGCAGTGGAACATGGAGGGCTGGGAAGTGTCAGGGAACTATGAGAAACCAGGGAATAGGACACTTGACCAGCTGTTGTGGATGGGTATCAGGAGACAATTTACCAATCATTTAGCTTGAAAGCAACTCCCTCAGATAAGCAGTGGTCACATGATCTTGCCTGCACCGTCAAGGTGGACCCTTTGTACAATTATATTTTGATTGTGCTTTTTCATTACCAGGTCAGATCAGATCTCACCTGTGCGTGGCATCTAAATACTTCATCCTGCTGAGTATGACTTTCCATGGGTATCGGTGCCACCGCAGATCCCTTGGCACTCCTGACAGATGCTCTGCATCTTGGGATGCTACTGAGACTGTAATGCATATTGACAGATGTGCGTCAACCTGGCATATATCACACAAATACTCCGCCAACGAGTGCGAGTGGGGGGGGCGTCGGGGTTGCAGCACCCCCACCACTCCTACCAATAATTTCGGGCACCCCAAGAGTAATTGAACTGGTTGTAGCCGGAAGAGTTTCGCGCACTTTGGACCTTACACCCACCCCCCCTTCCTCCCAATACAAAACCCGTGGTGGAGCCCTTGATATCACACAAGGGAACCAAGCGAAAACAGCGACTTCAATGCCATAAGCAGGTATTTTTACATGAATTAGTAAAGGTATCTACAATAGTTGCCATTCACATTTAGCCATGTAGGTACTACAATTATATGCGAAGTAATCAAGAGGCAGGGGACAATGCCTCTCCCGAATGTTCAGAGTTATTTTTAGCACAAATACAATCGTTTGCACGGAAAGCATCAACTTATATATAGGTGTTTCTCCTTGGTTATCTCTTCATATCCTCTGCTTCATACTAAGCTTGGAAACGTGATACACTTAAGTTGCACTTACATTTCACAGACAAAAATGTCGAACAATCAAGTTCCAGGTACTTTAAAATGCCTATACAATCACACACATTTTTTTAACACTAGTGCTTTTGAGGCGATACATTTTGCTTGTGCTACAATGACAGGAGAAGCCACAATTTTTTTGCAAACCGAAATTTCTCGGCTTGTCCTCCGGACTAATTTAGACAGAACAGAAGAAGTGTGCGAACTGATATGGATATGCTATATCCAGCACGTAATTTGTTTTCATCTCCAGGTTTATGTTTCGTTATAACGCAAGTGTGCCTGTTCGGTGTATTTTGTCAGGTCACACAGTTATTCACCCATCCCGTCAAACTGTTTGTCATATGAACGTACCTGCATCATGCGTGAACCCGACCTGAGTCATTTCTCGGATCTTTGACGTTGACTAACCTAGTGGCAGATGGCATGACGGTGTGATCATCGAGCCAACCATGCAATGAGAGAAACAAGCACAAACAGCTTCAATCTTACCTGAGATATTGACTGGTTGATATATTGGTTGGTAGGAACAGGTGATGGAAGCAAACATTTGGTTGTCGTGAGACAGGCAGGATTAAGCAATAAGCAGTCTTTGCTTCAGGTTTCCTTTGTAATAACTGTGTTTGACATGTTTGGGATACACCTTGGGTTCATTTAAGTGTGACAGCTATATTTCATGCCACCATACACCAGCTACGTCAGGATCCTTTGGAAAATGGTGCAACCATGTTTCTTTTTATTTCAGTTGTCTACCTCAGTTCCACTTCTACACCCATGAACTGCACAGCAAGGTATAACACCTGACAATGAGGTGTTATATTCGAGCCATTATATCTAGAGGCTGACTTCATACTAGAAAAAAAACACACATTAGCTCATGGAAAGTTTCCCAAATGCATGCATGACATTACAATGACTCTATCATCAGTCACGCATGTATCATCAATCATCCACGCAGCATTTATCAAAGAAGAATGCGTCATGCCCTGGCTCTAGCTGGCTGGGAATAAGCTACGCTTCAAACAACTGCTCTATGCATGGCAAAAATGTGTATGTGGGAGCAAGCTAACGTGAATATACCAGCAAGTATTGCGGTCTGGTTCGCAGTGGGCTAGGTAATTTTAGATTAGAGTGCACGTGACCTAGATTCTGACAAATATTCCAGTAGCCTCATTCCAGTTGCATAATCATTGGATTCTATACCATGTGATGTGAGGCCTCCAGTACTGGGCAGCACAATTGCAGAGTGTTGTCAGACACGTCTCATGTGTTTGCTGCCATATTTTTGTGCCGCCCTGTGATTGGTCGGCTTTGTTGACATGGCCACGTGACCAGTATTTGAACTGCTCCTGCACATGCTGCATAATGTCACACATCTATAACTGCCATTGCTAAGTGTGGTCAGGTGAGCAGATTAGCCAAATATCGAAATCGTAAAGTCACGTGACCTAGAATCTGACGATTCTTACATTCAGTACGAGGTCCAGAACTGCACTGTTCTAATCTAGAGTGACGCGACATACAGTCTGAAATTGTAACTGGAGCCAGCACGAGCCATACTCTCCGTGAAGCAGTCTGAGACTGATTTCTCTAACATCACAAGCCGTGCATTCACACCAAATTTGGTGTGAATACACCTTTAGGCAATCTTCAATCTTCCCCTCATGCTTTCGTTATATCAACAAGGTATTTAAGTCACCATCAGCTGACTGCCAGTCAGATGTTGGTTACCTAAATATTTAATAAAATGAAGTATAATTAAGTAACTAAATCTTATTGCATGAAATATAATTAAATAAGATTACCAAAGGGTGTAGTCACGCTAAATTTGATGTGAATACACAGCTTGTGATGTTAGTGAAATTTTCCTCAGAATGGGAATGCAAATTATGGCTGCCGGGTGAGCGATATGTTCTCAGCTTCAGATTCTTATCAAGACTATAGCGTAACGGGAACACAGCGTAGTTTAGGTCTATTTCTTGAGAACCTTCAGGTAGACAGGGTCTGTTTGGATGTCCTCATATTGCTGATGGTAAGGTACTGTGAATGAGGCAGATTTCCACAATGATGCAGAATGATAATGATGCAAAATCATGAGCATAGGATACCATAGGGCTGGCATGGCGGCTGTACGGCCCTTCCAGCCTTGGTATAATTTATCATTATATCCTTCCAGTTGACGTGGCACATTGGAGTCAAATGTGCCATTTGCCATACCAATTGACTTGATCTGAAGCGCACTTAAGTGGCTGTGCGGAACGATACAGATACAATTATGGTACGAATGATACAGATACATCTATGCCATGATTGATACAAATACAATTATGCCGTGCATGATACAGATACAATTATACCACGAATGATGCAGATACACTTATGCCATGAATGATGCAGGTACAATTATGCCATGAATGATAAAGGTACAATTATGCTATGAATGATCAGATATAATTATGCTATGCATGATACAGATATTGGAATTGGTTGGGACTCGTACTGGCTCTGATGGTGCATGGCCACACACACACACACATACACACACACACCCACACACACACACACACACATACATACATATATATATATATATATATATATATATATATATATATATATATATATATATATATATATATATATATATATATATATATATATTTTTTTTTGGAGGAAGAGAGCAAGGTTAGCTGATCTGGTCAACTAAAGATGAATATACTTGGAGCAGCATTGTCTGAAATACCCAACCAAATTGACAAGAAGGCAAGGGATGCGTATTATTTGACAAACCACTTCTGCATCCAACTTGATACCAAATTAAGAAAACCTTTGAGATGAGATCATGCCAGTTTGAAGGAAATCTTCCATCTACCCTCTAATAAAGGTATCAGGCCAGTGATGATGGAGCATGATGCAGTATATCAGCTTTGACATGATGCAGCATACCAGATTTGACAGTGATGCATGCATGTGTGTGTGTACGTGTGCTCCAGATGAGCTGGAGATGGACGACCGGCCGCAGTACCTGAAGTCAGCAGCTGACCTGGGAGCAGCGGCCCGAGTCCCGTGTCGTGCCCGCGGGGCGCCCAATGTCACCTTCCAGTGGCAACTGAACGGCAAACGCGTCGCCGCGTCGGGTGACGGCGACAAATACGAC
The DNA here is from genome assembly GCA_034440615.1 of Ashinkailepas kermadecensis. Lineage (NCBI taxonomy): Eukaryota > Metazoa > Arthropoda > Thecostraca > Neolepadidae > Ashinkailepas > Ashinkailepas kermadecensis. The sequence continues at coordinate 724,511 of JAOTOM010005060.1, forward strand.
GCGGACTACACTCAGGTGAGAGCCGACGGCGACGAACGCTGCGGTGAAGTTGTGCTCCAGGTGGGAGCCCCAGGACGTCTTGTGACTTGAGCAATAGCTTAGGATCGCGGATCGCGGACCTCGCCCGGACCGCGGATCTTGGTTCGAAAGGATTGCTGCCAACTGGGCCTTCGACTGGCAAAGGGCGGCAGTCGGGCGCGTGCTCGGCTGCCCACGTGAACGTGACTGTGTTCAGAGCAGCGTGACAGTCCGCCGGCGTCGACAATTCCTCAACGACTGCTGAGCCTGGGGGCCTCCACACATCACTGGCCGGCGGCCGTGCCACGTGACCTGCCACACCCGGCCGAAGGTCACGAGAGCAGTCGGCCGACAATGGTCACACACACGCCGGCTCAGCGACTCAGCGCGCCGTACCAGCTGCTGCGATGTGGCAGGACAGCAACACATTCGAACACCTACAGCTCTGACTTGGCTACCTAATATAATGCCAAAGGTACTGCTAGCAGCTAACTTTGTTGCAATTCCGATGCTTATTATGTTCAGGTTAGTTGCCACCAATATCCCAATTGACGATAGTTTGCGGCATTATCATCATTCAGCCCTGTAATATGGTGCGGCCTACTCGTTGCGAACCTGGCAAAATGTTATATAATATATATATATATATATATATATATATATATATATATATATATATATATATATATATATATATATATATATATATATATATATATATATATATATATATATATATATATATATTAGTGCGTGCGAGCGAGCGAGCGTGAGTGCGAAACGAACAACTTACAAAACAGGCCATGGCTGAAACCTTTCTGATGATCGTTGATGTTGAATGGCAGCTTGCTAGAACACTAAAGCAGCATAGCTATCGGTAATTATGGCAGACGTTCGCCGTTCAAACAATTCTTAACTTAATCACCGGTTGCAGATCGACCTGGTGACCTGGCAGTCGATACTGAAGGTCAACGATGTCCAGACATCCGATTACGCCACCTATGAGTGTGTGGCTCATAACGAGCTGGGCTACCAACGTCAGCAGATAGTGCTGGGCCCTCCGGGAGCTCCAGATCCTCCTGTCGGACTGAAGGTGGTCAACGTCTCCCACGACTCTGCCACGCTGGTCTGGACAGCTGGCTTTGACGGGGGGCTGTTGCAGGTCAGTGCTCATCAATGTCACCGACTCTGGTGGTCAATATGTCATTGAATCTGTCACGTTGACCTAGACAGCTGACTTTGACCTGGGGCTAAATGCCACTACTGAGGACAGTGAAGGTATCTCACGACTCTGTCATGCTGATCTGGACAGTGGACATCGACTTTGGCCACTACAGGTCAGTGATCCATGTCAGAGGTTGGACTGAAGGTGGTCAACGCATCTCGCGACTCTGCCACGCTGCCCTGGACAGTTGGGGGACGTTGCAGGTCGGCATGATGTCGCCACATTGGCGTCCGTTTGCGAACACCACAGCGCGCTTAAAAAGTCCGGATAGCTACAACGTCAGAACTATTCAGCATTCGTTTCCTCTGTTTGATATGTGCGCACAAAGCACTGCAGAAATCTAGAATGCAACGCACATACACACACAAATACAAGCGAATATTTGCGACATTAAATGAGCTGTTTGGAGCGCACGTTGAGAAACGAGCAGCTCATTCCCATTACCAGCTGTCTCCTCTGTCACACGATGCGACAACAACACGTGGGTTATTCCAGCTAACGGAACTTCTCTCTGTGTGTTTGCAGATGTACAGAATCCGGCATAGAGCCACGGGTGGCGGCGAACTGAACGTCGAGGACGTTCAGCAAGAGAACAACACCTCCTTCACCATACGGGACCTGAAGCCCAGCACCGGGTATCGCTTCTCGGTCATGGCCTACAACAGACTCGGAGATAGTGGATACAGCAATGGTGTCACCACGGCCACCACAAGTGAGTGATCTGGGACTGACTTGCCTTGCCCTTGGTTTGGATCGCATTGATCTCGGGCTGGTTTCTCTTGGTCTGGGCCTGCCCCAGGTGTGTCTCAGTGCGTTAGGCTGGGGTGAAGCGTATTTAACCTTTGGCAGGGAAAATGCACTGGATTTTACTTGTCGTTACTTACCCTTAGTGGTAAGTTACCGTTGCCAGGTAACTATCGTTACTCCTGAGGTTTGTTTGCACCAATCCCAGCGTATTTACCACAGCGAACAGATGGGAATGTATGACAACAGCTGTTGTTCCACTCCGCCCCAGCTACGGGGCAGGTCTCAAATCGACCGTTAGATTCGAGTTGCATCAGTGAGCCGGGCTTTTTTCACGAGTGCGCTGTTTGATCTTCATCAATCGGAAGAGTTGGTGCGCTCATCGGTGTTGGGGCTTATTGTAATGCGGCTGTGCATGTGGTGGTGGAATTCTCCTACGGCACATCTGCTGCTATTGCTCACACCTGCACATACTTTTGCAGATATTGAATACACAACTGGCATTTCACCACTCGCTTACCATTGTAGCAAACAGTCGGACAGCTGGTTCTTGATCGCACTAACATTATGCACACATTTTATTCAGCTAAGAAGGGTTTCTATTTGTGGTGTCGGATATCTGCTGCCCAGAGTATCGCACGCACCTTCTAATTGGACCCCTGACTAACATTCGCACGCACGCTGCCTCGGCCAGGCACGCCCCCGGTCAGCTACGTCACTGACCGCGATGACCCCGCTAAGACGACCTTCCCGCGGCTGACCATCATCATTGTCACGGTGGTCGGCGCCTTCCTGCTGCTCTGCAACATGGTCTTCATCGGCTGCTACCGCCGGCATCGTCACAAGAAACCCAACACTGGTGAGTGGCCCGGCCGTGACGTCATCACGACCCCACAGGTGACCCGGACACTGCCGAGCTGCTGGTGTTTGAAGAGGGCAAGCTGCCCTGGATCGTCATCATCGCCGTCTCCTCCGTGGGAGGCCTGCTGCTGTTGCTGAACGTCGTGCTCGTCGTCTATTTTGTGCGACGGCGAATCAGACGTACGAGGCAGAAGGTGGTGGAGTCCGCATGTGAGTTTTGGTTTAGAAGAGTGCGACCTCGTGTATTCCCATAATCACTGCAATTATTCCAATTCCCCTAACAAGCGCCGTCATTCCATCACAACTGCCATCATTCCCGCAATAATCGCCGTCGCACTCACGTTTTGCCGATCCACACATCAACCTCCCATTCCGTTTATGTTCTCATCAAGACATCACATGTTGCAACGTACAGCTATACTACAAGTTTCTGCAACTGTCCCCGGCAGTCGCTATATGGCTGCTCCATTAAAACTGCTGCAGATGAATCTGCCGCCAAGAATCCGTCCGATGTATGGATCCATTTGGTCTGTTGTGCTCCCTGGAGATGCCCAAATAGTGCCAATCTCAGTCGTTTAGCATGGGCTGTCGAGAACCGATTGCGCCCAAGTAGTGCTTGCCTCCAAATTGGCATGTCGATTTGGTTGTTCCACGAAAACCTTGCAACCATCCGATCTCCATCTGCTGCCGTTTACAGCCGGCAGCGAGGCCAGCACCAAGTCGGAGACACTGCACATGTACGGCAACGAGACAGTCAGCTCCGTGTCCGTCAAGAGCGGAGAGAGCTACGCCCGCGAGGACAGTGGCGAGGACTATGACGTAAGCTGCTGCCGAACTGGTGACTCATGTGTGTCACGCGTCGACTGACGTGATCTTGACCTTCGCATGCCGATCGTATTTCGCGGATTTCCCATTAGAAGACGGGCACCGTCTCTGTGACAATTGGCTCCGAATTAGCATTGAGCCGCAGACAGAAACAAACAAAATAAAACAGTACGTTGCGTGCAATATGGCAAGTCCAGTGATGCTTGACTGTTGTGATTTGGTGAACCGCTACCCTCCAGGGCAGGTAAAATATTTGGTGAACCGCTATCCTCTAGGGCAGGTTAAGGATTTGGTTAACCGCTACCCTCCAGGACAGGTTAAGTATTTGGTGAACCGCTACTCTCCAGTGCATGTCAAAGATATAGTGAACCGCTACCCTCCAGGGCAGGTCAAAGCTATGATGAACCGCTACCCTCCAGGGCAGGTCAAATACTTAGTGAACCGCTACTCTCCAGAGCAAGTCAAAGATAAAATGTTCTTAGAAGGTGGACATAATTAGCTTCAACCAAACCGTGCGCCCAGTCAATTTGGGATTGCCAAACTGAGCATCGCAGTGCAGCTTAAGTTCGCTAACATTGATCGACATCTTAGTAAACTCATAATGTGGAAGGCAAACATTCATCGCCATCTCGTTTGACCTCATAATGTGGATGGCTGACGACCATCCGAGATCGAAGTCTCACAATGCACTGTTAATAGTGCTATACAATGACTTGCTAAAGTTGGGAAATTATTTCGCTGGAGTTTCCAACGGTAAATAGCGTTGTTGAATTCTAATTCAGGCCTGAAGATGTCACGCACGGAATGCATGTTTAGTTGTGGAAGAGTTATACATGGTTACCCACGGTGGCGGTGAAGGACCTTTGTACTCGTGGAAGTGGCCTGTGACACGGTGTAGGCCCGAAGCGTAGAAATATCAATTTTCGATTATTTGAAGGCATCAGTGCACCAACACAAACAAAACTACCATTTTAATAGAAGTACAGCGAACAGCGAAGAAATGACGTCACAACACTTTGGTCTGGCATAGATGTACCGTCAAACAAGGCCAACATGTTCCAAAAGAGGCATCATGGAACAATGGCGGCTCTGTGCAGTATCTTCCTGTAGTCGCGAGGAAGCAGCATGGAGAGGCATCCACCCCTGGAATCTTCCACAATCCACTCCTCGGATCTTCCACACTCCACTCCTGGGCTATGTTTTGATCATGCTTACAGCTCGAAATCAACGTCCGTCAGCGCTGAAATGATATTTGCAACGGTATTGTTATAATGGAAGCATCGTGTACGTTTTAGCTCGCACCACAATGCACTCTATGCACTTCAAAATATATCGTTGTCAATGATGTAAAGGTGCCTTAGGCTTGCCATCCATGATTCGAGTGCCCCAGGAATGTTTTTTTGCGTCCAAAATTTGCCGCATTTACCGTTACCGAAGTCGTGCCGGTTACCGCGACGCGCCCACCAACCCATCAGCTGGTGCATCTCACACCGGCGACCGTGCGTGGACGTGCAGGTGACCAGCCAGCTGCGTTGCCAGGACGAAGGCGGCAAGCGTCGCTACGACTCGTACCTGCCGGAGAGTCTGATCGACCCGCCGGCCGAGTACGGCGGTCGGGCGCGGCCGCCGTCCCGCACCGCCGACTACCTGGTGCACTCGCGCTCGCCGTCGCGCACCGAGTACGACAGCGACCAGTACGCCGACGTGCTGCGGCGCAACTCCTACGCCTGCTCCATCGGTGGGTGGAGTCGCATCGCCGGCTCGCGTGGAACGCAAGGCGGCGGCCGCGTGCGCGCTCAATTTCGAGCGCTGGAGCGCATGGTTTCTGCCGGCCGCGGAGCTCGGCGATTTTGCGGAAGACCGAGATGAATGTTCGGTGGTAGTCGAAGTGCAGTGTTGCAAACGTGACCGAAGATATTGCGTGCTTTGTTGTTGGTCAATGCGTCTCTGGACCGATACTGTGTGTTAGATCTTGTGATATGAATTCATACCTAAATGCCACTCGTCTTAATCTGTTTTTCGATGGTGTCAGCATCCCCCCCCAAAAAAAACAACCGCTTTCAAGCAGTGTGCATTATGTATGCTCCGTTACGATAACGACAGCGATATTAAGGGCATTCAGAAATTGATACCATAAATGATCAGCTGATTGCAGTTCAGAGGAATTTTCCGGATATTTTATATACGTCGCAAGACCCTATCTATACCGTAAGCTGCATGACGTTAAACCTGACGGCAGGCGCCGGCGTTGAGCCGATGGTCAGCCAGTTCAGCACCTACACAACGCAGCCGCCGCGGGCGCCGCAGTTCCGCTCGCCGCCGTTCGACACGCCCACGCCCGACCTGCTGCACTCGAACGCGCCCAGCTCGGCCAACGGCTCGGTGCCGCAGCTCGGTGCACAGGCGTCCCACTACCCGGAGACGATCACATACTCGACGCTGCCCCGGCCGCGGCCGCCCGCCACACAGCCGCTCTCCAGCTTCGGCCGGCTGGCCAGCCCGCCGCCGCCGGCCATCCCCGAGTCGTCGCTGGAGCACCGCGGCCACCTGGTGTAGCCGCAGGCTGTGGCGACCTGGCATTGCCGCAGGCTGTGGCGGCCCGGTGACCTGGTGTAGTGGCAGGCTGTCGTGTCCTGGTGACCTGGTGTAGCCGCAGGCTGCCGTGACCTGGTGACCTGATGTAGCGGCAGACTGTGGTGACCTGGTGACCTGGCATTGCCGCAGGCTGTGGCGGCCCGGTGACCTGGTGTAGTGGCAGGCTGTCGTGTCCTGGTGACCTGGTGTAGCCGCAGGCTGCCGTAACCTGGTGACCTGATGTAGCGGCAGACTGTGGTGACCTGGTGACCTGGCATTGCCGCAGGCTGTGGTGACCTGGTGACATGGTGTGGCGGCAGGGCGTGCCGCCGCGCTGTGATCTACAACTGGCTGTGATACGTGTACCGCCGGCCGCGGAGGACGGTCTCCGACCGGCACAGTGTTGGGTGTGATGGGTGCGGCCGGCACTCAGACGGTTTCCGACCGGGACAGTGTTGGGTGTGATGGGTGCCGCCGGCACTCAGACGGTTTCCGACCGGGACAGTGTTGGGTGTGATGGGTGCCGCCGGCACTCAGACGGTTTCCGACCGGCACAGTGTTGGGTGTGATGGGTGCGGCCGGCGCTCAGACGGTTTCCGACCGGGACAGTGTTGGGTGTGATTGGTGCCGCGTCACAGCCGGCACCCAGACGGTCTCGCGCCGCTGAGTGATGCGCCACAGACGACACCGACAGCGCTGCTTGGGCGGCGTCGCCCTTCTGGCGAGGTCTGCTACAACGGCACATGTGCTTTGGCACCATCCATGGTGCTCCGGTGGCAGCATCCGTGCTCCGGTCAAGTCCCTGCACCATGAAATGTGTGCTGGCGATACCCGAACACGGGCACGATGCCACCTGTACCACTACTCCGCTCCCCGTGCCCGATACCACCTGTACCACTACTCCGCTCCCCGTGCCCGATACCACCTGTACCACTACTCCGCTCCCCGTGCCCGATACCACCTGTACCACTACTCCGCTCCCCGTGCCCGATATCACCTGTACTACCACTCCGTTACCCGTGCCCGATACCACCTGTACTTCTACTCCGCTCCCCGTGCCCGATACCACCTGTACCACCACTCCGCTTTTCCTTGCCTGATGCCACCTGCATTACCACTCTGCTCCTTCGAGCTATGGTTTGTGCTGGCCTGGACACGGTCATTCTTTGACACGCTTCCGGAGAGCTCCCGTGGTTTCTGACCTACCTGACGACCGCCATACGCTCCCAGGGTGCTACATGGTCTCTGACCTACCTGACGAACGTCAGACGCTCCCGGGACGTGCCCGCGCCCCCTGACCCAGCTCAGACGCTCCCGGAGCATGCCTGCCGTCTCTGACGCAGCTGGCGTCAATTTCAGCTGTGGCCCGCGTCAGTCGAGCAGGTCGAGTGTGCGCCGCATGTTGTGAGCGGGGGGGGGGCACCACGTGTCAGCGCCAGAGAAAGGCAATAAGTGTGCTGTTGGTCGTTATCTGTTGTGTCGCCGCGGACGAGCCGCCAGCCGGCGCGTTGTCTCGTACGTTCATCGTGTACATTAGCATATCTCATCTCATCAGCGCTCTAGTCATGTATGACGTCACGTGACCCGAGTCGGGCGGAACGCGGCCGCCGGCGGCAGGGTCGGCCGACCGGCCACGGCCTGCCCGCCAGCCGGTCGGCCCACTCGGTGTCTGTCGAGTGTTTGTACCGAGAGAATACACTGTTGAGTGGTTGGATGTGCAAAGTACCGGGTACCGGGTACCGGGTACCGAGTACCGAGTACCGGGTCGTTCGTCCGGTGAGCGGCGGAACCCAGCCGGCTTCGAGCATCGGTCTGCGGAGAAGGAGGAGCAGCGAGGCGATCGGGTGGTCAGGTATAAGAGCTGTGCACACTTGCGTACTTTCTGAAGGATTTTTTTATTCATTAACGCCTCTGTTTGGGCTATTGGAAAGCATTCAATAAGTTTTGATTTCGCTCCCTGTTGCGGGAGACAAAGAGCAGATCAGTTAGCACACCTTTGGGAAACATATCTAGTCTTTGTGCGAGCAATTCTATCCAGCGCTTTTGTTTCCCCTGTTTCATTTTAAAAGTGGTGATCTTTAGATTGAATTGTTGCCAGGATGTCGACATGATTGCTGGTTTTAAACGCCTGAAATGCCTGGTCATTTTATATATACAGACAATTTTTATTGGGTTTTTCCCTTACTCCTGAAGAAGGCCTGGTTCTAAGACGGTCAAGTTTTGTCTATAAGTTGAAATTAATGGAGCACCCACCCTTCTCTCTCATGAATCACCACTTATAAAATGAATATATTTGTGCACTTGTCTTCTCCATATGCTGTCATGTACTGAGCATATGGCCCTCATATCCTTCCCCCAGTATTACTTTGAGATTCTATCGATTGACCAGTCATTCGCCCACATGCGTTAGAAGTGGGTGCACGCTACATTTGCGTTTGCACGTTACATTTGCGTTTGCATTCTAACATATGGGATGCCTATTATACAGGAAAGGCGTATAGCGATACTCCAACGTGTAAAATGTCGAAACTTCACACTCACAATCGTGACGGAAAACGTGTGGAACTTCTCAACTTCACCAATGAATCTAATACCACTTGGAATTGTTTACCGCACAGGCCTCCTGTAACTCATTGTCATGCATACCAATGGCATTGACAAGCCCTTGATATCCCAGTTGTGGAAATGTCACCAGATATTGCAGTATTTTCCAAGGATTTTCCAGCTTATCGCATGAAAATGTCACCATGCAGTGGCCAGGTGGCATCCTTCACGGAGGCTGGGAAGGTTCAAGTCCTTTCTTCGTCAATGAATTCAACTGTTCGGACCGCTATAGACACGTACAGTGCGACTGTTCGGACCGCTACAGACACGCATAGTGCGACTGCCGCAACTGTTCGGACCGCTACAGACGCGCATAGTCCGACTGCCGCAACGCTCGCTTTTTAACAAGGGTCCGAGCGAGGAAAACATTTTCACACTTTACAACTTGTGCGCTGCTCGTTGTCATTAAGCAAAACAGCTCTGCAGCTTTCATGTCCGGTGTCGCTTGTGGTGTGCACACCATTCTCTCTCTCTCTCTCTCTCTCTCTCTCTCTCTCTCTCTCTCTCTCTCTCTCTCTCTCTCTCTCTCTCTCTCTCTCTCTCTCTCTCTCTCTCTCTCTCTCTCTCTCTCTCTCTCTCTCTCTCTATCTCTCTATCTCTCTCTCTCTCCCTCCCTCCCTCCCTCTCTCTCTCTCTCTCTCTCTCTCTGAGGACAATCTCAAACCTCAGGGATGGAGCAAAAGCGTTCGGAGTTTGAGCTATCGTCGAAAGTCGACAAGACTCTCGCAAGTGCCTCATCGTGTCGATGCGTCATGCAGAAATGACGGCTTTATCGGCAAGATGGCGGGGTCTCGTTGGGGACTTCCCGCGAAAAAAAAATTGTGTCACTGTATCACGATGCAGTTCGGGAACTGCACCCAATCACACAACGACTGGCTATATATAAGCTCTGAGTGACTGAAAATGCATCACTCTGGCATGTGCTGCCGAGGCAATAGATATAAAGCTGATTTCGCATCGGCCTTGCTGCAAGCTCACCATGCAGATTGTTCATCCACACAAATGTATTCCAGATTCAGAAGAGCTGCAGATTGAATAACCTACGAAGTAATCTGCAATGACACTTCGAGCCATGCTGATCTCAGAAACGTTTGCATACAGTTCCGATGCAATGCGCTAGTTCGCGTGCTTGTGGGCACCGCTCCTATTACGAAGCTGCTCAGCTTCGTCATAGCTGAAGCTTCGCTCAGCTCAGCTTCAGCCGCTTATGGTGAAATCTAGCGGCGAAGACTGTTGCCATTAAGATGAAATATGTGTACAATATTTAAACTTAGTCCATCTTGGAGTGCCGTTGGAGTGGATTTGAAACAAATGAACATAGCATTGCAACTATTGATGCGCGTGTATATATGCTTGTGCACATGGGTGTAGCTACTGGCCGGGTTGGGGGTCGAGGGGGGAGGGGGGTGCCCTCTCCAATTTCTGAAACGTGGCGATTTGTCCCCCTCAATTTATTTCGTTTCCCTCCCCCCCCAAGTCTCAGCTACCGGACCATGATCGCCGCAAAATTCTACTTCATCATATATAAAGTGAAATATCTATCAAAGAGAATCACCAAAAATACCAGAAGACGATCTAGCCAATCAAAGGGCTTCACAGGTTATCTGTAGTCGCAAAATCTCCGAGTAATAAATCAGCAAACGTTATAAATTTCTGCTCCCAGATCATTTTTGAATAACATGAACCTTGACCATTGATTGTATGTAAGACCATGAACCTTGACCATGAACCTTGACCGTTTTCCCTTGGTTGGAATATTGCGCATTTGTATTGGCATTCAGCGACGGGTCTATGATCGTTCGAATCAATTACCACAAATGCTTCTGCTTGTACTGAACACACTGGAAGCAACAACATAGGTCTTACATAACCACCTTAACGGTCTAGGTCCAACGCAAACCGGTTTCTTCAATTGCCTCCCATTTTTTTTCGTTTTCATCCAAACCTGCCCAAATCTGGTATCAAGCAATAACCTGTGGTGAACCATTGCGTAACATTTCAAACCGGTGCATCTCAAGGTCAACCTTCTAGGTCAAAGGTTAGCTTGATTTATTAGATGGCGATATTGAAGCGATATCGACCGAACGCGATGTTCGGTTGCTATCGCTTCAATTTCCATCAAATGGGTGTCATTCGACGTGGCTTGTTATGCCGTATCAGAAAGTTAAGCAATCGAATTCTTGTTCAAGGGCAAAGGCCGAGCTGATCATCGGGTACGCTCAATTTTATTTTCGTTTTCGCTCAAACCCATCCAAATCTGGTATCAAGCAATAACCAGTGGTGAACACTCGAGTAACCTTTCAAACTGGGACATGTCAAGGTCAAAGGTTTGGTTGAGTTCTTCGATGACCTCGCGTTTCGTTGCTATTGTTTCAATTTGCAGAAAATGGATGTCATTCGACGTCGCTTGTTGTGCGGTATAGGAAAGTTGATAATTCGGAATAATTTCGACCGGCAAAAATTCAAGCTAATTTCTTCGGTCGTCGCGCATTTTTTTTCGCCCAAGCCAACCCAGGTCCACTATCAAGCGATAGCCCATGGTGAACCCTCGAGTAACATTTTGAAATCAGAATATGTCAAGGTCAAACCTCAATGTCAAAGGCTAGTTTTAATTTTTGAAGTCCTGGCGATTCGTCGCTATGAGTTCAATTTGCACCAAGCGGGTGTCATTCGACGTGGCTTGTGCCGTATTATAATGTTACGAAATCGAACTAAGTTCAAAGGCCAAAGGTCAAACCGATTTCTTTGGTGGCCTCGTGTTTTGCCTTCGCCCTAACCCACTAACATCTGGCATCAAGCCCATGGTGAACCTCGAGTAACATTTCAAACCGGGATATTTCAATGTCAGACCACAAGATCGAAGGTTAGCTTGAATTACTAGAAGTCCTCGCGCCTCGTCGCTATGTCTTTAATTGTCATCAAGTGTGTGTCATTCGACGTGCTGTGAGGTACTCTAGCGTACTGTTCAGAAATCACATTATTTTTTTAAGTGAAAGGTCGAACTCATTTCTTCGGTCGCCCCGCGTTTCGTCATTACTCCCAAAACCACCCATGTTTTGTATCAAGAGATAGCCCGTTGGCACCCCTTGAGCAACATTTCAACCCGGGTCATGTCAGGTCAAGCCTCAAAGTCAAAGGTTAGTTTTAATTTTTCAAAGTCCTCGCGTTTCGTCGCTATGGCTTCAATTTGCGTTATGGGGGTGTCATTCGACGTAGCTTGCCGTACAGTACTACGGTGCCGTACCGCACGGTACGGTACGCCGCGCTACGCTCCCGCTGCGCTTGCATTCAACGCTGCGCTCCGCTCCCGCATTTCTACCTTTTTATTTGTTTTTTGTCATTTTTTATTTTGGGTATACATTTTTGGGATTCTTTGAAGCCTAGACCAGAATTTTTGGGACTACCGACGCGAATTTTGGGTTCCAGGTGCGATATTTCGGGGGCTCGGCGCGAGTTGGCTGGGAGCGTTGCACTTTGCTGGGCCCCGTGCGATATTCGCGGCCCCGTGCGCAAATTTTCGCGACCCCGGGTGCAAATTTTCGCGGGCCCAGGTGCAAATTTTGAGGCCCGGCACGAGTTATTTTGTGCCCGCTACATTTGTTTAGAGCCCCCAATGCGAATTCATAGGGCCCCAGGGCGATTTTGGTGGAGCCTGGCGCGATTCTTGGGAGCTCACCTGTTCAGAAAGGAGGCGGAATTTTCCTCTTCGGTAAGCCACTGCGGTTGCTCAACGGTTTTTTTTTCAGCCGATGGCACCCTTCAGAGTAGAAGGCCATTCTGATAAATTTATTCAGGGACTTGTTCTGAATATTCCGGAGCTCGGATCGACTCGATGGAGTCCCTTTATTATTTTTAGTGTCGATTCGTCGGTGTGGAGGGTGATTTTCGGGGACACCTGTCCGACGTTTTGGGAGCCACAGCCCGATTTTCCGAGATCCCAGCCTGATATTTTGGGCCCAAACGTGATTTTCAGGGATCCAGTCCGCCTTTTTGGGGTTATCGTGATTTTCAAGGACATTGGTACAACTTTTTGGGTCACCAGCGTGATTTTCAGAGGCCCAGGTGCGGACTTTCGATGCCTCCTGCTTGATTTTCAGGGGCCCAGGTCCGACGTTTGGGGGCCTCAGCGCCATTTTCACGGACCTGTTTTGGGCCCCAGCGTCATTCTCAGTGGTCCCGGCAAGACTTCTTTGGCCCTAGTGTGATTCTGGCCCGACCTTTTGAAGCCCCAGCGTGATTTGTGGGGACCCCGGCGCGACCTTTCTGAGTCCCGGCGGAATTGTTTGCACCCCATCGGTGTTTTGATGGGCCCGGTCTCATTTTGGGGCCTCCAATGTGATTTTCACTGGTCTTGGTGCGATTTTTCTGGGTCCAAGCGTCATTTTCATGGGCTCCTGCGCGACATTTGTGGCCCTCAATGCGATTTTATGAGCCCTGGTGCGTTTTTTGGACCTTCAGCGTCATTTTCTGGGCCCCCTTGCGACGTTTTGGCCCAAATGTGATTTTAGGGGTTACGGTGCGATTTTTTGGGGTGCCAGCGGGATTTTTAGGGAGCCTGACGCAATTTTTCGAACCCCATCGCGATTCTTGGGGCCCTCAACCTCTCAGGGGGAGCAACTGTCCCTAATGTCCCCATCTTCGGTACGCACTGGTGTATGTCCATATTTACTACAACAAAACCATCGTCCAATATTTTATGTTCTCCTGCTACAAGAGAGCAACGCTTAACGTCATTACAGCATTGCTCTATGGTGATTGTAAAATCGGGTCCAGCACATGCGACATATAGCTGGGTGTTCGTAGGCAGTGATAAGGAGTGAACCTGACTAATTTTGAAGAAACTTTTTGTTCCCCCAATCATTTTTAACAATGGTAAATCTGAAAACCTGACCTGAACCTGAAGTGGCTGGAATCCGATGATTTTTTTTTTGGGGGGGGAGGGTTCTCTATATCCTCCATATCCTCCAACTTGCCCAAACATACCGTGTCCCTGGTTTGTCCCCCTCCCCCCCACACAATTTCAAAACCGTGGCTACACCCATGCTTGTGCATTGGAGAGGACCGTAGCCAGCCAGCCTCTTCAGCTCCGATTACTATATTTTATATTTTCATATCGCTTCTTTCAGTTTTCATGTCGTGCATCGTGCATTTTGTATTTGGTTGAGGGGCTAGATGCTTATTTTAGGTCAATAATTAGGCTCAATTATAAATTTCATGACGCTTGGAGCACTAGTTCCTCCGGTCCTCCGCGGCAGCGACTTCTACGGTCATGTCGACTGAGCGGCAACTTGATTAGCTTTTCAGCCACTTCTGTTTCTCCGAGCAGGGCAGGTCATCAATTTCCACCACAAGAATGGAACAGATGACTTTGTGCCACACCAGATGAGGTTCATTTTGCTGTGATATCTCGCCATTTTCAAGGACGTCCTATCATTGGTCTGCGTTTTTTTTTGTCACATACCCAGTTCGGTCGTCTGTCCTACGCCTCACACCGCACCTCTTCAGCATACCTTTGATGGGGTTATCTAGTCAACCGTAGACCACCTCGGATAGGGCCGTCAAGTGACCCACAGACCATCTCTGACAGGGCCATCAAGTGACCCACGGACCACCTCTGACAGGGCCATTAAGTGACCCACAGACCACCTCTGACAGGGCCATCAAGTGACCCACAGACCACCTCTGACAGGGCCATCAAGTGAACCACAGACCACCTCTGGTAAGGTCCTAGTGTGAACCACATACCATTTCTGATAGGGCTATCAAGTCAATCGCAGACCACCTCTGAGAAGCTATCAGGCCAGTCACAAACCAGATCTGACAGGGTTAGACAACTGCCAGTCATAGACCGTCTCTGGTGGCTCACCAGGTTCGCCACAGACCACATCTGACAGGATTACAAGATCAGACCACAGGCCAGCCGCAGACCACCTGTGAGCGCCTCCACGTCTTGCCGTTGCCGTTGTGAGTGAGGGTACAATAGCCACAGATCCCCAAGGCACCCTTACAAAACCGTATCACTCTCCGAGCGCGATGACGACGACTCTCCGAGGCGTAGTTTATAGGCCGGCGTCGAAGTCGGTGGTGACCAACTTTATTCGTCGACAGGCCGAGTTCCTATATGCGGGTGCACGTCACGTCAGCTGGTGTTAGACAAATGGGCGACCAAGGAGCTAGGTGTGCACACACGGACATATGGGCGACCAAGGAGCTAGGCATGCACACGGACAGATAGATGGGCGACCAAAGAACTAGGCATGCGCACGGACAGATGGGCGACCAAGGAGCTAGGTATGCGCACGGACAGATGGGCGACCAAGGAGCTAGGTGTGCACACACGGACATATGGGCGACCAAGGAGCTAGGCATGCACACGGACAGATAGATGGGCGACCAAAGAACTAGGCATGCGCACGGACAGATGGGCGACCAAGGAGCTAGGTGTGCACACACGGACAGATGGGCGACCAAGGAGCTAGGTGTGCACACGGACAGATAGATGGGCGACCAAAGAACTAGTCATGCGCACGGACAGATGGGCGACCAAGGAGCTAGGTGTGCGCACGGACAGATGGGCGACCAAGGAGCTAGGTGTGCACACACGGACATATGGGCGACCAAGGAGCTAGGTGTGCACACGGGAAGATGGGCGACCAAGGAGCTAGGCGTACACACGGGCAGATGGGCGACCAAAGAACTAGGTGTACACACGGGAAGATGGGCGACCAAGGAGCTAGGTGTGCACGCGAGAAGATGGGCGACCAAGGAGCTAGGTGTGCACGCGGGCAGATGGGCGACTAGGGAGCTAGGTGTACATACAGACAGATGGGCGACTAGGGAGCTAGGTGCAAACGCGGACGGATGGGCGACCAAGAAGCCAGGAAGAAGCCAGGTGTACACATGGTGAGTTGGACCATTTATCTTGCTGGTGACTGGATGTTAGAACACGAGCTGAATCGATAAAAAAAACTTAGGCGAACGTGAGGCATATAACCTAATCTTATTTGATTTTCACTGGGGTAACATTGTGGAATTAACCATGGTGAACATTACGGTGTAAACGTGTTTACGGTATAAGGCGTTTATTGTCGAGGGTGTTGACGCACTTCCTGAACATAATTCCGAAGGAGGGCTTTGTGAGGCTCACTTGAACGACTCGGCTGCTGACGAGAATAGTTTGCAAGCGTGGCGAAATTACCTCTGCTGAAGAGGTCGTCGGTTCGTGCAGCTACATGAGTGCAGAACTTTCGTGAAACGATCAGGAGAGAAGCGCTTGGAAATATTTCAAATCTGACGGCGCGATTGCATGCTGGCACTGAACGTGAATGATGAACATGATAAGGACGCGACGATATTAGATGTCTGCTCACTCGGCATTTAGTGATATTACAAGCTGTTTTTTTGGCAAACAGTCATCAGCGAAGATCCTCTCTGAGCTGTGACGGAACTGATTTGATGACGATAGCGCTCACAACAGCCAGTGTGAAATACCGGAATGAGTCTGCTCTCCGGGTTACACCGGCCCAACACATGTCATACACGCGGCTTATAGCAGACGCGCGCTTGGCCGGAGGTGATGCGATTATGCTCTCTCAGGATGTATTGTACTGACAGACGTCGGCGAAAGTCCTCTCACGCGTGAACTACCCCGTGTGAGTGGAATCGTCACTGTCGCAGTATTACTGGCGAGCGTTCAATATCACTTCACGCCATGATGAGGCCTTCACGTTACGGTTCGTTCAGGGCCTATTTTAACGGACGACTGTGTGTCCATTTGGACACCCAATCAGCGAAGATGGACACCCAATCACTCGAAAATTGACATCGAGTGAAATCGGGCCTGTCGGACCGATTTCACTATTTGGAATGGTACGATGGATTACTTCGGAAAATTTCCTGATGTGAGTTGCAGTTTACGGCCGGCAATTGTCACGGTACCGGCCAGTCGTATAGATGTTTCGTAGAAAGCGATCGTGGTAGCTGGGTTGGCTGCGCGGCAATGCGACGCGAGCGCCCCGACACGCTGACGGATCCAGGGGGAAAGGGGCTATGACCCCCCCCCCCCCTCCCCCTCAAGGCTCGAAAAGTGGCAGCTTGCTCCTCCAAATGCTCCAAAATGCAGTCGAAAATCATGTCCATTAAAGTCGTACGTCGCAAAATTTAGCACTATATGCCCTTGACGCGGTACGAAACCTCCGTCCACCCCCCCCCCCCCTCTGGCAGTCGGTTGAAACCGCTAGGACAAAGTGTTCATCAATTCTTCTCCTTCGGTAACCGATTGAGATCTCCGGAACCCTTTTTCGGTCTCCCATCTCCTTCCTCCCTGGAGGCGTCGATCGGAGACTACGGCTTGCCCCCCACCCCGCCACAAAAACAGCAGCCACACACACACACATCTACACCATCACATACAAGCGCCCCTCCACACACACCCACACACACATGCACACACACACACACACACACACACACACTTGAACGCAATGCTGTCCTTAACGTAAATGTGCACTTACACTCCCTTTGCTTCAAGCACATTATGCTTACAGGCGATGCAAATGACCTTTAAAGTCTGATACCCCTATATGGTCTCTAATCTCTGAACCATCACCATCACATAAACGAAAAAAACACTTAAATGAAAATAAAACTATTCGCACAGGCTTGGAAAAAGCTTACCCTTTACCTCCCAAATCATGCTTGAAGCAAGAACCGTGCATGTACATCGTCAAAAAGGCGCATGCATTGTACACACCATACTCAATATCCAACGAGTTCAAATAGGTCAAACGCAGACAGGTGGAACCAATCAGACTGTTCTGCACTTGACGAGCAAGACTCGCCTATGCGTAGCCCGCCAACTTCCAAGCTCTTAAGCATTGCATTACGTCACCCGATGCATGATGACGTCACTGACGTGCAAGAACGCGCGTCCGATGCGCCATAGAAGTGTCGGTGCTGTCAGATGTTGGGCTTCAAGCCGCCAGGCCAGGCCGCCAGGCCGTACAGCGTCGCCGCCTCCCACTCCGACCGCCGCCGGTGGACTCGATAATCTCGATATATATATATATATATAATGCAAATCCCACTTAATGGTGTTCCGAATCTAGAGTAGTTTTGCTTACTTCTGTCTCCGTGTTAGTTGCCGTGTATGTTCGTCTAACTAGGGATCCAAAGTAGAAGTGGTTGTCGGTGTGGGCGTGATTGGTTGTGCATGCGAAGCATCTGCGGCATGATGAGTTGCTTGATTGTAGTGCACCGCGAAACGCTTTGAACGACGGATTCTGAGTCGGCGGCGATAGTGTTGCGTCGCCTGTTTGTGTTGTGGATTGGTGTGCATGCCGACAAAACGTGCGCACAATTCTGCGGTGAATGTGGATGCTGTGTTTGACAGACGGGCACGCAGGATTATTGTGGGTGGTGTGCCAGAGCGCAGCACCGCCGCTGTGCCCGTCTGCTGTGCCCGTCTGCTGTGACGTGTGTGCGTGCGTGTGTGCGTGCGTGTGTGTGTGTGTGTGTGTGTGTGTGTGTGTGTGTGTGTGTGTGTGTGTGTGTGTGTGTGTGTGTGTGTGTGTGTGTGTGTGTGTGTGTGCGTGCGTGCGTGCGCGCTTGTGTGTGTGTGTGTGTGTGTTTGTCGTTGAGCCGTCACAACATAGATGATGGAATTTGGACAGAATGATGTGAAATGCCAAACAAGAAGTTCCCGTGTTTATGCGTCCGTGTAAGTTGTTCTCCGTGACCTACGAGGAAGAACGTTGTGGGTGATTTGTGTTGCCGCCATGCAGGGGTGGATGGGAGTAGTCTTGTGGTGGGCAGTCTGGTGTGTAGTGTGTTGGCGTGCATGTGTATACAGCTCCCTATTATTGTGAACAGTCGTGGGGTTTGTATGAGTTGGTGTCGCTGTAGAAGTGGAGTGCCTGTATTGCTGATGCTAAGCATACTCCTCTGAAAATGTTTCATGTATTTAATTTGTGTTTTCTCCACAACTCTGAACTTTGGCATTTGTCAGAGCTGCATTTTCGAAAAGTAGGCATCCATATTTCAAAATATGCCGAATAGTAGATTTGGATACTGTCCTGCTGGCGTTTCTGTCGGATCCCCAAGCTGTGTTGCGAAGTGCTCGAGGCGTCCCCCCCCCAACCAGCATCAGCTCACAATCCCTAGTGATTGTCTGACAGCTGCCACTGGCGCTCTGTGACCTCCCTGGATGCCAAACTCGGCCGGGCCGGCTAAATTGGACAAATCAATACAGTATCCAATCCGCTCAGAATGAGGTTTCACGCGCAAACACGGGCCAGCCGGTTTTAATGCGCAGCACACCATTGTTTGCCGGTCCAGGCTACCACGACGTTCGAGTAAGGTCTGCAAAAAGCATTGTTAGCAATCAGGCGCTGGTGCCCCGATAATCAGACTAATGCAGCTTTTGATGCCTTATAATTGATAAGTTGGAATTATTGTGAAATACGTAATCGTAAAACTGCATGTACTTGCCAAAGCTATTTCAAAAGCCGGTTCACTAGCTTCCGCCATTACTTTTATTTAACCTGCATAGAGCTGCCTGATGATGCGTCATAAAATGCAAACGCTAACAATATTAGCTACAAAGACTGGGTACGTCTTCATACTAACACCACGTTTTTAAATCTCATGCAATATCGTGGAAGAATATTACGACGAATTTTAATTAAGGAACGATATTAAGTTCACACTAATTATATCCACCAGAACATAGGAGACTTCGCTGCATTTCATTACAACAAGCTGTGTCAAACATTGGTTATATTTCGGAGCTCCTGTTCAAGGCTTAACGGTTATTCGTGAATGGATGGGAACAGAGTACCCTCCGTCCGAGTTTTTTTGTTTGTTTCTATGTCCGGAAAACGTGGAACGATTATCTTGAAACTGACCGACTTTTCATATCATTTTCTTGTTCATGGGCTGCGAAATTTCCCGGCCTCATCTGTCATCGAGAGCGGCTCCAGGGGCGGTCCTCAGCATGTTCGGAAACGTTCTCGGTTTTGTTCCATCACAACATGCTTGGCTTCTACCGTCTGCATCACTGAATAATCGAAAGTTCTGCACCCGGCATGGCAAGCAATATTGGAATTGGGAGACCATTTGCTGCACGACCTGAGCCATAGCGGTTTCTGTGCTTACCAGAGGCGCGTCCAGGAGGGTCATGAAAGAGCGCGAAAGGATGTTGTCGAAGTTCATGCAGTCGGTGACATTGCGCACCTGTAGAGCGACATGGAGAATTGTGCGACATGTGAAAATGTTTTTTTTGTGAAGTTTTATGAGTATGTGTTCGTCCATACTGGCTTCAGGTGACGTTTTGAGAGGAGGATGAAGGAAATGAAATAGTCTTCTTTCGCCTGATCCATTCAATTGAATCGGGATTTTACCGGAAGATTTCGCAGCACATATTGTGGGAGCATTGCACATAACACCTAAATGCTTATGACTTACGGGCTTACCAGGAACTGATGCAGAGTGGGTATTACGTGGGCCGAGCGTAATTCTGCGGGTGTAAAGAATAAATTAAATTGAGCTTTTTTAAAGTCGTATTTGAGCATAAGAATCTTGGACACATATTTCGAAAATGAAGCAATGCTTCTTTCGTCAGATGCAATTCCTGGTAAATTGTTCGGGAGGCATGCTACTGGCAGTGTGTCGTGTGTGGTGAATCACGTGTCCATTATATATATTGTTATGTTTGAAATCAGTTAGATGGACCTAGCTAATCATCACATGGGTCACATGGGTTTAGAAAAGGGAGATCGTGTCTCACAAATCTCTTGGACTTTTTGAATTTTGCCACAGAACAATTTGATCAGGGAAATCAGGTTGATGTAGCATATCTTGACTTCAGTAAGGCCTTTGACAAGATACCCCATAAAGGGTTAATGATGCAGCTTCAGGTCCATGGCATTGCAGGTAGCATCCTAAAATGGATAGAGTTGTGGCTTTCAGATAGACAGCAGAGAGTAATGCTAAATGGTACAAAGTCATCATGGCAAAATGTTCTTAGTGGAGTCCCTCAGGGGTCGGTACTGGGGCCACTATTGTTCATTATATTTGTGAATAGCATTGAATGTGGCCTAAGCAGTAAGGTTTTGAAATTTGCGGATGATTTGAAGATCTTTAGGGCAATAACAGGGCACAATGAGCAGGTTTTGCTGCAGAACGACTTAGACGAGCTTGTGAAATGGTCCGAAAAATGGCAAATGAAGTTTAATTTTGATAAGTGCAAAGTCATGCATGTAGGTGGGCAGAATATGAAGGCGCCATACTTGATGAGTGGCCAAGTATTATCTGTGACTCAGCAGGAGATGGACTTAGGTGTTATTTTGAACACAAAATTGGAGGCATCAGAACAGACCAAAGAAGCCAGGAAAAAGGCATTAAGAATGCTTGGGGCAATACAGAGGAATGTGTCATACAAAAGTGAGGAGGTCATCAGGAAGCTTTACTGTGCATATGTCAGGCCACATTTAGAATACTGTGTCCAAGCTTGGTCCCCTAGTTATAAAAAGATTGTTGGCTTTTAGAGAGAGTACAAAAGAGGGCAACAAAAATGGTTAATGGTATAGGCAACCTGGCATATGAGGAAAGATTGAAGAAATTGAATATATTTTCACTTAGATATAGAAGGCTGAGAGGAGATCTCATCGAGGTTTTTAAATTTGTTCATAGTCAGGAACAGGGATATCTCAGGGAAATGTTTGAATTTAACAGAAATGATGCAATTAGAGATCATTAATTCAAAATTAAAGTGAATCACAGCAGGACAAGGTTAAGACAGTCTTTCCTCACCAACAGGGTAGTCGAACACTGGAACCAGCTGCCAGGAACCATTGTCAGTAGCAACACACTGAACATCTTTAAAAACGGCATAGACAATCATTATAAGAATAGGGGCTTGTTTTTTCTGTATTCCAGGAAGGGCTGATATACAGATTTGGTAGGCAACTGGTTCAGTGTCCAAAAGTGCAACCAAGAAGGGCCCTTGTGGCTCATAGTTGCACTGATCTTTTATGTCTTTATGTCTTGATGTCTTTATGTCTTTATGTCACATGAAGTTTGTGCAAGCTTTTGTTTCTCTAGAAACAACCTGTACACCATGAGCGGTTCCAGGGACGGCTGGATGGGGTGAAGTAAATGTTTCCAATTGCATATGCAAGTGGAGAAATTAAATCACCTATCTGTTGCCTGATGATATCAGTGGACGTTGCAACATTCTACAGCAGTTGTTAAATTATCAAACCATCAAAGGCAGTAGCAGGGAAGTATTTTGAAGAAATGTCCTGCTTCACCGAACCATTTAAGTAGTTGCTAGTTGTCTGCGCATCGATAGTAACGTGAAGACAACCCTATCCTGCGGGGCTGTCCCCCATCCTGCGAGAATGCGGCTCCGAAGAAAGCTTTAATACATGAAGTGCTCTTTGTGAAGATACCACGTCAAGCCCGGATATGAAATGATACTGAAATTTCATTACCATTGCATCCGATGAACTACATCCATTTCCCAACTTACTGATTCCGCCATTGCCGAAATGTACTACTGGTGCTTCACTTATCTCCTAAGCCTGAATTACCATTGCTGAGGGCGACTTATTCCTTCCTCGAGCCATTGGAGTTCCCTAACCTTTGTTTATAGGAGCGTGGAATTCGGACACTTTTGCCATCGTTTTTTAAACTTTGTACCGAGGTTTTAGGTTCGTAATCATATCAGAGTCGACGCCAGGAACGAGTATTTGGGGGCACATCCGACACATTTTTCGAAAGCTTAGGGAGCTGCACATGCACCTGAATATCTCCATTGTATTGATTTTCAGATGAGTATAGTTTGTAATTCAACTGCTAATACTACCTTGCTTACCTACGGAAATGGCTTTTTTGAGCCAAGTCATGCAACATTCAATAAACACAATCAACAAACAACTGGAGACCTTTATTTCTAGGGTACCTACATTCCTGGATTTTCTTCTGGAAGTCGCGAGCGTCCGAGCTTCCAGTGACAACGAACAGTCGTTTCCTGAGCCATGTACCATTTCATAATAATTGCAATGGGAGCGGTTGAAAGGCAGCGTACCGACGGTCGTATTCCGGCCGACACCAGCATTTGACACATTCAGATGTGGGCGCCGACTGGGCGGTTAGCCCTACGTCCGCCATAGTTCGATTAGCCATTGAGAGTGATGTCCGCTGTCCGATGTGGGATACGCGGAGTCCAACGAACTCCGCTCCAGCTCAATGGCCGTCGGCGTCGGTCAGCAGAATTCTGGCGCCGAATCAGCGGGCTGCGCTGCTGATTCGACTCATCCGGCTGTGGGGCTGTGACTCTGCTGTGGCCGGCTGTGGGCTGTGACTCTGCTGTGGCCGGCTGTGGGGCTGTGACTCTGCTGTGACTGCATGTGTGGCTGTGAGTCTGCTGTGGCCGGCTGTGGGGCTGTATACACAGCAGAATTAGTCGCCATACTCACTTGCCTCCAACACATCATCGCACGACACATCACTACCCCTACCACAATCTGCACTGACTCACGATCCTCCGTTGACGCCCTCGCGGCCATACACAACACCACACACCCCACACTCCACGCCATCCGACACCTCTATCATGACAACAACGCACACCTACAGCTCACTCTTCTCTGGATATAGGACATAGGGGTATCCCGGGTAACGAGCGCGCTGACGGCCTTGCAAGGGCGGCAATTGATCTCCCTCGGGATAATTTTGCCCCAGTACCATCCAGTTATCTCCTTACTGTAGCCCATATGTTATTCCACAAATATCTCCAGGCCTGCTGGTCACACGACACTACACACCTACACACTATCAAACCCACACTCTCCAACTAGCCCTCTTACCACCAGCACTCCCGTTTGAATGAGGTGATACTCACCAGACTTCGCCTCGGACACACCAGGTTAACACACAATTATATTTTTCATCGATCACGTTGGCCCCCAATTTGCACCACATGCCGTGTTCGCATCACTGTCGCCCACGTTTTACTCACATGTCCAGCATATGCTCCTCACCGCCGCGCTATTCTCCACTATTTCAACTGCAACCATAAGCAGATATCGCTCCGGGCACTCCTCGGGAATAACCACCCGGCACTCCTCGAGCTGCTCCTCCGCTTTTTACACAATACCAAGCTTTTCGAACTGATTTGATTTATCTGTCACACGTTACCTGGCTCCACCTGATTTGATGTGAAGTTGATGGATATATGACACGCGTTGCACCCTATGTTAGCTGTATGACTGCGTTGCACACGTGTTTCTCTCCGTCGTCGAAAAACACATACATATAGGATATTTTACACTAGGTATTTTACACTATTTTACCGATCCAATTTGGCAAAAGCAGACGGTTCTCCTTATAAATTACGCTTGGTTTTTACCTACGGGTTTTCCAAGCTGCTTGATTTTTCCCCTTTTCATATTTTTCCAAGCTTTAACTCAAACATACACCTACACATACAAGGTCGGGCCCGACGCCTACGACTCGTCCTGGGCGCCGGGCCTCCGCTTCGCTTTTCAGGTCGCAGGTGGGCAGTGGCGCCTCTCCGCAGGTTACGATGCTGTCCACCCTCCAAGTGTCCTTCTGATTGTCGTGTATGTATATACGTATGTCCGTGTATGAACCTGTATGCTATGTATGTATCGGCCCTTTACGCCACGTTCTTTGTTTGCCGGCGTCTCATCTGTCCTCTCTTGCTTCTTTGATATAACCGGATGCCACATAAGCCGGATTAACGTAACCCCTTCTTTAACGTAACAAATCTCTAGCGGATGGCACTTTGCCTCTGCTAAAGATGGGAAAAAATGTGGGGCTGTGACTCTGCTGTGGTTGGCTGTGGGGCTGTGACGCTGATGTGGCCGGCTGTGGGGCTGTGACGCTGCTGTGATCCAGCTGTGGAGCTGTGACCCTGCTGCGATCCAGCTGTGAAGCTGTGACCTTGCTGTGATTCGGCTGTGGGGCTGTTACGCTGCTGTGGCCGACTGTGGGGCTGTGACGCTGCTGTGACTCTGCTGTGATCCAGCTGTGACGCTGTTGTGATCCAGCTGTGACGCTGCTGTGATTCGGCTGCATCCAGGCTGTCCAGCTGTGACATTCACCCCCTCCCCCAGAAAGTTGTCGCGCTTGCACGCTGTAGCGTATACATGGGAAACCACGGTCACAGTCCGAGCAGGCATGTGTGCCATAGACACATCATCATCATTTGACTTGTCAAATACTTGTGCTGGTTGAGCAGAGCGGGAGGTGCGTGTGCTTTGTTCTCCCTATGTTTCGCCCTGTCACAAGGGCGTCGCTTTGGTGACTGGCTGTTCCGTGTCCGGAGCACATGGCCGGTGCTTCTTCACAGCGGATGTTTGCCGAGTGTGGTGCGCTTGTGGCCCGCCATACGGGCACCATGCCTATACTCGGATGAGCGGCTTAACGATCGAGTCGGAGATGTTGGGAAGTACCACCCCCTGCAGGCCTGGTGTCGCCCCTGGATCATGGTATAACACAGCACCATGTTCAGGTGGTTATAACTTTTTGTATTTTGTGGCCTACAACATGTAGCCTTGATCCGATGGTCAAGTTCATTCTATTGCAGCTGCAGGCAGTTGCGTAGGCGAAGACCTGAGCCTGGCTTGAGCGTATGAGCGGACGTAGGCATGTGCGCAGGCGTATACTTAGGCGCATACTTAGGCGTGGGCGGTCCGGAACCTGGCATAAATTAAGACATTTCCACAGGCGCTGGTTGCAGCACAGTTCGATGCGAGCTACGTCGGCAACGACGCGCAGTAATCACTGGAACCGAACATGAACGTAATGCATTGCCACAGCAGGGAATCTGATCAAGGTGCGAGGCTTCCGTTCCTGCAGAATCAGATGCGCTACACATTACCTCGATATACAGTGCACGGTCGTACCGTATGGACCATGATTCAGAACCATACAGGTGCAATGTGCTGCTCTGGGAATTTTTACGAACATGGTAGTCATACGTTCTGTGGATGGCAGTTTGGTGGATGGGAGTTTGGTGGATGGAGTGGGATTGATAATTATAGGTGTTTTAGAGAATGCTATAGATAGGAAAGTATGCTAGTAACAGGTATGGCTGTATCGTCAATCACAGAATGCTTAGCACGAGTGAAATTGTCATCGAGCATGCTCAAATTCCCCCCCCCCCACACCAAAAAAACAATCAAACGCGAATTAACTCCTGACTACTTTCATACCGAGGCCCATTTATAGGTTTGGGTAGAATGTTCAAACATCTATTCGTAAAATTCGAATTTCGTGACTAAATCGAAAACTTAGCGTTGAAACAGCACATTCTGAAACAGCGCGCCCGGATGCTCACTAGTGTGCGCGCGAAGAATGTAGTTATAATTTATGTGACTGTCTCCATGAAATATGATGCGTAGTGCATTTATGAAAATTAGCTTGCCTTCCGACGTCAATTTCATTGCCACTTACAGTCATATATTGCACATATTGTTACTTTGCGTATTGCCTTCTGGAACTATTTTTCACCATAGACGGCGGGCCGCCGCGCCGGCGCGGCGGCGACGCCCGAGGCCCGCTGCTCGTCCCCGACCGCCCGCCATTCATAATATGGCGGGGCGCGGAACCATACCCTGAATGTCAATGGTCCCCAACGCCAAAGTTACATTACAGCGTAGTTCTTCGATTTGTGGACATTCATCGTCTGTTGTGTTGATAATGCGGCAAACAATCAAAAAAAAATCGTGCATAGATCACTGATGGCCTTATTTTTTGGGCTCCAAATCCCGAACAAAATTTTTCATTATCGCAACTAAGCTTAACGTTCGACGAATTCATGGCATTATAGCACAGTGCTGCGACTTTTTACAACTTATCGCCCGTTTATCTGATATTGCGGCAAACAATTATAAATTCGTGGATGCGGAACCCACGACTAGGACCGCCGCCAGGGTCGCTATAGCGACCCTGGATAACTATAGTTATCGATTATAAGATCAAATTGATACGTTTTTGTAAAAGTGCCTTACTGGGGTAATCAGCTTCAGATGTTTTTCTTTACATGTATCGTATTCCGGATGTCCTTGCGCGAAAATTGGTGTCGGCATTTTGGGGTTGAAAGTAGCACGTCGTGAATCCACTGATGTTGCAAATCGCATCAACGACGGCATCGTTTTGGGGGTCCAAATCCCGAACCGAATTTTTAAACAACCTGACCGCAACTGAGCTTAATGTTCGCCGAATTCATGATATCATAAGGCAGTGCTGCGACTTTTTGAGATTCGTGGCCCGTTGTCTTGATATTGCGGCAAGCAATTACAAATTCGTGGATTGATCAATGACGGCGTTGTTTTGGGGGTCAAAATCTCGAATCGAAGTTCTCAACAAAATGACCGTAACTGAGCTTAATGGTCGCCGAATTCATGATATTATAAGGCAGGCTGCGACATTTTTTTAGATTCGTGACCCGTTTTCTTGATATCGCGGCAAACAATTACACATTCGTGAATGGATCGATGACGGCATTATTTTGAGGGTCCAAATTCCGAAGCGAATTTTTCAACAAAATGATCGCAACTGAGTTTAACGTTCGCCAAATTCATGGCATTACAACGCAGTCCTGCGACTTTTTACATTTATTACATGGTTTCTTCGTATTGTTAAATTTATGACAATATCGAGCCGCTCTGCCTTTAGTTTCCCCCACCGGCCGATTGGCGGCGCTAGTTTCGCCACCGGACGGCCGGCGGCTAATGTCCGCGCTTGACGCGTAATACAATAGGATAGTTATTTCAACAGATGTCGCCGATACCAACAGCTTACTTGGTACATGCATACCTGCAGTGTGCATACACATCATACACCCTTTATATTACCAGCTACTACGCTGGTGGCTTGCCGGAGATGCAAACATTGCAGAACTATCTGACCGTTCCAGTGACTACGAAGAGTTCAACTGGCTCATTCCTATATTCTCACCGCCGGCAGAGGTGACAGGGCTAGAAATGTATGCATGTACACACTGTCTTTCGGCACCCATATGATGGCTATTGTGGCCAAGAGCTATAACAGTACAGATCGCAAGAAAACACAATGTCGGCGCGGGGCTCTAAAAGTAATAGTTCGTGCATGAAAAGTTGGCTAAGACACTGAGCGTGAGTAAAAGTTGATCGCATGAACCGCAGTGCCGCAGTGCTGGCGGTATCACCAATCAACGGCGGCAGGGGGTGCTCAACACGGGGCGCAGCCAGCCGTGCACTGCCAATTTGCACGTGTTTGCAGTCTCCGCGTCTCTGACTGCCCGTGGTGCGTCGTTCCAAGTTCTTGCGGCGCGGTATATGGATGAACGCTTGGCGAACTCGGTACGGACTCGCGCCAGTTGCAGGAGACGCGAGCCGGCAGCGCGGATTGTACGCGCAGTCAAGCTGTCCCTGCAGGTCAGCCCGAGCCTGAGACCGCCGGGTGACGTCTCGCATGTGAGTAGCTGGTAGATGGCGATGACGTCCCTTTCTTTGATGAGCTGCTCCACAAATGGCCACTAGAGTTGACGTATGCCAGGGGTGATGTGGTCACGTCGGTTAGCTAGCGTCACGAATTTTGGTACCGTAGTTAATGACTCGCTGCAGATTGCACTTCATAGTGGAAGTGCAGCTTTCCAATACGGTCGAGCAGCAAGAGATGTAGGAAATGACCATGCATTCCGCCAATTTTTCTTGACGCCTTCCGGCAGGGCTGTGGACCGTTTCGTCGGGGGTATCAGGAAGCCGTATCAATTCCTGCAGGTTGCAGCGACATGTTTTTCCCAGGCAAGGTAGTAGTCTGCAGTGACGCCCAGAAGCTTGATGCTTGCCACAGGCTTTACCAGTGTGCCGCCCATAAAGCTGGTGAGATTGTCGGGCGGCTGTCGCCTGGCGGATCTGACCAACAACGGCTGGTTCTTTTTCGGGTTCAGTTTCAGCTGGTTCGGGTGGAACCATTGCAGCACTGAGCCAAGCGGAACAAGGAAAATGGTTTCAATTTTGGTGAGTCGGAGGAACTAGTGCTGGTGGTTCATTTCATTATTGGACACTATGCAGCGATGTTATTTCATATGAAGCGGAACTGGACTTCTCAGGATGCTGCCAACAACTTGTACAAAGGCGTTGTGCTCCTAACAGTGCTCCATCCGCGCCTGACAGAGCTGGTGAGTCCAGTGCTATAGCGCATTAGGTACTGGGCTTGCTCTGAGGAACAGCTTCTTGCAATGTTGTCGGACGAGAGTATGGCAACTCGTGAGAGAGCGGTGTCTGCAGTACTGAGATACCGGCTCAGGGACGAGACACCGAGCCAAGTTTGCTCGTTCCATCTCCCTGCCGTTCAGAGGGAGCCAGCGAACTACAAACGGATCATCGACAGGGATAGTGAGATGATCTCGAAGCCGCCGATGACATTGGCCATGTGAGACGATCACATCAGAGGCATCGTCCATACTCCTCTCAGCATTCCAGCATACACTGTGCACATGCAGGTCGTTGAGGGAGCGGTTTAGCTGGCCACCGAAGCGTCTCGGAATGTGACCGACGTCCAGAGATGGCTACGTAAGTGCGACGCTACTGCACAGAAGTGACTTCCTGAGTCTCTTCCGCAAATGTAGCTCCAAGCTGCACCATGCATCAGACCTTGCTGCTGATGGCGTGGACAATTGGCATGCAACGTGCGACGTGTCCCATCGTTGTGCAATGGCAACGCGCCGTGTTGCAGTGCATAAATATAATAGTGCGAATTGGAGGTTAACACTGATCATAGTCACGAGTCATGATATTGGATAGCGCTGCTGCAAGCATCAACTGAATAGTGTAGCCATTTTATACATATTTAATTATCTCGTTACTAGTATCTAGTGTGGGTTCGTGCGGTGAACTGGAGCTGTCCGGCCAGTCAACACAAAACCAAGTCGTACATGGATATAACACACTAAAACTATTCTTCCGTTCAAGTTAGTGATATAGGCTGACACTTGTGTTACCATGCAATGCAGAGTAATACGCTTACCGGCTCGCAACACCAGCGTACATATTTTTTCCTCTGAAGAAGGGAACTACACTGGACAAATAGCGTGCAAATATGTGCTGTAACTTTTGTGTGCAGTTTTGACGTCGCTTGCTCTTTGAGAATGTTTGGCGGTGTTTTGTTTTCAGCTAAGCTTCGCAACATCTAGCGACAGTATTATAGCGAAATAAAGTCAGAATGATGGTCTGCATCAGGTTTGATGTTGAAACATTTGACTCGAGAGTGGTTTAAGGTAGGAAAAGCCGCCAGAGGTAAAGAACATTATTTAACCTTAGAAAGTTCATTCACCTTTCGAAAATTGCCTTAAATCATCGAGACTCGCTGGTTATGTTCATTGCATATCCAAACGTCCTCTTTCATGCACGCTTACTTCCATACAACTGCTGATACAAGCATTTTTTAGTAAACATGGGTCTGCATGCCTCTAATGATGACGTGACCTGACGTGACCTGGATTAATTTCCTTCTAAAAAAAACGCGCAAATGATGTATTGTCAGGTATGCCAACTTTGAGTGAGCTGTTGCGCACTGTTTTCTAGGCATCCTGGAAAAATATCCAAAAAAAGGTGGTAACTCTTGTTTACGGAAAGGGTGGCCATATTTGTATACTTAGGCGGCCGATTGCACTCGTAGTGTTAGAGAAGGAAGAGGGTGGTTTGCTGATCAATAAGTATATGCCGAATGTGCTGTTTCAACGTATAGCCTTCGATTTAGCCAATATTTGTTAAATTTTACCAATCGACGGGATCACTTCCGACCACAACGTGTAAATGGTCCGGGGCAACAAGTGGACATGAGTTACTTCGCCCTTGCTGGGTGTTTTCCGGGATTTTCCAGCATGCTCCGTCAAAATTTCACCCATGCTTCATCGATTTCAGAAGAAAAAAAATCCTTCGACGGTGCACCCTAGTGTGCATAACAGCGAATTCAGTACCTGCCATCGGGTATGCGATGCTCGTGAGATGGCCACTTGAACACAATGAGGTGGATCGCTTCTTTGGAACTCACAAAAAGCATTGATAAGGGTGTTTCTGTCTCTTGTTTTTCCGTTTCATAGTACATGTCCTTCCTAGGCCTTAACAAAGATGTTTCCGTGTGGCACTTATTAAACCTTAGCACTGTATGACTTGATGACTATGTTCTTGATAACCAATCAGAGGAGCCGCTTGGCGTGACGTCAGTGGTATGCATCAATCTATGCAAAATGGAAGGATATCTGCCGGCGTATTTCCATTAAGCATCTAGTCATTCTAGTCGCAATCATGTTCTGACGATGGTGATATGCGTATAGCCGAAACGCTAAAGTAGTATATGTTATGACAGCGAATCTTGATCGACTTTGGCATTCCATTCAGAGCAAGCACAAAGAAATGACATGTATGTACCTTCGAACATATGCTTCGGAAGCGTACAGAGGCTTAATATGCCCTGATGTTGAGCGAAGCTTCTTGAATGGTAATACACACAGACACACACACACACACACACACACACACACACACACATATATATATATATATATATATAGATATATATATATATATATATATATATATATATATATATATATATATATATATATATATATATATATATATAGATATATATATATATATATATATATATATATATATATATATATATATATGTATATATATATATATATACATACATATATATATATATATATATATATATATATATATATATATATATATATATATATATATATATATATGTATAAATACAATGTCAAGACAGTTGCTAATTAAGTTGATCAATGAAACTGTTATGCTCTGTGACTCCTCCCCTCCACACCAATGTCCACACCAAGTTGGTTAGCAAAACTGGCGTCTACCAGTACCTCTCCAGTGCAATCATGCTATGCATAGAGACATCTATGATGGAAAAAGACAACTCGTAAATATTACTCCATTCTTGTGTCAGGGAGCAAAACAGTACAAGCCTGTTAGCGCTATCGGCTAAATGCATCGTGGAAGAGCACAGAATGAACGAGTTAAACACAATTCCGACGGGAAAACATGGAGACCGACTATTAAAACCTGATTGGGAGTGAACACTACAGTTCTCACGTGCTCCAGGGATTTGTTCTCGTCGCCTGACCAGGCGAGTGTGCAGCAGTGGCGCCGCCGGACGGCCGAGTCGAGAACTATCGGCAGCCTGCCGGCTCGACGTCGACGTCGGTTGCCCCGACTCAGCCGCAGTGCTGTCCCGGCCAGCTGGACGGCGGCGGCGGTGAAGGGACGTGCGCGCGCGGTCGCAGGCGGTACACATCGGTGCGACCGGGACAGATAGTGGCGCAAACATCAGGGGCGGCACACACTGGTGCGACAGGGATAGACAGTGGCGCAATCATCTGGGGTGGTACACACCGGTGCCACAGGGACAGACAGTGGCGCAGGCATCACGGACGGCGCACGTAGGTGCTACCGAGACAGACAGTGGTACAAGCACCACGTGACACCGCCGGACCATCGCCTTTGAGTGGAGGATGCGGCAGTCAGGCCTGCTGGCATTGGTGCTCTGGATCACGCGATACACAGGTTAGTTCTGCGATTGCGTACATTGCATTTTCGCATGAGTCCCGATTTCATTTAATCTCCTCTCAGCTTAGTCACACCCATCAACGTGGTCACTCATGTCAGTTCAAGGATGATGAACCTTGGACAAACTATAAGGAATAAATAATTGAAAATTAATTAATTAATTGAATCTACATGAATAAATTGAATAAACTATAATGAAATGAATACACAATGAATAACTTGTGATTACCAAACGGAGGATGGAAAGACTTGTGACAATGAACTAGAAACTGAAGACACTGGAGACGGGCTCTCGAGCTCCCCCCCCTCTTCCCTCCCCCCCCCCGCCGCCCTCAGGTTTCTCCGGGATAGCGGCCGAATGAGGGGACGCAGAGACACAGCTTTTATATATCTTCGTATGCATCTGTCATACATATCTCGTGCAATTGCTGGTCCACGTCCCGAAAGGTCATTGACCTGGGACAGGTCCAATAGAGCAAGGTTCCAAAATATTCGAATTGCCGCCGTTCGCAGTAGTTGCAACATATTTGCAACAAGTTCGAGTTATGCTGTCCTTGTATCAAGACGAACGACCTGCTATCCCAAAATTGTATTCAATGTTACAAATACTGATGTTAGTTCAGGTCCAAACACGCGCTGTTTTTAGTGTATTCAGTTAGGAAACTTAAATGTATGACATTTTTCGCCACGAAGATGATAAAAACTATGCAATATGCATTATGGTTTAAAATACGAGTCAAAAGTCAATGACACCAGGGCAGGTATGTTCTGTTCAATACCATCTTGTTCGGCATGCCGGTGGTCATCGCTAAGTCTTTGCTGATTTCGGTTGCGGCACCTCCTAAGTTGTGTGACACAATATTGCATGGCCAACCAACGGCCTGATATGATTCAGCCCCGTGTGATCTGACCTGAATTGACCTGATTTGACTTTTCAACGAAAGTTTTTTTTTCGATCAATGTACACGTAGGTGAGGGTGAAGTGGTCCCTTTGTCAATATATGCATTGCTCCAGAGTTACCTGCGGTTGCGTCACGAGGTCAGAAGTTGAACAGTTTGGTAAGGATGTTTCCGTTTCATACCAGTAATTCTTGGAACACAATTGTATGCTTTAAAAGTGATGCATCTTGTGGTATTCAAGCCTGAACTTACTTGACCTGACCATACGGAGTGCCTTGATCTGACTTGAGGATTTTCGGATATCTGATAGATGCACACATTTTGCTTGAATAATTCTGTTCAAAGGACCAGAGACTGATATTCATATTTTCCACGTCATTCTCCATGATTAGGGTTAGGTCACTGGGTACACCCATGATAACTTTTGAGGACCTCGGCATGGCCGAATTAAAAAAAAAAGTATTTGACTGATGAATTGCTATGCATGTCACCATATATCGTCAGCATTTCACTTAGTAGTTCGGGAGCAGCCAGGTATCAGCTTAGTGTTATTTGTGGCATGCGGAGGTCATATAATTCTGGTACGTTGAAGAACGTTCGCTGCCCTTTCGAAGCAACTCGATTCATCTCGGGTCACAGTCAATGCAGTTAATCAACGTTATCTGGGACATCTCTCCATGGGCTATTCGATTGCTTTCTGAGCCCGGTCGTATCGTTCCTTCTTTTTGAGGTAGCAACAGGCTTCTTATTCCTCAGCCGCAAATCGAAGGTGAAGATACCTCCTGTAGGGCAAAAGCTAAATGAGCAAGAGTCAGGCAGCTATATAGACTCCGCCACCCCTTTAAGCCAGCAAACTGGCTGTGATGCTACTGTCCGCTGTTCTGGCTGACTTCGGTGAAGGGCATGTCAATACGAATCGCTTGCTGTTGTTAGCTTCAGCATCAGCCCATCACATCCGGTACGCAATGCACGGACCAAATACAGATGCAGCACATCCGGTGTGGAATACATCTGCAGCACACTCGGTGTGGAATACAGCTGCAGCACACTCGGTGTGGAATACAGCTGCAGCACGCCCGTGTGGAATACAGCTGCAGCACGCCCGGTGTGGAATACAGCTGCAGCACACCCGGTGTGGAGTACAGCTGCAGCACACCCGGTGTGGAATACAGCTGCAGCACACTAGGTGTGGAATACCGCTGCAGCACACCCGTCACGGAACACAGTTGTAGCACACCCAGGGTGGAGTACAGCTGCAGCACGCCCGGTGTGGAATACAGCTGCAACACACTCGGTGTGGAATACCGCTGCAGCACACCCAGTGTGGAATATGACTGCAGCACACTTGGCGTTGAATACAGCTGCAGCACACTCGGCGTTCAATACAGCTGTAGCACACCACGTGTAATACAGCTGCAGCACACCACGTGTAATACAGCTGCAGCACACCACGTGTAATACAGCTGCAGCACACCACGTGTAATACAGCTGCAGCACACCGCGTGTAATACAGCTGCAGCACACCACGTGTAATACAGCTGCAGTACACCGCGTGTAATACAGCTGCAGCACATCACGTGTAAAACAGCTGCAGCACACCACGTGTAATACAGTTAGTTAGTTAGTTATTTGGGCTTTCGGGCGCTTCGACTGCTCTGGTCATATTGCGCCCACCACGTGTAATACAGCTGCAGCACACCACGTGTAATACAGCAGGCCTGGCACTGAACACCGGCGGGACAGGGACGAATTTGTCGCTTTGTGTATGGCTTCTCTATTAGTCAGCACGTACGCACGTCAGGGAAGTCAGGGTAGATCACTTTGTAAGTGAATTCCTTCCTTACAATGCCCACGGGGTCAATGGGGTTGCCGTTAATTGAGGATGGCCCTTTGACCTCCTGTTCTCATGTCCATTAATTCTGGGATTAACCAGGCTCTGGCTGGCGCATGTCTCGATGCACGATCGCACGCAAAGCGGAAGAGACGGGGGATAGGGGTGGGGGGGGGAAGTTGATCCCCACCCACAAGCCAACTTACGTGATCGAATGATCGAATGCTCTCATAAAATTCGTAGACATGCTTTGAAACAGGCTCGAAGCGTATGAGTTGACTTCTTGCTCGCTCCAGTCTGGGTTGCAAGTTGTACAGAAATGCTATACGTTCGGGAAAAGGGACGACTCAAACGTACCATGTTTCAAATCAAACTCAAGTCCGGTCTTCAGGTCTTTGGTGAGTTTGTTTTGTCTTTGGGCAAGATAGACGAGTCGTGCCTGATAGCCTACATCTGCCTGGCTGCCTACGCCTGTCTGACTCCCTAAACCTGCCGGACTGCCTACACCTGCTTGGCTGCCTACAACTGCCTGACTATCTGCATCTGCTTGGCTGCCTATACCTGCTTGACTGCCTACACCTGCTTGGCTGCCTACACCTGCTTAGCTGCCTACACCTGATTGGCTGCCTACACCTGCCTGACTATCTACATTTGCTTAGCTGCCTACACCTGCTTGACTGCCTGCACCTACTTGACTGCCTACACCTGCTTGACTGCCTACACCTGCCAGACTGCCTACCTCTCTCGACATAGGAACTGCATCTACTGGTGAGCCAATTTGGCGTCCGTTGTGATGGGCCTCTTGGTTGCGATCACTGGCAGCGCTAACTAGAGCCACGGGGCATCGCTTCTACCATGTGTTGCTGCAACTGCAGGGAATTCTTTAATTGACAAAACTGTGTGTCCAAGTACCATCCAATCCCTTCCAAGTACACCTCCAGACCCCTACGATTTTATTTCACTGTGGGAGAGGGGGCACCGAAGAGAAATCAAAGTTTTCGCAGGGCAGTGCGCCTCACTGGTAAATAAAGGTGCCCCTGACGAAGAACAAAAGCAAGCTGCCTCATGCAGCCATAGATGCACTCATTGTAGGTTAGTTTGCTCATCAGACAGGTCTGTGATGTCCCAAAATAAGAGGAAATCATGGTGTTATACCGAAGGTTTTGAATGCCCTATGCCGGGGGTCACTGCGTCCTTCCGAATGGCCAGTTTGCCCATTGGACGGCTAGGGCGGGGCTTGTGAATGTCAGAAATGCCCTTCAAAAGTCGCCTTTCGACAAAGCGGAATGTTCCTGATACTCTACAACGTGTCCCTTGGTGGCGCCACAGCACCTTTCTCGTAAATCAACCTGCCCTCAGGCAGGCGCGTACCTAGGATTTGCGCCAGAGGGAGGGGGGGGGGGGCGGATTTGGAGTGGGCCCACCTACCCCATTTAAAAGAAAGTCCTCGGATTTCGACCACTGTTTTTTTTCTTCAAAGGGGCCCTTTAAAAAAAGTGGTGACCGACTAAGTTGTCTTGTAGAGGAGGCCCAATCTACCACTGTCGTTTCTGAGTCACTGAATTTCACCCCTAACTCCCGCAGTGGCGTGCCTAGGATTGTGTAGGTCAAGACTAGGTCAGGGGGAAAACGGATCTGAAGGAGGACCAACCTACCACCGTTTCTAAGTCACCGAATGTCCCTCTTCCCCTTCAAAGATGATTTTTAATGAATATTATCAAAAAATGTCATGACAGAATGACATTCAGAGGAAATGCGCCCACGAATTACCAAGTCAAGAACTTCGCATGATGTAACCCTTATGCCCTTGGACTTACAAATAAAACTGCCAAATTTTCTGAATCACTTAAATATAAGAGTATGGCTCCTAGTTTGACCTCCGGGCAAGACATCTGACAACAATTGAGACAACTCACTTTACCGCGAAGGACGCATAGGACGGCGGCCTCGTCGCATGAATTCATCCACGACGTCGACATTCAACGATTTTTTTTAGCCGATGGCACCCTTCAGAGCAGAAAGGCCTTCTGACAATTGTCTTTTGGATGTGTTCTGAATTTTCCGGTACTCGGGTCAATTAGATCGAGGTTCGGTGATTTATTGGGGGTCGAGTTCTATTTCTAAGACCCCTGCGCAATATTTGTGTGCCCCACCTTTTTTGGGGGGGAGGGGGCTCCAGTGGTATTTTCAGGGGACAATCCCAATTTTTGGAGCACGCAGCGTCATTCTTAGGGGCCCCGGAACGATTTTCTGGGTCTCCAATGTGATTTTCAGAGTCCATGGTGCGATTTTGGCGGCGCTAGTGTCATTTTTAGGGGCCCAGCGCAACTTTTTGGTCCTCAAGCGTCGTTTTCAAGGGCCCCTGCGCGTATTTGTAGGGCCCCCAATGTGATTTTTAGGGACCCATGCGATGTTTTGGGTCCCCGTGTCGTTTTCAGGGGTACCTACGCGACTTTCGGGGGCCCCAATGTGATTTGTAGCGGCCTCGTGCTATCTTTCGGGCTACCAGCGTCATTTCGGGGGCCCCTGCGTGGCTTTCTGGGGCCCCAATGTGATTTTTATGGGCCCTGCGCGGCTTTTTTGGGCCCCAATGTGATTTTCAGGGGCCTTGGTACGATTTTGGAGGGCCCAGCGTCATTCTTAAGGGCTTTGAGAGACTTTTGGGACCCACAGCGTCGTTTGCAGGGCCCTGCGCGGGTTTTTGGGCCCCAATGTGGTTTTTAGGGGCCCCGTACAATCTTTGGGGCCCCCAGCGTCATTTCCGTGGTCACTGTTCGACTTTTCTGGGCCCCAATGTGACTTTCGGGGGCCCAGTGCGATTTTTGGGGCCCCAATATGATTTTTCAGGGACCGTGGTGTGATTTTGGGGGCCCCAACGTTATTTTCAAGGGCACCTGTTCGAACTTTTTGGGCCCCCAATGTGATTTTCAGGGGCCCCAGTGCGATTTTGGGTGCCCCAGCTGGATTTTTAGGGCACCTGGAACAATTTTTATGGACCCCGGCGCGATTCATGGGAGCCCACAACCTCTCAGGGGGGCATGGCTCCCTTAGCCGCACTTCGACACGCCACTGCTCTCAGGTCACTTCATGGGGCATTATAAGCCTAAGCTACCCTCAAGGGTGAATATTTTTCGGATTTTCCTTCATCAAAATTAGGTGTGCACTTACGCACAACAAGACTAGTCTCATGCACCAGAAGTGCCCCTTTCCGTGGTTTGGCCTTACAAGACAAGATATATATACTATATATATATATATATATATATATATATATATATATATATATATATATATATATATATATATATATATATATTATACTGTTGCACAGCTTTGTAACTAACCTGAGAGGCCAGCTACGCCATAGGATTATCATTTTCCTACCAAGAGGATGAAATGATACAGTGCGAATTCGCAATGCAGCTATTTTCCTAGCGTGGAGTAAAAGCGCCGGGGTGTTCTATTTTGGTACCAGTTGGACCAAACGCGTTCAGAAAGTTGTATTATATAAGGAGCCGAACGAACGATGGTGACTTCATGAGAATGAACTGCAATCAGGCGGTACCAAACCAGACAATTGGCGAACCGACCATGGTAGCAATATTCCTGCTGCTTCTGTTCCTCAGAGGCTGCTTGGCGTTTCTTAAAGCCCCTGGTCAGTGTCTCTCACATCATGTGTCCAGTGGTGCTCAGCGCTTGTCTCTCAGAGCTTCTGTCAATGCATCTCGGGGCCTCAAACAGAGACGGTGACGGTCGCTGATGCCGTCTCCCAGCGTGTAACGAAGTTATCTTCTGGCTGTTTTACGTGTATGCGTGATTGACTTGTCAGGACACTGTCGCCGACACAGTCACCGTCGGACAAATACATGCTAGATAACAGACAGCACACGATCCTATTGTGTCATGGTACTGGCTACGCACGTGAGGGGTCGGGTGATGTGATTTGTCTTCGTCAGCTGCTGCCGACCGTCGGCCGACGCGAGTCGCAGACACTTTCACCATGCACGCCATGTTGCCAGGCGACTTCTGACGTGTACAGGGACCTCGCCGACCGAGTGTCGCCGATCGCGCCTGTCCCTCTGAGGATGGACGACGGAATGGGTTGTTGCCGGCACGTGACGGACGTGCGGCGTGTCAGAGGGTGTGGTTGGTGCCCCCTCGCCTGAGCGTGACGCACGGCTCGTCACAGCAGACGGAGCCAGGCGGACGACTCGGAGGCGCGCGCTGTCGGTCGGGCCGCGGCTGCCAGCACTGGGGAGACACGCAGCCGTATCCACGAGTGGACTGTTTCAGACTGTGACGGCCTTGGGCGAAACCGTTGCAGCTTTGCCCGTTTTAAAGCCGCGGCGACAGAAGACAATTATCTTTTATCGCTCCATCTTCGATAATTGTCGTTCTTTCGGCGTATTGGCAGTTTTATTTCGGGACAAGCTGACGCGGACGGTGGCTGGCGCTGGACGAAGGCGGAACGAAACGCCAGACCGCCACTACACCAAACAGCCTGGCTCGTCGTCGGCCTGAGCGTCGGCCGGAGCGTCCCTGCTGGCGCCAGCTGCCGCCCGTGGGCGGGGCGTCGGCGCGGCCACTTCGGTACGGTGTTTCCGGCCCATCGGCTGCCGAAGCACCAGGAAGGCGCGGCCGGCGGCAATTAGCCGGCCGCCGGACTGGGAGACGGCCGCGCCGACGCCAGCTGGTGCCGGCGCGCTCGGCGGTCCCGCGGCCGCGGCCACCGCCGCACGGATCCCCCGGCGGATCCCCCGCACGGATCCCCCGGCGGATCCCCCGCACGGATCCCCGGCGCGTCGCCAACTCGCTGCACACGTGCTGCAATGTGTCACCGTGTCGGCCCGAGACGTGAGTGCGCCGTGTCGCGTGCGGCGCCTCTGCGTCGATCCCAGCACGCCGGCAGATGCGCCAGCTCCGCACGCCACATCGCACCGCTAACGGCGCCACTCTCGCAGCTGTGGTGCGGTAGACAGCGGCGAAATACCGCCACGGTAGTCGCGGGCGGAAGGAGCAGCGTGTGACACATGAGCGAGGAGACCGTGCGGGAGCCGAGACGAGCGTCGGTGACACCCAGTGACAGTGAGGCTCAGCGACACCCGGGAGATTCACCGGTGTCAGCGATGCACGCTGGCGCCAAGATTTCGCCCCCCTCCCCCCCCATTAAATCGGGTCGTCCTCACCGGTGGCGGCAGTCTCTCGGCGGCGTTATTAAAGAAGCTGGCTGAATATACGGTGGGGCCAATATTACTTCGTCGGCTCACCGGTGCTAAACGACAGACGACCCCAGCCACCCCGCGCCATCGGCTCAATATCACGCGATTCCACTGGCCATCCCGACCTCGTGACCCGTGAGGAGAGCTACACCACTTGTGGCCAGACACCCTGACGGGCACGAGCCGGCTGAGCGAGCACCTCTGCGTCGCGAGTCTGTGTCAGGTGTTGCACCATCTAAAGCGATGCATCCATCCAATATGTGCCCAGTGTGCGGCAGGTTCACTCTCACCCCGCTGTCGCTGAGAGCGGCGAGCATTTGACGCATTGTCGAAGGGTGGCTGGTATTTCAAACTTTGCCGCAGCCCACCTCGCATCCCGACAGTGTCTATGAAGTGGACAGAATTCGGAACATTTATGCAGGCCGGAGATCGAGCACTACTCACCTGCATTGTATCAATAGCAGAGCATTACAGTTGCGATCGTGAGGAGAGACGTGCAAGGCCACAGAGATGCTAACAGTAGTTGATCATCTGATAGGGTGATGCAGAATTAGAGAGGAAGGGAGAAAGGGAGGGGATCCTCGGTTTCGGTCGGACCTTGGGCCACGAGATGACAGTTCAGGCGGTCGCTGGGCCGATAGAGCCGAGTATTCTGTCCGACGAGAGCTACCACCCGACGAACATCATCGCCCAGCCAATCGGCGACCACGTCTGACGCATCGTGCGCCACCTAACGGCCATTTCCGAACTACACAGCGCTAATAATTTGCTCGTCAACTCGTCAGCGTTCGCTGCGCCGACCCGGCGCGAGGTGGTCCCGGCGGCTGACGCGGCGCGTGACGTTTGTGACGCGACGCGTGACGCTCGTGCCGGCGCGGTGGCCAGCACGCTGTCGCGCGCGTCAGTGTCGATCGGGCCGGTTTTTGCGGCGCTTCTTCGTGCGGGCCGAGTCCGCCGGCTGTCGGCCGTCGAGGCGGCGATAATGGTTACGATGGCAGTAATGGCAGGGCTGACGCTGACTGGCCGACGCTCCCTCGCGATGCCGCCACGGGTCAGAGGTGCCGGTCAGCTGACTGTCGCCGGGGTCGGGGCTGCCAGCAGGAGTTGGAGATGCTGGTCATGTGTGAACTGGGTACCGCTGGGGTCGGAGGTACACACCATCAGGCTTCCGCTGGTCAAGTGTGAACTGAGTCCCACTGGGGTCGGAGGTACACACCACCAGGCTTCCGCTGGTTTGGTGTGGTCTGGATACTGCTGAGGTCAGGGGTACCACCAGGGGTCGGTTGGTCTGATGTGGGCCGGGTGCCGCTAGTCATTGGTACTGCCAGGGGCAAGTTGGTCAGGTGTGGACTGGATGCTGCTGAGGTCATGCGTACCACCAGGGGTCGGTTGGTCAGGTGTGAGTTGGATACTGCTGAGGTCAGGGGTACCACCAGGGGTCAGTTAGTCTGATGTGGACTGCGAGCGCCTACAGCCACCGCTATGCCTAATGCTGCGTTTGCGGTAAAAGGTGATGTCAGATACCTGCGAGGTACTCGGCCTCGACCACATTTTTTGCCATTTGCTTCTGCTACGTTGGTTATCGTATAGCTTTCCATCAGCAGATTACTCTGCACGGCTGGATCCTCTGTCCCTTCATAGAGCCGAATCATCACACCTTCCACGATCGATACCAGGTGGACTACCGATAAATATAACGAGACATGTAAATTATTGATGCTGGAACAATTGCACATTCTATCGCCGCCAACAATTATTCCCAGCGCCAAATACCCCTTGAAACATGTGTTTTTAATTCGTCCGCAACTGCCCATCAAACATTTGTCGGCTGGAAATAGTGCATTAAAATGCACACTAAGCAACAAACGTCTGGTGCTGGTGAACGACCAATTACACAGATCAGCTGACTCACAGACGCGCTGATTTGTTGGACAACCCAATAGGGGCTATCTTCGTGTTGTCGGACCTCAGCACAGCTCGCAGGCGCTTGACAAGTGGAGGATGTAAGGTCACCTTTAAGTCGATTACCTTTATGCGACGCCGAATTATTCAAATTTCCGAGAAGTTTTAGCATTAGTATTCGTACACACACACACACACACACACAAACACACACACACACACACACACACACACACACACACACACACACACACAGCATGTATATATATATATATATATATATATATATATATATATATATATATACATATATAGATATATATTTATATATATATATATACATATATATATATATATATATATATATATATATATATAGATATATATATATATATATATATATATATATATATATATATATATACGAATATGCTTACATGAAAGCATTCCTACTATACGTGGGTAAGCAAAAACATTAAGGTGGTATTCAACAGGAGTCTGAGTGCGGGTGACGAGTCACAAAATATCATTTTCACACCGCTGCGAAGCAAAATACAAATGCGAATCAGCTGCGCAGTTTATAAATGCAGCGCCTAAATCCTGCTGCACTGCCGGATCGGATGCAGGATACCAGCGACGTCCTTGTGACATCTCCCTCCCCGTCCACTCAGCCACTCCGTCGGTCGGGCTCTCAGCTCTACCAGGCTCTTAGCGGCATATGAGGCGGCTGCCGAACTCGACACGCGGCTCTGGCTTAGTGTATGGCTCAGCGAGGCGCTGCGCCCTGAGTGCGCGCGTCCTCGTCCACCGCGGATTTCCTTGGTTTCAAGGTCACTCCATCTGCGGGGAATTCCACGATAGCTGATGATCCAACGATTACTCATCCGCTGTGGATCACAGGATATACGACGAACATGTGGTTCAAGCTACTCACGTGTACCACTGGACTCCCTAGCCAATAAAGGTTGCGTTCGCTGAAAAGGAAGGCCCGTGTGCGGTTGGCTTTCTCAATAAGGAGGAATTTGAAATATACGAGATGTAGACGATACGAAACTTCTTGCCAGTGGCAGGTTCAAATGTCATTCCGGGTTAGATTTGTGTTCCTTTTCCCCACGTTTGGCCATGTATGATACATGCATTCGTACATAATACGACCGACACCTTTACCAAATATAGACCAGGCCACCATTTACTACCGTCAACGCGCCAATACCGATAGTGTTAATACGTGTAAACCATGGTA
The DNA here is from genome assembly GCA_034440615.1 of Ashinkailepas kermadecensis. Taxonomy (NCBI): domain Eukaryota; kingdom Metazoa; phylum Arthropoda; class Thecostraca; family Neolepadidae; genus Ashinkailepas; species Ashinkailepas kermadecensis. Next base: position 768,084 of record JAOTOM010005060.1, read on the forward strand.
CACCCACCAGCTGCAGTTCACTACTAGATCAACATGTCAGTTAAATTTTTTTGTCTGGATATTTCTTTTAGCCAGTTGGAGCGTTCCAGAACTTCGGCTTCACACCGGCTTTTATGCACTCCTGTTGCACCGAATGAGCCAACTTTGGCTTCACCGACTGGCAGAGGTGACCGGGTGGCGGATGGGCATGTCTCAGTGTCACCACGTTAGAAGAGCGCCCTGACAAGTCAGACCAAACCCGGGGGTACGTCTAGCGACAGTGTAACTCGGCGGGTCGACCTCCGTACGCTCGTTGGGCACGTTCAGCGGGCCAGGCTGGAGTTCGGCTGGCTTCCGGCCTGGTGCGTGATGTCGTCATCAGTGCCGCCCCAGGCGGTTCACATCCAGTCACAAAGCCACTCCTCATCTCTGACTTGACCTCCGCCCCATGTTGCCGGGCGGCGACCGCGTGAAGATTAATATAGATAATGAGAGGCTATCTGTTCGTCGGTTAGCGGATTTCGGATAGGTGTGCACCCCTATCGCTTGAACCGTTATTTGATCAGATTTAAAATGCTGAAAGTGCATGGGTGCATGGGCAGTCGCACCAGCTGGTTACTCTCGAAAACATTATCACCAACGGTGTTTGACTGTATTTTTGTGTCGAAGATCTCTGAACATCCAAGACCGAATTTTATCCAAGGCCTGTGATGTTGCAGCCGGCTGGAATTTCATGTAGATGAACTGTTGAATGGAAGAATTCGGAATTCTTAGATCGTCCACTTACATTCTCGGAGTTGTGCTATAATCTACAGGCTGTCGTGTTCATCTCGAGCCAGCACGACACGACGGGGAGGTGTTATCCGAGAACAAAACGGAACATATCGCACAAGCCACGCTGCATACCACACAATCCACGAAAAAAAAACGCTGCAAGGCAACAGCCAATAGTCTGGTTCTCTAACCCCCCCCCCCACACTCCCTCTCCCCAGGCTGGTGGAGCACAGGCCAGCGGAGCAGACTCACAGCCGCAGGTTCGCAGCCCGCAGCCCACTGGGCTGTGATTGGCTGTCATGAGCTGCACATGTTCTGCACATGTTCGCCGAACACCGTACCCGGCCCTCGTCAGACCCCGGTGCTCAGCAGAATGGTTGCCGACGGCGACGTGCGAAGACCCGAGGGCTGGCGGACGCGACCCACGCTGACCCACGTCCCAACGTCCCAACGTCCCAACGTCCCAACGCTGACCGGATGCCGCCGTCGGCAGACGCAGAGGGTCGACAGGAGGGGTGTCGGCGCCGGCCGGCCGCCCGTCCTCCCGGGACTTGTGCTGAAATCAGCCGCGTTTTACAATCGACTCGGCGGGCGCCGGCGCGGCGCAAGTCGTCAGGCAAATGGGGGTGGCCGTGGTCAATATGCAGCTCGGACGCAGCGCATTGGCTCATCACTAGAGGTGGCGAATTGCACTGGAGGTCACTAGAGGTGGTAAATTACACACATTTTGATACCGAAGTCCAAGGCCTGCCAGTTTGGTGTGATTAATCAAGGCTGGGGCCAGGTCGAAATGAACTGAAGCCCGGTCAAAAGACCAGTTTTTCGATGCATGTATTGACTATGTATATGGCATATGGTACAACTAGATATGCAAAAAGCATGCATGTGTTTTACAGATCAAGTAATAGCATCGTTTTTTGTTTTGTTTAATTAATGTCACATGGGCAGTTAACATCAGCTTGGCACAACTCGGTCACTCCCAGGGCACAATCTGAAAACGAGCCTGTTATCAACTTTCTTTGTGTATTGGCAGGCATTGCTAGCAACAACATGGTGGTTACAAACATTCCTTAAAACACAAATATTAATACCTACCCATTACTTGCCATCCTCAATTTACGGAAACCGCAAAATTAAGACTACATACCTTTGATACCTTCAGTGTTCACTAATCTGCACAATGCTGCGCCATGCATCTAATGACCACTACCAGATTCAGACATCCAAAGGAAAATATTCTTAGGCTGTAAGAAGTTGTGGTATTCTACATTTAAAGCAAGATAAATTGCCTGCCATACTATCGTGTGCTGGCGTGTTTTCATTTTCGCCCTGCACTCTTTGTTTCTCAAACATTTCTGTTGCATCCGTGAACTACCTGGCGTAACCAATGCATCAGGTATCCATTAATGTTTACCATACACGACAATAAAGTCGAAAAAGCACCAGTTTGTTCTTAATGCCAACTGACGCTCAATGTTCCCACCACAAGAAACGCATGGTCCACATTCAACATGGATGGCTGAAAAGACGGTGGAATTGAAACAGCTTCACGAATACGACTGTAGGCTGGTGATGTACTGCAGTTGTATATGGCATAAATGGTGAATTATGAAGACAGCTCTGCCATGCGATGCGATTGTGTGCGCATGAATTGAAATGATTTATGTGTGATTTGAATTTCCATTTACTTTCTTAGCCATAGTTCTGGCAAGCTACGTTCAAAGTTGCGGAAGTACCTTTCCCTCCCTTCATCTCATGACGTCGTATGATGGGATGTGGTTGGTCGTGCACAGTAGCGGCGCAGCCATAATTTTCTTAATGGGGGGCGACCAAAAAGAATGTCGTGAAGCAGAGAACGCTTTCAAGTCAAGTGTCAAGTACCAAAACCGGCACTTGACCAGCACTATTGTACTGTGTACTTGTTGCATAAAATGGATTAAAAAAAGACGGCAGAAGAGATAACGACCGAAAATATCACCTGCTTTTTTTTAGGCACTGACGCCCGTACGGAAACCTTGAATGGTGATGGCACTAATGAAAAGGAACTAACTATGGTGTTGTTGGTTTGGTTGTCAATAATTTCATGGATTGATGATGCAGTTTCAAGGTGTTTTTGCTGTCAATTTAATAATTAATGATCCTTCAGTCTTTGTGCTTGGTATCTTAGAACTAACACCAAATCCTTATCAAGGAGTATAGTACGAAGACACGAATACTAAAACGGCTTAACCACCCGCTGTAGGGCAGCCAATCTGGCCATATAATATGGGTTGCAGAATATGTAATTTGAAGTCGAATATTCAGTTTTGAATGGTGAATCGAATAGCAGAACGAAAAATATTGCATGTGGTGTGCATTGTGCTACAGATTTGTCAAATATGAAGTGATAAAACCTTGTTCATGGTTCAATTTTGCATTTTTTGTTGGGTTAAAAAGGTAAGAGTTCAGCTGCGCATCTTAAGCGATGCCTTGTTATGGAATTTGGTGTTAACTGCGGATGCCTGCCAGTGTAAAAAAAAACAATTGCCTTTTTAGAGAAGTCTGCTTTTTCCTTCCATTGTCATTAAGCGAATTTATAAAACAAATATATACATTGCTTATGCAGCCATGCTCAATACATGTATTGGCACATCATCTTAAAACAATGTGCAGAAATTATAGTCTTGTGCCATGTATTAGTCATGATAGCCTGGACCCAACTATCTTCTACTGTTCGACAGCTGGTGATGCCAACTGATATGTTGAGGCTCCAGTGCAGTTTCAAGTCCTTCTTTTGAAAGAAGCATACCATGAGTATGCTTCAGTTATCAACCAATGTCGCTGACGATCTGTTGTTTTCAGCAATTAGCATGCATATATCCTGTGAATATTTCAGGATTGACCATCAAGTTGTTCGATGCATACAAATAATGCTAGCCGAATGTTTAAATGGGCCTCACAGATTGCATGACAATTATCATCACTTTGTTTTGGTAATGTTTATGTTGAATTGCACCCCCACACACACACAATACCTATAATGAACTGACAGACCGGTTGAAAGTCATATACATACCGAAACTACCGGTGAAAGGCCCACCGATCCTGACTGGCCTTTCTGACCGGGCTTTCGATCCTTGCATTTGCCACCCCTAGTCAGCACGCATAAATACGACGGATTTGGCACCAGGAACATAACGGGGAGGCAAGACGAGAGGGGCCAGAACAAAACGCATCGTCATCCAATAGACAGGACCGGGGACGCAGCAAACTAGAACAACAGCGTATCTCGCCAATCAATAGACGGATCCAGAGGCGAAGCAAGAGGGGGAGTGGAGGGGGAGGGTGCCATACTGTGCGGCTCCATGACTTTTGTGGGGTACCTATACCTGAGATATGGACCTACTTCACGGTGGGCACGAATGCTATTTTACGCTACAGCTATAGAAGTACCCTACATGGGCGCTTGAGCGTAACACGGATTCAAACTTCTCAAATATGCTCCAATCCGCATTAGTATCAGCCAATTCAATCCCTACCAATGCCCATACCACATGGATAATTCCATCCGTAGTTCAGTCCGTTTCTGTAATAACGCTACGACCTGGCTGGTTGCAGTAATAAGCAGCACCTAAAATATGAAATATTTCACCTACCTATTAGGTAAGCTGGGTAGGTATTCACTTATCTGGGCTGTATGCACTACAGCATGCATTTTCAGATAACATGTCAGATTTACAAAAGTTTTCTCGACAAGTTGTGTAATTTGAACCAACTTCGTTGGTTCGTTATGATTCGTTCTTCACTTATATTCAGTGTTCCTCAACTGCATAGGCCATGCATAAACTGCCTGGCCTATGGATTAGACCCTTCCCACGGACTAGGATTGGGCCCTTCCCACGGACTGCCTTCGCACAGATTAGGACGTCTCAATGAAGAGCATGTGTCATGGGTGCATATGCAGCGTAACACCGACTAATGCCAATATGCTTATTACTCTGAAGTAGCAACTCTCCGTGACACTACTTATGATGCCAACTACCATGATTTTTTGTCTTTCAAATTTCATATGTAGTTCCGGCTTAAGGCTGGGTTGAACCGATTCCACCCATTCCAAGGATCCCTCACCGACTGGCTGAATGCAAAAGGATCCAGCCAATGTTTCCAAAGGATACCTGACCACATTCCTGACTGTTGGCAATTTCTGACTTGTCTCCGACTGCGTCAAATTGGAATATTATGGCACCGGCAGTTGATCGCGTTTGACATCTTCAAACGTAGTCGTACTCGCCAGCTCGGACTAACTGTTCGAACGCTCGCTTCTCACAGTTTTGATTGTTTCCCTCGCAACATCTCCGAAAGGCACATCTGCAATCACATGGAAAGGCAATCGGCGCTGGCTCATCGTATTGAACACAAACGCTCCAAGCCAATTTAAATCTCAATCGATCTCTGACCAAGTCTTGAGGCGCTCTGTCGACGGTACGTTAATGGGAACAACCTGTGACCAGCCACACCCGACCACTCCGCAGCCACGCGACGGACGGTCACCTGCAGGTCTCCCCCGTTCCCCGTCCGGCTCTGCGGCCATCCGCTGTGCTGACTGACACAAACGGCCTTGTTCCCCAGTGGAGCGAGAGGCGGACACCGCGTGTGGGATGACGGTGTCGTGAGGGTCTGTCGACCTGTGTTGACAAGATAAGCCGACCGGCGAGGGCGCGCCCGTCCTGTACAGTTCTCACGAGGATGGCCGACTCACGCGGAAACGGCTCCCCCCGCCCCAGTGGCGGTGTGCCAGTGGCGGTGGAGCTGCTCGGGGTGGAAGGACGGAGAGAAGCTGCGGGAGGAAGATACTGTGGGGGTGGACGTGCTGTTGAGATGGGGCGGCTGTGGGCATGCAGCTCTTGTGGAGACGGAGAGGTTGTGGCTTATGGGTATGAAAAGGCTGAATGGAGAGGCTGTGGAATGAAGGTCCTTTGAGGACATATACATTGTGAGGATGGAGATGCGGTGAGGATGGAGACCTCTTGCAGACAGGGAAAGTGCGGAGATGGAGGTGCTGTGGAGGACAGGCGGTGTAGAAACTGACCATATAAAGGTTGTGGAGATGGAGTCGCTGTGGAGAGGGACAGGCTATGGGATGGAGATGCTGTGGTGATGGCAAGGCTGGGGAGAGCCTGCGGGGATAAAATGGCCGAATGGAGAGCCTGCGCGGATAAAATGGCCGAATGAAAAGGCTGCGTAGATAAAAAGTCCGAATGGAGGGATTGCGGAGTGGGGATCATGTGAACCCGGATAAATTGTGGGATGGGCATGCTGTGCAGAAGGAAATGATGTGGAAAGGCCGTTGGTATGGAGGGATGTGGGGTTGGAGAGTCTGTGGTGATGGAGAGGCGGTGGTGATGGAGAGGTTGTGGAGATGGAGAGCCGGTAGTGATGGAGAGGTTGTGGAGATGGAGAAGCTGTGGAAATGAGAGGCTTTGCGGTGGAGAACACGCGGATATGAACAGGTTACGGAGATGGATAGCTACGTGGATGGTGAGGTTGTGAAATGGAGAGGTTATGCAATGGTGAAAATATGTGACGGAGAAGCTGCGAGAATGGAAAAAGGAGAGCGACTGTGTAGGCAGAGGAAGCTCGAGAGCTTGCAACGGTTGTTGAAGGGGAATGTATATATTGATGTGAAGCTGTTCATATACGCACTGACCATGGTGAACTGTTAAGCTGTTGGAAAACGTATAGATGACGCATGGAGAGCGAAAAAGCTATGGAGGTGCGAGTCTGCTACGAAAGGAAAAGCTGAGAGATTTTACAGAATATTGAGGCTCTGGAAGAACTGGAGTCTGATGGGAACGAAAACATCGGTAGCAGCAAGCTGCTGAGAATGCTATATTGCAACTTTAGACTGCAAGGATATGCATACGAATGGCTTCAATACACAACGGAGTCAAGGTAAGGAAATAAACTGACACACACACACACACACACACACACACATATATATATATATATATATTGTTAACCAATTAGCAGACGACCAAATCTCACAAGTTTCAGCAAAAATTTGATCTTTCTCTCGGATCTCAGCATGTCAAAGAATTTAAAAGGTCAGAGCAAGGTCCAGACGACCATCTTCCTGTCTGCCGACAGGGATAAAGCACACCCGGTGAAGACATACAGAAAGATGCCGGGTGCTTCATTTCAAGCATTCGTTTCAATTCATGTCATTTCATACATTCGACATACATGCGTGAGTGTTCAAGAATATTACAGCGATGTCCGTAGTTGAACACACGCACCGCAGCGTCTTGCCTCCTGCCGTCTGTCTCTGCACTGCTCCTCCCCTCGGCTCACTCCCCTCCAGCAGCCAGACCTGTCAGTATGGCAGCGCCGATAGATCCAAAGAGCGGCATCCAGACCAGCTTCCCGCACGGCGGTCATGGTCGGAATGACTTCACGCGAATGATGAACATCTCCAACGTGAACTGGGCACCAGCAGCTACACCTCCGACAACGGTACCCGCGACATCTCCACGTAGATGGACCGGTCCGCTTGTTTGAGTAGATAAGCTCCTCAACTAAGCCACTTGGGAAAAAATGGAGGTGACAAGGCCTTGTGGCACAGCTTATCAAGCCAATCTAAATTGTGCCACCGAGGTGTTAAGAGTGAAGTTCCCACGTTCGAATATTGCTGCCCTGTTATTTCACGCTGGTTTGATATGCAGTGAACACACATTGATGTGATTTAGCTTTGAGCAGGGAGCCCTTCTCTGGAAATTGTTTTATTTTATGTGGGATGAAGGAGACAATGCTTTCTGGCATCAGGGTGGCCTGGTGGAGGACGTGTGTTGCGTGATGGAGTATGCTCCTGTCATCTGTTATGATACAACCAACTTTAGTTGGTGACTTTTCTCGTCACAGTGCGACAAGCCATGCTTGGCAAAAACATATTCATCTCACGTGGGTTATTTAGTGGTCATGTTGAAAACTATTGTACATACTAAGAGCAAAATATTCAAGAGCTCTTTGCAATCAATGGGATATATCCGGACATTATCACAAATAACGCCTGAGAGATTAAGACCACTGTTTTATCCATTAGTATTTCCTGCAAGCTGAAATTTTGACTGATCCAAATATTCTACATATTTACTTCACAACCAATAACCTAAAGCCATCCTGCCTCCAACGCCGTTTAGAAGCGTAGTTGCCACCGCTTGCTTAAGGTGGAAGTTATGCCTCCCAAGAGCAGGGACTCAATACCTGCACTTATCTCCACTCCACAAGTTAAGAGAGAGAGAGAGAGAGAGAGAGAGAGAGAGAGAGAGAGAGAGAGAGAGAGAGAGAGAGAGAGAGAGAGAGAGAGAGAGAGAGAGAGAGAGAGAGAGAGAGAGAGAGAGAGAGAGAGAGAGAGAGAGAGAGAGAGAGAGAGAGAGAGAGAGAGGGGAGAGAGAGAGAGAGAGAGAGAGAGAGAGAGAGAGAGAGAGAGAGAGAGAGAGAGAGAGAGAGAGAGAGGGCGAGACTACGTTAATTTTCGCATGACACTGCTTCAGAATCATGCAGCTCGTGTGTATGTGATCAGCAATAATAACCTTAAACAATGCAGGGGCTACATGGCAGGACCACCCAGAGCAGTATTACGGAGAGAATAATGGTAACGTGTGATAATGTTGGAGGGAATTCCAGAAAAGGCCATGACATGGAATAAAAGCTGAAAACTGGGAAGAAAGGAAAAATGACAAGGTTTCCAGGAATTACCAGGATTGCGTAACCAACAATTTGCGTTTCCTCGATTTTCACACCGCGCATGCAGTGAAAACCCATTTATGCCCACTGGGATGTCAATCACTTCGGAACGGATCGGGCCCTCCTTCCCCAACATCTGGGTGCTACATTGGACAGCTCCACACGTTAATGAGTTGTGCGCATCGACCCAGGTCGTCATGCATGTCAATCGATGACCTGCGAAGTCGAGAACCCTACTCGAATGGTTGTGGGTTATGTTCTCTGCCGATTCACCTTCCAGCAGTGGTCCGAGGTGGACGGGCGGCGGCAAGTGATGTTGTTTTAGAGATTATATGTGATTTAACCAGGATTAAGTTATCAAGTTAAAACTCGAACGGCGAGGCGAAGGACCGCACAGCTGGGTGGTCGCAAACACGAGGGGTGAGGATGCCTTATCTGGAGGGGGAGCTCACGGGAAGGACGGACGCCGGACCGCGCAGTCTGGTGACACGCGCGGAGGACGTCGGACAGTGCACGTCACCAGAGAGCGACGTCTCTCCCCCGCCCACCCACGCCATCATGCTTCACACCGACTCTGTCGGCCGCCATTGCAGCCTTGAGCCTGCTTCGGCATGTCGCGAACTGGTCGCGGCGCGGGCGGAGGATCTAACGTCTAACTGCACAGACGACTTAGACACCGCCACCGCGCGATAAGGCTATCCGCGCCGCGGCAAGGGATCGGCCAAATAATAGCCAAATAATATGTATGTAGTAAATGTAGGGTATTGTGACCGAAGCGGTCCGACAGCAACAACGAAGTGAGGTTTTAATTCATCGTTTGTAAGCCAAGCTGCAGGCGGAACATTTCTCTTCCATCTGCGGATATGGTTAATCGGAAAATGTCCATCAGCCTCTGTTAATCGTTTTGGTAGCCGGTAATTACCTTCAGAACATTATTATGAAATTACACCATCTCCTTTCCCAGCTACATGCTAGTCTTGAAGCTTTCGAACCACACACGATGATCCTGAAGTCTCTTAGCTTCAGTCTACACTCCTGACGCATCCCATCGGGATGCTAATTCTGAAGTCTCCCGGCGCGACTAGTTCTGAGAACACCCAACGTCAGACCAGATCTACATTTTCCCAGCTCGACTGGTTCTGAAGACACACAGCGTCAGACTAGCTCTAAATTATCACAGCGCGACTAGTTCTGAGCACACCCATCGGCAGGCTAGTTCCGAAGTCTCCCGGCGCAGACCAGTTCTGAGGTCTCCCAAACGCAGACGACTATCGAGCCGAGGCCAGCCGGCCACTGACAGTTCCGCACGGCCATGGGTCGCCCGCCGGCGGGAGCAGCGCGGGACCGGCCCGGTGTCCGAGCGCCGGTGATGGGTCTGTGACAGGCCGGTGGGCAGCGGCCGACGGCGCCTGATCGACTGCCTGTGGGAGAGAGATTGCCGCACCGCTGTCGTCGCTACCGATGAGCTTCCGCCGTACTCGACGACCGGCCCCCGGCAGCTGGACTCTCCGACCGGCCCCGCCAGCTGGACTCTCCGCGCGCGCAGAGGTGATTGAGAGCCGGGGCACCGCCGGGAGCCGGAGCGCGGCTGTCAGTACCGTGGATGATGTAGAACTGGACCACAAATTGGTGGGACTTTGCGGCCGATTTCGGTGGCATCACGCGGGCTGCAGCAATCAGTGCGAAAATGGGCGGTTGGGCAATTCAAGGTTGACATATTGGCGCAAACGTAAGCTCTGGAAACAGGTTTTTTAAACCCCATTTCCGCGGGAGCGTACTAAACAAGACATCCGTCGAGGTACATTATATTCCTATTGCCAAACCTGGTGTATCTCTGAATATGACTGGCAGTATAGTAGCATGCCGAATATATCGAACCTGTATGAATCCTGCAGGATCTCCAAAATACACCGAGCAAATATATTCTTTGCTCTGGGCATAATCTCTAAAGTTAAGCGCAAAAGGTGGTCAGCATTGTCACGCAATCGATAAGTGGTAAGATTCTGCATCTCAATGAGTGCAAGCAGTAGCGCAGTCAAGGGACACTGGGCCTGACCACCCGTTAGACTGCCTAGATTTTGAGAAAATCTCACATTCATGCGGTTTTCGCCTATAAATTTTGCAGATTTCTCAACCTTGTTCGGGCCCCCTAAAATGTTCTGGTTGCGCACCTAGGTACAAGACTCTTTTTGTGTCAGTTTTTTCCTTTTAGTGAAATGCAATCTTTTACTTAGCATGATTTATTTACGAAAATAGCATGAAGCAATCTACTCACCTTAAAACATAAATAGAGCCCGATTAACACAAGCTATACTTCGGCAACGTTTCTTGTTCAACAGTAGACATCTTTGCTTCGTTTAGCAAACCCAAATATCACACCAAGCCAACCGCGTGATTAAATACAGTGACCCGATTTAATTCCACCATTAAGTAAGCACATGTATTAAATCAAAGTACATTTCAAGTATAAATACCGTTCCTCAAAGCCCAATATTTGTGGCTCGCCATTGGGAACCACCATTGGTGTCGCTATGGGTTTGCAATATGCGGGACGAGAGGGTTTTTGTGCCAACATGTAGGTGCAATCTAAAATTTCACGACGTTAGGTGGAGTGTGGGGGACGCGTCCCCCAGTCCCGTGGGGCAACGCAGCGTATGGCAATAGCCTTAGATAATGTGTATCACCGGAGTGAAGAATATCCTGTGAAGGTTTAATGCAAAAAAGCACGCGCCATGAAAAGTTCTTAATCAGAGGCGTTGCAAGAGTGTCCGACAAGCGATACTATGAGCCTTCCCGACGGACAGCAGATCTCTGGTCAATTTCCCAGATGCAGACACCGTGCACATAAGCATTATAAGCAAGGGTGCTCCTCGTCAAAGACGCACCACTTTGAATCTTCGCATTGTAGTATTATATAATCAGCTGACTGGCACAAGACGATGACTGCCTTTTATTTGTCTTGCATGTCCTCGTTGCCTATCATTTTGTGCAACGAAAACAGCTTTAATTACAATTGGTAATGCTTGGTCTTCCTTAAATCTGGCTGTTCAATTTGTATCTCATTTTTTTCTTCAAAACTGGACAATATGATCACCGCAAAACTGAGCGAACTATTCTGATGTTTGCTCTTGTGCCAACTGGAATAGCTCGAGCTGACACGACTTGGCAAGCTGCCACCTCGTGTACCAGTGGAAGTACCCTCCAGTGTGCAGGGCTGCAATCACCAAGATCCAGAGAGAACACCAAGTTCGTGCATTCAGCCATGGTCGGGACGCCTTTTTTTGCAGTACCTAGGTGGGGATGTCGCCTGGGGTTTTGCATTCATGCGTTGTACTCGGATTTATCGTTGCTTACAAGGGATATTTGGGATGTTGCTTTCGAGTATAATTTTGGAAGGCCCACCCACGTTGCATTGCGTGCGCTCTGAAGCAGAACCATCAATTGGCAGAGCAGCATTGACAACGAGGTAAGCATGTGCCGTAAGTCACGTCACAATATGTGAAGCAGAACCATCAATTGGCAGAGCAGCATCGACAACGAGGTAGGCATGTGCCGTAAGTCACGTCACAATATGTGAAGCAGAACCATCAATTGGCAGAGCAGCATCGACAACGAGGTAGGCATGTGCCGTAGTCACGTCACAATATGTGAGCAGAACCATCAATTGGCAGAGCAGCATCGACAACAGGTAGGCATGTGCCGTAAGTCACGTCACAATATGTGAAGCAGAACCATCAATTGGCAGAGCAGCATCGACAACGAGGTAGGCATGTGCCGTAAGTCACGTCACAATATGTGAAGCAGAACCATCAATTGGCAGAGCAGCATTGACAACGAGGTAGGCATTGCCGTAAGTCACGTCACAATATGTGAAGCAGAACCATCAATTGGCAGAGCAGCATTGACAACGAGGTAGGCATGTGCCGTAAGTCACGTCACAATATGTGAAGCAGAACCATCAATTGGCGAGCAGCATCGACAACGAGGTAAGCATGTGCCGTAAGTCACGTCACAATATGTGAAGCAGAACCATCAATTGGCAGAGCAGCATCGACAACGAGGTAGGCATGTGCCGTAAGTCACGTCACAATATGTGAAGCAGAACCATCAATTGGCAGAGCAGCATCGACAACGAGGTAGGCATGTGCCGTAAGTCACGTCACAATATGTGCTCAAACAAGTCATCTATATTCCAGAATCGGCCAATGGTGACTTCTCTATCACCAACAATGCCGTCAATATCACTGCAGAGCGACCGACACATGCCGCGATACGACGGGCACCACGCCAAGCCGAAAGCACCCACGCGTCACACACACACACACACACATACACACACACACACACTGACGCTGGGGGCACTGAGAGTACCCTGGCACCCTTACCGTCATGGAAAGGTAGCGCCCTTATCATAAAAATACTCCTCTACGGCGGGTTTTGACGGCACCCCCCCCTATCCCCGCTCAACGGATGCTTTAGTCATAGTTGCACTCTCAGAGAAAAAGATGCCCACTCAGAGAAAAAGCATCCTCCTGAGAGAAAAGGGCGCCCATCCAGTATTCTCGGGTGCAATCCCCGCTCCCACCTCCCGATCCGTTCGACGAATTGTTCAGCCGAAGGCTGAACAATTCGTGAGGATAATTCCAGGAACTTTCACAGTTGTGCCTCAACAGGTGAGTGACACCCCGCCACATGAAGTTCCTGGGCACGGCCCTGGCACACACACACACGCACGTACGCTTACCCACACACATACACATGCATATACACACACACTCTTTCTATTTTTATCTTCCTTCGCCTTCTTTTTTCTCCTTTTTCTATCACTCTCACTCTCACTCTCACGTTCACTCTCACGTTCACTCTCACGTTCACTCCCACTCCCACTCCCACTCCCACTCCAACTCCCACTCCCACTCCCACTCCCACTCCCACTCCCACTCACACTCACACTCACACTCACACTCACACTCACACTCACACTCACACTCACACTCACACTCACACTCACACTCACACTCACACTCACACTCACACTCACATTCTCTCTCTCTCTCTCTCTCTCTCTTTTTTCTTCTTTCTCGCCCTCTTCCCTCTCTCTCTCTCTCTCTCTCTCTCTCTCTCTCTCTCTCTCTCTCTCTCTCTCTCTCTCTCTCTCTCTCTCTCTCTCTCTCTCTCTCTCTCTCTCTCTCTCTCTCTCTGTCGAATAAATATCGCCAAGCCGAGCCGGTGAAGGTACACACAGGGCGCCGCTCAGCGCCGGCCCGCACAACTGCATTGAGCGACGACCCAGCGTCACAGCGGCCAACACGACCGGACACCGCCGGGCCGCTCCGTCCGATGGCGAGCAGTTCAAGCCTGACCGGGCAGTTCGGCCGGCGAGCTTCGAGGCGATCCGACCGTGCCCAGTCTGGCCACGCCACGTCCACGTCCACGTCCACGTCCACGTCCACGTCCGGTGTACCACAGAGCTGCCGTGGTGCAGCCGCCGATATTTGGGGGGCGGGCCAGTCGCCGCCGATCCATTTTACATTAGATCGCCTCCCAGCGCGCAGATAAATAAGTCGTCGGCCGGACGTGACTGGCTGGTCTGTTTTAGAAGTGATCTTTCCGGCGAAGGGGGACGGATTCCCATTAGGCGAGATGGATACCGCGATAACGTCGTTGTCACTCGACGGCTCTGAAATTGCTGGTGAGCTAGGACCGAACATTGACGTTCCTTCCCGGCGGACCAGACACCATAAGGCGCCATAATCCCAACTGCCCGGCATCACTATCCTTGATGTTCAAGGAAGTGGGGCGAAGTATGTACAGTGCAAGGATGCACTTGCTGTCCAGGCGAAGGAGCTTCATCTCCCAACCGAAAAGTTGTGGGCTCAAATTCCACCTGTCGCTACTTTTCGCTCGTGACCAACAAGAGTGAGAGATTGTCAACGCTACATGACTAAAGCAGCCGATGCATCTCAAGGCGAAGAACCAATCCACCTCGTCCAGGAACCAATATAAACCTATTTTACGATACAGATGCTATGCTGTGGAGAGTCTATCACCTCTTTGCCTATTGAAGCATGCATGTGGTGCTTGTTAGACACCACCTTTGTGCCTGGCTTTGCTGCGAGCTGTTGACTACTGTGACGAATACTGATGTGCTATCTGAATTATCGAATTCAGTGCAGCATCCTCATGCCCCACAGGTTTCTCCGCTCTTAGATGTACATCACAACACAGGGGATAGTTAGCTGGCTTCTGCACCATCACACGCTGAATGTGACGTTGACGGAACAATCGCAAATACTTATAGCTTTTTGTGACATGCCACAATGCATGAGATGAGCAGCAATGTTGGTCCATACGCAGAACAAAATATCGCCATCAAACTGTTTTTTTGTCTCGTGTTGTGTAATGCAACCGTTGCTTGACCTATCCAAATTCTAGCAGTATCTACAATACGTTTCAAGTTCTTAGCACGTCGCAATCAGTCACGCGACACGGGATGTCATCCACACCAGTGTCGCACGCACGGGTGTCGCAAGGATACTGTTTCGGTCGGAATCGACCGCGCGACACGGGATGTCAGCCAGTGTCGCACGCACGAGTGTCGCAAGGATACTGTTTCGGTCGGAATCGACCGCGCGACACGGGATGTCAGCCAGTGTCGCACGCACGAGTGTCGCAAGGATACTGTTTCGGTCGGAATCGACCGCGCGACACGGGATGTCAGCCAGTGTCGCACGCACGGGTGTCGCAAGGGTTCCGTACCGCATGCATCAGCTCCAGGTGCTGTCGGCCGCCGTCGGCGCCGACTATAGAGTCTTCCGCCATGCGACATGGGATGAAGTTCATGCAGGCATTGCCGGCCGAGTGTCGACGACTGCTCCCCTCCTTCTGATGTGTGGATGATGTACGTGCTGGAGGCGTGGTGGCTGTTGGCGGCGGAGAGTCGTGAAGTTGCTGAGGAGTGTCGAAAACTGCTCCCTTCCCTCTGAGGTGTGGATGATGTACGTGTCGGAGGTCTGGTGGCTGTTGGCAGCGGAGAGTCGTGAAGTCCCTGAGGAGTGTCGACGACTGCTCCCCTCCCTCTGAGGTGTGGATGATGTACGTGACGGAGGCGTGGTGGGTGTTGGCGGCGGAGAGTCGTGAAATCGCTGAGGAGTGTCGACGACTGCTCCCCTCCCTCTGAGGTGTGGATGATGTACGTGACGGAGGCGTGGTGGCTGTTGGCGGCGGAGAGTCGTGAAGTCGCTGAGGAGTGTCGACGACTGCTCCCCTCCCTGGTGTGGATGTACGACGGAGGGTGGGGCTGTTGGCGGCAGAAAGTCGTGAAGTCGCTGAGGAGTGTCGACAACTGCTCCCTTCCCTCTGAGGTGTGGATGATGTACGTGACGGAGGCATGGTAGGTGTTGGCGGCGGAGAGTCGTGAAGTCGCTGAGGAGTGTCGACGACGGTGGACAACCATTGTCCACTGTGGACAGCCATTGTCCACTGTGGACAGCCACTCCGCTCTGATCAGAGACACATTGAGTTTACGTCGGCAGCCGGGCAATGGCGTGAATGTCGTGAGGAAAGAATCACACCCTATATCTTCTGTATGTGTCGCGTGGCTTACACTCGCACATTAATGACATTATACGCGGCTGTGGTCTAGAGTCTCTGACAAAGCGACGTGTGCAAATCCAACAAGCACGGAAATAAGATTTCGCCATATCAGACAGCATTGAACACAACTAATCCATGTGTGATGATATCTCACCACTGAACCCGAGAAGATGTGAGTGATATCGTGAGACAAGCAGGTTGCCAATTTACGAGTTACACCCCTACTTTGAAGGTTATCATCAGCCATCTAATGGCTAAGTCGATCGAAGCCGCCCAAAACAACCACGAGCAATCGCAACGTGACGCACGGTCATGTAACACCGCTAACTGCCGCCCATCCAACACTGTTTCCGCGCATCAGCAGCAGCAGCAACACCATTGCGCAGTGAACGTGCATAATGGTCAGGCGGATTCAGCGCTGTGCTGGGGGCCCAGCCGTGCCCGAGCCGTCGCGCAGCCATCAAGGACGCCGGGCAACCGGGAACAGTCGCGCAACTATCGAGGACGCCGGGCAACCGGGAACAGTCGCGCAGGTAACGAGGACGCCGGACAACTGGGAACAGTCGCACAGCTAACGAGGACGCCGGACAACTGGGAACAGTCGCACAGCTAACGAGGACGCCGGGCAACTGGGAACGGCGATCAGAGTACAGAATAACCGCCGGCTTGCCGCCGGAGCTGTTGCAGGGTCGATCGTGGCCATTTGTGCCTGCCATCGACACAAATGGCCATTTGTGCCTGCCGCGGGCGCGGCTGGCGCACCATCGACACAAATGGCCATTTGTGCCTGCCATCGACACAAATGGCCATTTGTGCCTGCCGCAGGCGCGGCTGGCGCACCATCGACACCGGCGTCACCGGCCGCCGCCGTCGTCGACGCCGACGACAGCGCGGCATCGGCTGGCGGAGGCGACGCGTCGGAGTCGACGGCGACGAGCGCGCGTCCGCAGTCGAGCCCTTCTTCCGTTCCATTTACCTCGGAATTGTCTGAAGTGGCGGCGCGCGAAAATACATCGTTCGCGACGTGTCGTCCTGTCGCCGCCGATCGACCGCATTCCAATCGGCTGTCGAGCCCACCTCGTCTGGCGCTTCGCCGCCCGCCTGACGAGCCGCGCACACGGGCGACCCGTCCCGTGACGCGACTCCGGAGCACCCGGCCGGGGAACACCGGTCGGCTCCACTCATCAGGAGCACCGCGCTACCAGGAGCATCAGGAACACCGGGATACGCCCAGTGCGTCCGACACGCGAACGCCACCGGTTGACCACCTACCGAATCAATAGAGCGCTCAATTTGTGGCTGCGGTGACGTTCAGTGAGATGGATGGCCGTAGTTGAGGTCTAAAGCCTGTCGGGCTCAATGGCATTGGCTTTAGCCGAGTGTGCTGGCAGCATTATTTACCGCCTGCTGGCGTATCGAAAACGCCGAAACGCAAAACGCTGAAACGCACGCAATGGGTTCAGCCTAGACTGTAAATTGCATTGAATTATGTACTTCTTCATGGCTCAGACTTTCTATTTTATTCGCGATGTAGTCCGAAAACCGCGTTGCGAAGTTGGGTGGACTGGGTGTTCCAATCACACCAACAGCTCAAGTCCATCTTCGGATGCTACTCATTCAATCGAGTTCTGTTGCATGCGCGTCATCCATGCACACTGGCGTCCTGCAGTAGCGGCGACACCCAGCCGGGGGGCATGGCGGCCCTCCGCTCCTAACCGGAGTTAGAAACGGGCCGCCCGATTGTCCAACCCCGGCCCAGCCCACACCTGTACCCATTAGACCCGAGCCCACTCCCGCACCAATGAGACCGAGCCCTATCCGTACTCGTGAGCCCCGAGCCCTGGCCGGACCTGTGAGCCCCGAGCCCTGCCCGGGCCCATGAGGCCCGAGCTCTACCCGGACCCGTGAGCCCCGAGCCCTATCTCTACCCATGAGGCCCGAGCACTTTCCATGAGGCATGATCCTTACCCGTACCCGTGAGCCCCGAGCCCCACCCGTACCCTTAGGGCCTGAGGAATATCCGGACCCGTCAATTTTGTTACGGATGTAGCCTGTATCCAGCCGGGCCAGGTCATGACCTGCAGGATAATTGTAGCAGCTTGAGGAGATCATGGTAAGTTTGTGCATCTTTCTGTTAGCTAATGTCTTTGGCCAATGGTCTGGTTCAGTAATGTTTGCAACTCATGCATTAATAGCATTAGCTTGGGAATTTCTCTTTGTTCATTTTCATAACACAGAAATTACTCGTTTCTTTCAGGAGATCTACATAGGTGATGTTGCGGATGTAGTAATCCATCCAAACAGGTGGATAGATTAAGCAGATCTTACTTAATGCCTATCTATTGCGAGTGACATAAAAGCAGATATCACAACCTATGAAACGGTTAAAAATAACTATCCCATTTACATTTGTTTGTTTCTAGCCGAGCCAAACCCAACCAAAGCGTCTTACTCGTATCGTGTCAGGAGCACTTTTCGTACATTCATGGGTACTTCATAAGCAAGACGTGATGCCTGCTCAAATCTCCTTCAAGTGGACGGGCTCAGTTCCAATCCTGCAGGTCCCCTTCCTGTTAATCGTCTAGCCCGAGTGTGTTAGACCAGCTTGATGTGATCAATGCTTTGAACACGCAGGATGTAGACATGACGTTGGCGCTTATGTGACCTTCGACGTGGCACTAATTCGACTGATCATCGTTCCAGCACCACCTTAGCCGCAGCTTACGACAGATTTCGCTCCTTCGCGCAGGTCCAGGAGCAGGATAGAGCGAACTGATCTGGCATAATGAGAAGCATAAACTAGCACATTCATGTAATTATAATTCTGCTTACGGTCTCGCCAAGCAACTATGTTTTCTTGATGGTGCTTTTGAAATCAGAAAAAAAACAAACTAAGAGTCCAAACACTAGCTTCTATCGATCGGCTTCCCGGTCTCTTCACTCACATCTACGAGTTCAAAGTTTTCTGCGACATGAATGGGAACAAATTGCTGCTGCAAGCGTGGCTCATTTGGCTCAAGTTCAAGAAGACGTCTTCTGCTCTGTGTTGCAATGTCAATTATGTGTGGCCTGCATTAAGTAGGAGTTAATATCATCTCGTTCCCAGGATCTTAAGTTCCGGAAAATGATGTCTTACAAGAGTTGCTTGGTATTATTTAAACTTTGCTGCAGAAAAACGACCCGATGAGTTTGTAGCTAGGTATCCACCGAGGTAAAAACTACGCAGGCCTACCTATATGCGTTCAGGTGAGAATGTAAATATGCAGGTGTAAGGTAAGCAAACCTTGCCCACAGACCTTTCGCTATGCTTGTGAATGTTGATTACTGAGCAGGCCCACATACATTATTGGTTCAAGTTAGGTGCAAGGTAGACCTACCTACCTGCTTGCCTATCTTACGTTCATAGGTTATGAAGACATGCAGAGTATATTTCATGCATCATGGATTACATCATGAAGCTGAATGCATGATAGCATATGAGCAGATGACTCGCACGTAAAATTCAGCCATAAATTGTTCTTCTAACGATGTGTTTGTTTAGCTGAATGCAACCCCACATAATATACCTGCCCAAATTCCATTATCCCAGTGGTACTATTCAAAAGCTTAGGATTTCGCTTACAAGCATACAAGACGTATGTTCGTATATTGCCAATTATACACTCTGCGTGCATTGCGGTCTACGCGGTTGTGCTGTTGTGAATCATGAATGAAAATGCACGGAAACATTAGATAGCATTGAAAAATGTCTTATTTTATGAATATTCTGCGGTATTTCTTTCATGTGTTAAGCTTGAACAATGTTATGACTTTGTGTTGATGTTAATTATCATTGATGTAAAATTTGTGGTTATTACAGAGAACCTTGACTAATTTGAATAAACCATGCAATCTTCAAATGAGGACAGAATCCAGTAGAAGCAAACACAATGGAAAATCAGGCCCCAAACTCGTTCATTTGCGTAAAATGTGAGCCCGGTCCTACCCATACCCTGACCAGCCCTCAACCCGTAGGGCCCTAATCCCGTTAGAACCTAAACTTGTAAGGCCCTCAGTCCGTAATTTCATAAACATGCAAGGTCCTAAGCCCGTAAGATCCTAAACCCTTACGTCTCTTAGTCCGTAAGGTCCAAAGCCCATAATACTCTAAGCCCTTAAGGCCCGAATCCCGTAAGGTCTAAGCCCGTAAGGTCTAAGCCCGTAAGACCTGCTCGGACCAATTAGAACCCTGCCCAAAACCGAGTACGTCGACTCACAATCCATGCCGGAGCGTGTCGCCGTCGACGCCCCTTTACCCCCCATCCAACACCCTGCCCCAGCTGACGGATGAATGTGTCGATCGGACCTACACCGCGCACCCGGCCGCCGACGACCCGTCGCAGTCGGCTTCTGTCGCCCACGTCGACGGCGACGACGAAGACGCCGCCAGCCGCTGCAGCTCGATAGCAAAAACAAACCTCGATTCGCGATCAGTCGGCGGAAGCCGAGGTCCCAACAGGAGTCAAATTACGCTCTCGGGGAGCCGGCCGGACAGCGACCGGCGGCTCCGCCAGTAACGTGGCGATGGCTCTACGTTAGTCGCCCGGGTCGATACCGCCGGCGACCGGCTCTGGTCGGCCTAATCTCCAGTCTCCGGCAGGCCTGGTCTCCCGTCTCTGGCCAGGCTAGCCTTCGGCCTCTGGTCATCTTAGTGGTCTATATCTGACCACCCTGGCATTCTGCCTCCTACCGCACTGGTCTCCTATTTCTGGTGGCCCTGACCATCCCGATCGTCTGTCCCATACAGCTCTGGTCCCATGTCTCGAGCACACGGTGCATTGTAGTCGGCAAGACACATGGAGTAGTTTCTTTCCGGTTAATTGCAAGCCTATCAGTGGAATTGCAGTTATAAACTATTTCTCTCCCAACAGTCCTTCGTCTGTGGTCTGGGAAAGTTTGTCTCCGACACCGGAATGTTATGGGGTCGATTCTTGACTGCCTTTTGACTCCAACACGCATTGGTAGACATCGACAATTTAAGTTGGGTTTCACGCCATTAACATCACTAATTTACACAATTAATTAACGCAAAACGGAAACTGTGCGATAGTTGGTAGGCTCCTGTCTCTTGCTCACAGCACAGCACTTGACGACAGCATCTTGACACAGCATTTTGTGCTGTGTGTGGCCTGCAATCTCTGCAAGCCAGCATATTTGGAAGAACTCTATTTATAGCATCACCTGTGGACTTGCACCGCCTCGCTTCTGTGTTCCAATTTGCTGCTCAACAAATGGTTCGCATTCGCAAACAGTCATTGGTGCACATGGCCAACCGTGAGTGGCGCCAACAGCGCTAGTGGCATCACAGCGCCAACCGTGAGTGGCGCCAACAGCGCTAGTGGTGCCACAGCGCCAACCGTGAGTGGCGCCAACAGCGCTAGTGGCACTACACAACCGTGAGTGGCGCCAACAGCGCTAGTGGTGCCACAGCGCCAACCGTGAGTGGCGCCAACAGCGCTAGTGGTGCCACACCGCCAACCGTGAGTGGCGCCAACAGCGCTAGTGGTGCCACAGCGCGAACCGTGAGTGGCGCCAACAGCGCTAGTGGCATCACAGCGCCAACCGTGAGTGGCGCCAACAGCGCTAGTGGTGCCACAGCGCCAACCGTGAGTGGCGCCAACAGCGCTAGTGGCATCACAGCGCCAACCGTGAGTGGCGCCAACAGCGCTAGTGGTGCCACAGCGTCAACCGTGAGTGGCGCCACACAGCGCCATAGTGGGCTGTGGTGCCACAGCGCCAACCGTGAGTGGCGCCAACAGCGCTAGTGGTGCCACAGCGCCAACCGTGAGTGGCGCCAACAGCGCTAGTGGTGCCACAGCGCCAACCGTGGGTGCGCTGTCCTCCACGACGCAGCACACGAACGCCCCCTGTGATAAATGTCACGATATTCTGTTCGGTCACGGCCTCTGCCACTGCAGTGTTCTCTCTCCCCATGTCTCTGTCTCTGTCTCTGTCTCTGTCTCTGTCTCTGTCTCTGTATCTGTCTCTGTATCTGTATCTGTCTCGATAACGATCGATGCCCTCTCGATAACAATCGATGTCGGAAATGACCGACCCTGTTTGCCACTGCCGTCCCTCTGTGGCGCGCTGACGCATTGCTTGTGCCGTCTGCTTGAGCCGTCTGCTTGAGCCGTCTGCTTGTGCCGTCTGCTTGAGCCGTCTCTGACGCATTGCTTGTATCGTTTGCTTGTGCCGTCTCTGACGCATTTGCTTGAGCCGTGTCTCGCTTCTGTGGCGTCTGCCGGTGGCGTCTCATTTCCCGGAGGCCTGCGGCGGCGCGCGCTTTTTCTGGCGGGCAAGCGGCACGGCGCCGATCGCGTGTTGACGCTGAGGCGCCGGTAACGCTGACGCTAACGATGCTGTCAATAATCCCAGCGTGACACTCGACCCTCGGCAGAGACGGAGCCGAGAACAAATGCGTCCGTAGTGCAGACGGACGTGGCAGCCAACACCCACCTCCGCAGAGGGGATGGGAACGGAGCACCCGCACGTCCGCAGGACCGACGGAGGTGGGGGTACCCACGCCGGTAGCGAGGGCGGGGACGGAGCACCGCTACCTCTCGAAGGGAGATGAGAATGGGAGCTTCTGCGGAGCAAGTTTTAAAGACCAAGATCGTGGAAGAGGCGAATATGGAGGAGATAGATGTGGGGAATAGCCATGACTTCAGAGTAGGTGTACATGGGGAGCACCCACGTCCACCAATAACCACTGCCCCACTGGCTGATACCCGGCGAATCCACCACGTCGACCTGCCTACTCGAGCGTCAGAGGAGCGCAGCTTTTTGCGAGCAGCTGTCATATTTTATACAAAGTAATCTTCCTTGGTGGCTTCAAAATTCCCACGACAGATTTGTCTGCTCGGAGAGACTGTGCGTGACACCATGCTCCTTCTGTAGTTGCCATGATGACACGGCCTCGGTGGCTGCCCAACTACCGACTGACTGTATCCGACTATTCGCTGCCTGCACCAGTCAGGCCACCCTCGCACCGGCCATGTGTGTAGCTGTCACTTGATGAGCCGTGGTGGGATGCGCACCATCAATATCCTCCGGCCATATCCTGCCAACTGTCTTCAATTTATGTCACATCGCGTGGTATTGTGGCGGGAATTCGTGGGAGATAGTCAATTGAGGCCTTGGCTTTGTCAATTTTAAATCATTGTTATGCTCACAGCGACTGCTGTCAGAAAGCACATTGATCTGGATTCTGGCCCCGGTCAGTAAGCGTATGGGTCAGGACCAGGGTAGTATATCCACTGTCAGTGCGCTCTCATTGGTCAGGATAATTCGTGCTGTCAGCAAGCACATGGATCGCGACAGTGCCCAGCATCAGCGAGCACGTGCACACCCGGGTGTGCACGCGCACACCCGGAGCTGATGCGACAACAGTTCTTCAGAGGGGCTCAGTTTATATTTCATCATAAGTATGCGTTGGATTGTTGGCCAGTGCAGACTGAAGCATACAGATACAGATACATATACAGATACAAGCTTGTATTGAAGTAATCCACAATGGACTTGTGGCTTTTACAACCTCGCGTTGCTGTGATAAAACAGCAGGGCAGAAAAGATTAAAATCACAGCATCGTCTTACCTACGACGATGACACGCCTACGACGATGCCTATGCCTATGAGAAGGTGCCTATGACGATCTCAGAATATCCGAGGAAGGCCAAATAGCCACCTTAACACAGTCGGAAATGCGGAAATGTGTGCCTTCAGCGGAGCCTTCTCCAACCACGTGACTCCTCGATGAAAACACTCATTCCATTTGTAAAGGCATAATCTTGAGGTCACATGTTGCTGAAATATAAACTGCATTCACGGCCTCGTCTCTCTCGGCCTCAAACCGAAGTAAAGTGAATTATGAGGAACGCTTCATTTTCATAAACAAGGTGTTAGTGGCTGGAAAGTCGTCAGAGATGCTAATGCCAACAGATCATGATAATCCGCTAGAATTGGAAAGTTGAATTAATAGTTTATGATTCAACTTCCGCATCGGCTTGCCAGCTAAGCAGCTGAACTGGCGAGTGCACGAGTACGTGGACAAAAAGCGCTAAGCAGACTGAGGACATTACTCAATCTGGCAACTGAAAATTTGGAAGGTAGTTTCACTGTTACACCGATGAATACGCCTAACGGACATGGCAGCGTGCGCTTCTTCAGTTGGTATGAGATAGCTATCCAGTCGGCAAACTAAACGCCTGTACTGAGCAGCATATTTCTCTAGAATCGGCAATAACATTTAATTTGCCGTACAAATTTGTGTGCTAATCTATAGCATGCACACCAGCTCCCCTGCGGGTGTGTATAGTTTGTTCTATATATAATTAAACACACACACACACACACACACACACACATATATATATATATATATATATATATATATATATATATATATATATATATATTTATATATATATATATATATATATATATATATATATATATATATATATATATATATATATATATATATATATATATATATATATATATATATATATATATATATCGCCTGCTCTGTAGCAGCCAGATGCAACCAGGAGTGTTCAGTCTAAGCATCAGGCTGAGGATGAGGCTGAAGCGTGTCTGACGAGGAGAAAACGGCTGGGCTGATGATTGAGTGGATCAATATTTACTGTCTGCATCAGCGTGTTGATGATTGAGTGGATCAATATTTACTGTCTGCATCAGCGTGTTGATGATTGAGTGGATCAATATTTACTGTCTGCATCAGCGTGTTGATGATTGAGTGGATCAATATTTACTGTCTGCATCAGCGTGTTGATGATTGAGTGGATCAATATTTACTGTCTGCATCAGCGTGCTGATGATTGAGTGGATCAATATTTACTGTCCGCATCAGCGTGTTGCGCCAGGAGAATGCTTTAGCGCGGCAAACGCTATTGTCCAGTGGGTTCCCGCGGTGCGAGATGCCGTGGTAGGTAAGATGTGGTTGGTTCCCGCGGTGCGAGATGCCGTGGTAGGTAAGATGTGGTTGGTTCCCGCGGTGCGATATGCCGTGGAAGGTAAGATGTGGTGGGTTCCCGCGGTGCGAGATGCCGTGGTAGGTAAGATGTGGTGGGTTCCCGCGGTGCGAGATGCCGTGGTAGGTAAGATGTGGTTGGTTCCCGCGGTGCGAGATGCCGTGGTAGGTAAGATGTGGTTGGTTCCCGCGGTGCGATATGCCGTGGTAGGTAAGATGTGGTGGGTTCCCGCGGTGCGAGATGCCGTGGTAGGTAAGATGTGGTGGGTTCCCGCGGTGCGAGATGCCGTGGTAGGTAAGATGTGGTTGGTTCCCGCGGTGCGATATGCCGTGGAAGGTAAGATGTGGTGGGTTCCCGCGGTGCGAGATGCCGTGGTAGGTAAGATGTGGTGGGTTCCCGCGGTGAGAGATGTCGTGTTGAGAAAGGTGCGTTCCTATTCGCGTCACCCATGTGCTCCGGCAGGTTATAAGATGACCTTGTGTGTTGCGGCAGATGTGCTTCTCTCCCAGTTTCATTGAACTTGATTGGGCGTTATCCGACGAGCTAACTCTCGCTTCTAGGTTTGTTAGCCATTTATTGAAGCAGTCTTGCCAAGTTGTTTGTTGGGTGTGGGGGTGGGCGCGGGTAATGCTATGCAATGAAATGAAACAAATACTATGCAAATGCATGCAAATATATGGCGACAGCATGTCAAATAGAGTGTTGCCCTGAAGGCCAATCAACTGACAACAATGTCAGTTACAGTCACAGCCCACCATCGAGCTGCGACGATGCACGGGCCAATATTTCGAGCCGGTCGTTGGCACCAGCAATGCTCCCCTGCGCAGCCTGTACCGTCGTGTAGGACATGCTCCACCTGTCGGTAGCTGGTGCTGCCGCCGCCTGGCCACGCGACCCGTGACCTGGTCCCCGTGGAGCTCGCGGCGCGGCGCCAGGTGGTGCCGCTGAATGGGCCAACTTCACCGACACGCCGGTACCGTCGGGCCGTCGCCGGGACGCGTTTCAATTAACGCACGGCGCGCGAAAGTTATTGCGCGCAATTTGGCGCGCAATTTGGCGCGCAATTTGGCGCGCAACTTGGCGCGCAATTCGGCGCGCCGATGCGGTGGCGCGGCCGCGCCCGATTGGATCGTCGGCGCGCGGGAGAGGCGGCCGGCCCGGCTCGCGCTCGCCCGGGGCGCCGCCGACAGCGGCTGCCTGTCGTCGCACCCACGGCAGCTGGGAGGAGGAGGTGGTGCGCGAGGCGGGGCCGTGTTCGTGGTGTGACGTCACGCGCGACTCGCGTTGCCGTGCCCTCCGGTAGGAGGAGCCCGGTGGCGACACTGCGGCCGTGCGAGCAATGCGCTGCACCGAAGGTGTCGTGCGTTCGAGCCACACACTGTGCTCCGGAAGATTGGACGTCGGCTGACTGTTTGATTTCTTTTATAGCATGGTGCACTTCGGCGGTGAAACCCAGCTCGAATCGGCTTCTTCCATGTCATGCCAGTGTCCATGTAATTCAGGAATGGCTCGATCAATTATGTTACTGTCGCTCGACAATAACACATAAAAGTGGCTGATACTATCGAGTCCCTAGTGAAGCCCAGCTATACCTCCCGCGCTGGAATAAGGACATCTCATTGTCATACGGTGCACTCAAGCACTATGTTCTGCAGCTTGGCGAATTTCTCGCTCCAGTAAGTGACGGATAGACTGGATAAATTCAGCAGTTCGGGTGAATCGAACCCAAGTCACTCATCGACCTGGCTTCTAATACCATCGACTAACTATACATCGACTACTACTATACATCGACCTAACACGTACTATCGATATATCAACCTGATATGTACTACCGATACATTGACCTGGCACGTACTACCGATACATCAACTTGATCAATCTGATATGTACTACTGATGCATTGCCCTGACAAGTGTTACCGATACATCAACGACATTTCCTCGACTGTCACCACAAACTCGAACTTCTCACGTCAGAGATTGATTGACATTTCAGAACTGAACTTTGCAGTAGAGCACAGTGTCAACAACAAGCTCCCGTACCTTAACATCTTGGTTGACTCTTCTGATGGATTTACAGGAAACCTACCAACCGGGTTAAGTGCATGAATGGAGACGGTGACTGTTGGGATTAAAAAGGAAAGGTGTCATTGATACGCATGTGAGGAGAGCAATTACGAATTGCTTTACATACCCACTATTGGATCGTGAGCTGGGAAGGGTCAGGCAAACACTGATCAACAATAGTCATAACAAGACCGATTTTGATCCCATAGTAGAAATCTACTTGGATCTGAACTCTTGGATGTGCACTTTCTCTTGTATGCCCTGCTTGTTATTCGCGTTTTTTAAGCTGTTTTAGGCGTACATCTGCACCATCGTGCAGTGCAGTGCAGTACGTCATGTGCTATGTTTGTTTTTCGGGGACAACCTATACGTATGCCGTAGCAGAAAAAAAAATATTGTAATCTTGTAAACACTGTTACTGGAGTTGATTCGACGGTCTCTTAATGAAATGCGTGCCTGCTCGCTAAAATAGGGAAACTAAAAAAGTCTGCTTGGGTATTAATATAGTTGTCTCGTTATGCTACAATATCACAAACATGGGAACAAGTTCAAAATTAGATGCGGGAGTACTACAAAATAGAAGCTTATCTTGATATTGTCGTATTTGTCAGCATAAACCCATTATTTTCTCAGAAGCTAAAGACAAAGTAGAAACAATATCATGCATAGAATGATTCGGCTATATGGCTCCCTAACAGTACCAATGTGATTTGACCCCGATTTGATTAAATCTTTGGGACTTAATCAAATCTGGATGCAGATTTGGGCAATACAGTGCCTGATCTTGTAGTTTTTGTTGCCACAGACCAGTTATTTGCTGGAAAGTTAGGGACATATTTGACACACCGTCATACAGGATAATAATATAGCCGTTTATCTACATTATGATACCAAAACGTTTCGAATGTCAATAACATTAGATGCAGACATGGGCACTACAAGATAGAAGCTTATCCCGGTGTTGCATGTTTGTCGACACAAACCCGAATGCTTTGGGAAGTTAGAGACCAGGGGCGGAACTTTTCGAAGATGATTGGAGAGGGTGGGGTGGGGAAGGGAATTATTTGTAATACCATTCATTCCATATGCACACCTCAACATACATACTTCGATTATTTCGCTTTACACAATCATCACCTAACATGAATGTATTGATAGGGTGGATCATGCTTTAAAAAAAAATTAATTGCGAGGAGTGTTCAAATAATGTAATTTGGTGTGTAGAACACAAATCTGACTTTAATTTGTAATTCTGATGACCCGATCCTACATCAATTGGCAGTTTAATATTGTAAAATTTGGGCTTATCTCGCTATTTTTCCCGGATGAATTGAAGTTGATTTCTTGTCCCATCTAGCTCAGCAATATTCATAATATGGATCTTTTGAGGAGGTTTATCGAGTGAAAATCGGAATTGAAATGACTTAGCCTATTCAATTTTAAAAATTGACGCTGGCGACGCTCTGAGGCGCATACATTCTTGGCGAACAAATTATATGTGGTGCGGGGATATTTGTGGCGCAATATACAAGTGAAGTCACTACGCGTCGCTCGGTGTGGTCTGCGGTTTGGGGAGGGGGAGTCCAGTCCGACATTTTGTTCCAGGAGGAAAGAAATGGAATAAGTGCGAATTGCATTAACATTTCATGATATATTGTGTTGAGTTATCAACTAATTAAATAAATGTTTCAAGTCAGAGCAAGGAAGACATCAAGTTCTCATCTGAGTAATCTGTTTGGCAATGGGTGGAAGCTGTTCGTGTCTGAACCGCTAACTGGGAGGGATATCCTGGGGTATGGCATCAACTTGAGGGAGACACTTGAGGGTGAAGATGACAGGAGACCTACCCAGAGGACCAGGTTGTGAGTGACATCTGCCTGATCTGATGTGTCAGTGGGGCAACACTAGGACCAGGTTGTGAGTGGCATCTGCCTGATCTGATGTGTCAGTGGGGCAACACTAAGACCAGGTTGTGAGTGACATCTGCCTGATCTGATGTGTCAGTGGGGCAACACTGAGACCAGGTTGTGAGTGGCATCTGCCTGATCTGATGTGTCAGTGGGGCAACACTAGGACCAGGTTGTGAGTGACATCTGCCTGATCTGATGTGTCAGTGGGGCAACACTAAGACCAGGCTGTGAGTGGCATCTGCCTGATCTGATGTGTCAGTGGGGCAACACTAAGACCAGGCTGTGAGTGGCATCTGCCTGATCTGATGTGTTAGTGGGGCAACACTAAGACCAGGTTGTGAGTGACATCTGCCTGATCTGATGTGTCAGTGGGGCAACACTAAGACCAGGTTGTGAGTAGCATCTGCCTGATCTGATGTGTCAGTGGGGCAACACTAAGACCAGGCTGTGAGTGGCATCTGCCTGATCTGATGTGTCAGTGGGGCAACACTAAGACCAGGTTGTGAGTGACATCTGCCTGATCTGATGTGTCAGTGGGGCAACACTAAGACCAGGTTGTGAGTGACATCTGCCTGATCTGATGTGTCAGTGGGGCAACACTAAGACCAGGTTGTGAGTGACATCTGCCTGATCTGATGTGTCAGTGGGGCAACACTAAGACCAGGTTGTGAGTGACATCTGCCTGATCTGATGTGTCAGTGGGGCAACACTAAGACCAGGCTGTGAGTGACATCTGCCTGATCTGATGTGTCGGTGGGGCAACGCTTATGCTCTTTTCAGGCCACCTATTATCAATGAAAATGTGATCATCATGTCCAAGCTCATTGAGGTCTGGAATTCGGCAGTGCAGTGTTCTCTTGGGAAGGGCAAACTTGATGCCAAAGAGAGGTCCGTAGTCAAGTTAGACATGGTATTTGATATTTTGACTTGCAAGTGTCAAATTACCAGTTGTGTCATCCAAGCCCACATTAACTGCTCCTGTAGCAGAGAGAAAAGTTCCCTGTGAGAGATCTTGCCTTCATCAAGGGGCAAAAAGAGAAGGCTGGACGTAAAGGATCCCACCAAATGGGAAGCCCTGATCTGTCAGGGCTGGGATCTGGGATTGGAGAGAAGTCGTACTGAGGATGACTTTGTCCCTGAAGTTGGGCTCTTCCCTGAAGTTGCCCGTGAGCCTGCAGCGAAGGTACAGAACAACTGTGATGAGATTCAAATCCTGCATCCTCATTAATGGGCGGATCGATCTGACCAGTGTGGTGATGGATTTGATGGAAGCTGAGGGCAGTGACCAATCTTTTCCTGCACAGGACACAGGAGAACACTATGATGTTGCTAGTGAACCTGGCAGCTATTATCTGCTCCACTTTACCTCAGAGAAAGGAACTAAAGAGGAGCCACATGCTGAGTAGATTGCCAAGGTCATGTTTTCCTGCCTGAAAGACAGGGGTTTTCCTAAGACCTTGCGGGCCATTGGAGGAGGCTCAACAAATGTGAACACTGGCGTGAATGCTGAAGCAATGCGGAAGCTGGAGCTGCACATGGGGAGAAAGCTGATCTGGTTGGTGTGCAGACTGCACACTGTTCCCTTGCGTCGTCTCGTTGTTGACCTTGATGCCCATACTCTGTCAAACAACACATTTTCCGAGCCATAGGAAAGCTCCTTGATTCTGCTACATACATGGGTATCAATCCAAACTTCCCCGGATCTCTGCTGGCTCTTCCCTGATCAAGCTGCCTAACAAGGTTCAAGATTTCTCAACTGATCAATAATATGGCTCCAAGATTGTCCGTGCAGTCAGGGATAGAGTGCTTCCTGCACGGTTGGCCCTGTTGGAGATTGGACCAGTGAACCACAGCCGTTGGTTCATTACAACGAGCAGACTTCTCAGGCTCTGGGTGTCAAAGCACGCACGGACTTAAAGGAAAGAACTTGAAGAATCTGCAATTCATTGTGCAATTCAGCATTGGACTACACTATCCACGTTGGTTCACTATGAAGGTTAAGCACTCCTGAATCGAAGGGCCCAGACACATTCTGTTTCAGCTGGACTGCCTCAAGTCCCAAGGGAAGGAGGTGCTGGACCTTATGGTGCCGATTGTAAGAGTATCTGCTTGGCATGCCCACAGTGAAGTCATAATCCAAACACTGCTGTGCTCTGAGGATCAAAAGGAGAGGATTGAGGGGGTGGAGAGAGTCGCCATCAGGGAAGAGGAGGACCCACATACTCAGCTGAGGGACCTCTATGTCAGAACCAGAAGGGCACCTGACATCAATCGTTATGCTTTCAGCGCTGTCGACTTGATCAGCTGGTCAGATTTTGTGTCAGAGCCACCTCTCATCTGCTCCTCAAGCGACTCAGAGATAAAGAACTTCACCCCCCCTCCATGGAAGTGCTCAGCTGGCCATGCCACATACGACTTATTGAGAGTTGTTAAAATGGTGGCTGATGCTTCCGCTAAGTACTCGCACCGGAAGAGTGGTATGAAGGGATCAGGGCTCAGGAGACCAGCAGGAGGCTGATGCCCAAGAATGAGTCAAAGCAGGACTTGTGCAGCCTGGCAGAGTTCAGAAAGTCACGAATTGTATCCAGTGAAATGCATGCAGTTAACCTGTTAATAAATATGTATTGTTTAATACAACGAAGAATGGCTCTTAGATGCTCCTGGGTTTTAGACATTGCGTGTAAAGAAAATATACTACCTCCAATATACCAGGAGGTGCTGAGTTGACATCAAAAGTATCGGTAAAGATTATACTTTATTACTCAGCGTTTCGGCGAGGGGCCATCGTCAGGAGTGAACAGAGACGCCTGTCCACAGAGAACCCAAGAATGAGAAGAGTGACGATGGCCCTGGCCGAAACGTTGAGTAATAAAGTATAATCTTTACGGATACTTTTGATGTCAACTCAGCACCTCCTGGTATATTGAAGGTCGTATATTTTCTTTACACGCAATAAAGATGTAAACTTGATTTGACTTTGTCAATATACAAGATTTCGCTTATATCTTTTAATGTCTTAAAACGTGGCTCGAAAGGGCAAATTTTGCGATTTAAAACTGCATGATTGATGTAGGTTAGAGTAATCCTATCCCCAAAAGTAAACTCATATTTGAATTCCTTATGAAAAACTACATCACATAGACACCCCTCGTATTAAAATGTCCTTCAAATTCATTTTCGCACCGGAGTATGACCCGCCCTAAAGTATTAAGATCTTGACACCACTTGGTCATAGTCTCCGTCCTTCCCACCCATATTATTTTGACATCATATTTTATGTTTACAATTCTACTATATTTCCTTAGCCCATTTATCAATTCTCAAAATGGGACTTTACCTGTCATTGGGTTTACATCCGATTAATTGATATGAACAGGATAAACCAAACAAAGCTAAGCTAAGCTAATTGAAGACGTTATTGAAAATACCCTAATCCCCGATTAGTAATTATCAGCGACGTTGTGGCGCCTGACATGCACTCCGCGAGCTATTCTCCAAGGCACCGGGACGACGCTCGGCCGGCGAGTGTGTCCGGGCAGCGAAGGGCAGCGAGATATTTCAATTTTGAGCGAAATTTCCGGCCGGCTGCCCGCCGCCGATGCCTGCTGTCATCTATTGGATTCCACCGGCTCCAGTGAATTGGAAGCGACGGCGTGGTGACACAGCCGTGAAATAAAGCCGGCCACGCCCCGGAGACTCACTGGATGTGACGTACAGCTCACTACGGCCCACTCGGCAGTCCATCACACTGGGCTGATCCACGCCCCGGAGACTCTCACCGGATGTGGTGTACAGCTCACTACTGCCCACTTCACACTGGGCCGAGGCACGCCCCGGCGACTCTCACCGGATGTAACGTACAGCTCACTACTGCCCACTTCACACTGGGCCGAGGCACGCCCCGGATACTCTCACCGGATGTAACGTACAGCTCACTACTGCCCACACCGGATGTAACGTACAGCTCACTACTGCCCACACCGGATGTAACGTACAGCTCACTACTGCCCACACCGGATGCAACGTACAGCTCACTACTGCTCACACCGGATGTGACGTACAGCTCACTACTGCCCACACCGGATGTAACGTACAGCTCACTACTGCCCACACCGGATGCAACGTACAGCTCACTACTGCTCACACCGGATGTAACGTACAGCTCACTACTGCCCACACCGGATGTAACGTACAGCTCACTACTGCCCACACCGGATGTAACGTACAACTCACTACTGCCCACACTGGATGTAACGTACAACTCACTACTGCCCACACCGGATGTAACGTACAACTCACTACTGCCCACACCGATGTAACGTATAACTCACTACTGCCCACACCGGATGTAACGTACAGCTCACTACTTCCCACACCGGATGTAACGTACAACTCACTACTGCCCACACTGGATGTAACGTACAACTCACTACTGCCCACACCAGATGCAACGTACAGCTCACTACTGCCCACACCGGATGTAACGTACAGCTCACTACTGCCCACACCGGATGCAACGTACAGCTCACTACTGCCCACACCGGATGTAACGTACAGCTCACTACTGCCCGCTCGGCATTCAATCACACCTGATCGAGGAACGCCCCAGCGAGTCTTGGCGGCGGACGGGCGTCTCTGACGGACTGTCGATGGCCGAGACATCGCCTGTCTGGACCTTGGCATATCGGCAGCGTTGCATCGCACACGCGGCGGACAGGCGTTTCTGTCGAACTGTCCGAGACATGGCCAAGAGATGGCCGAGACATCGCCTGTCTGGATCTTGACGTATCGGCAGTGTTGTACCGTACAAGCGGCGGACAGGCGTCTCTGCGGACAGGGTTCTCTGTGGACAGGCGTCTCTGTTGACAGTGTACCGTACAAGCGGCGGGCAGGCGTCTCTGCGGACAGGGTTCTCTGTGGACAGGCGTCTCTGTTGACAGTGTACCGTACAGGCGGCGGACAGGCGTCTCTGCGGGCAGGCGTATCTGCGGACAGGGTTCTCTGTGGACAGGCGTCTCTGTTGACAGTGTACCGTACAAGCGGCGGACAGGCGTCTCTGTGGACAGGCGTCTCTGTCGGGCTGTCGCTGGCCGTGAACGCTGCTCGGCACTACTGGCCGAGAACGACTAGACGCTCGCTAACGCGAAACCTCGTCCACCACTACGACCTGCCTCTTCTGACGCAAAACATTAATATAGATGACACGTTTGCCGCCGGGTGCGTTTACCATAATTGTATTGGAAGAACATCGTGTATGAAAGAAACCTAATCCTTAAAAATACTTTGACAGATTAAGTGCTTAAATAATTTAAGCTCATGTTGTTGTTTTGATACCTAATTTTGTGCATCATGTGATGTTGTCACATGAATACAATAAGTGAACAAAAATAATCAAATCACCTAATAGTAAACTCGGATATATTTTATGACTGATTTCAGCTCGCAGAGGTGAAATAGTGGGCAGTCAATCACGTTGAAGTCTGCCGTTGCCACATGTTAACTTCATGTTTTAGATATTCCACGAAACGCCACTCTGGTAACAGACTTCAAACTTCCCACCAACTCACTTGGGACATTCAGGTATTGCATCAATATGCGACGCCCGGTGGTGCGCCAGGCTGCACAAGTTTTGCAGGAGGCAAGCCTTTCAGCCCCATTGGCACCGCGATAGGCGTACATTTCCGTTATCCTACCCGGCAGTTCGCGTGACTTATCATGCTCGGGCCTTTGGTCATGGCCAGGCCCATGGTCAGGGCCAGGGCCAGGGCTAGGGCCAGGGCTAGGGCCAGGGCTAGGGTCAGGGCTAGGGTCAGGGCTAGGGCCAGGGCTAGGGCCAGGGCTAGGGCCAGGGCCAGGGCGAGGGCCAGGGCCAGGGCTAGGGCCAGGGCTAGGGCCAGGGCTAGGGCTAGGGCCAGGGCCAGGGCCAGGGCCAGGGCCAGGGCCAGGGCTAGGGTCAGGGCTAGGGCCAGGGCTAGGGCCAGGGCTAAGGCCAGGGATAGGGCTAGGGCTAGGGCCAGAGCTAGGGCCAGGGCTAGGGCCAGGGCTAGGGCCGGGCTAGGGCCAGGGCTAGGGCCAGGGCCAGGGCTAGGGCCAGGGCTAGGGCCAGGGCTAGGGCCAGGGCTAGGGCCAGGGCCAGGGCCAGGGCCAGGGCCAGGGCTAGGGTCAGGGCTAGGGCCAGGGCTAGGGCCAGGGCTAGGGCCAGGGCTAGGGCTAGGGCCAGGGCTAGGGCCAGGGCTAGGGCCAGGGCTAGGGCCAGGGCTAGGGCCAGGGCTAGGGCCAGGGCCAGGGCTAGGGCCAGGGCTAGGGCCAGGGCTAGGGCCAGGGCTAGGGCCAGGGCTAGGGCCAGGGCTAGGGCCAGGGCTAGGGCCAGGGCTAGGGCCAGGGCTAGGGCCAGGGCTAGGGTCAGGGCTAGGGCCAGGGCTAGGGCCAGGGCTAGGGCCAGGGCTAGGGCCAGGGCTAGGGCCAGGGCTAGGGCCAGGGCTAGGGCCAGGGCTAGGGCTAGGGCTAGGGCCAGGGCTAGGGCCAGGGCCAGGGCCAGGGCCAGGGCCAGGGCTAGGGCCAGGGCTAGGGCCAGGGCCAGGGCTAGGGCTAGGGCTAGGGCCAGGGCTAGGGCCAGGGCTAGGGCCAGGGCTAGGGTCAGTGCGGCTAGGGCCAGGGCTAGGGCCAGGGCTAGGGCCAGGGCTAGGGCTAGGGCCAGGGCTAGGGCCAGGGCTAGGGTCAGGGCTAAGGCCAGGTCTATGGTCAGGGCCAGGGCCAGGCCTATGTTCAGTGCGACAGCGGAGTTCCACTGGGTGAAAACTCGTTTTTCTGTACTTTTTGTGTGGACGCCAGTCTGGTGTTCTCACTTCCGATGGTGCGCACATCTATAGACGATATAGCTGGAGAGCGAACAAGATAGCTGTTCGTTCCGATTCACTTGGTGTTTTGGCTGCAGTCAGTTTGGCTGCCAGCTGCCGACGGCAGATGTCACTGCCATCACCAGCGGCGATGTGGTCGAGGTACTTTCACCACAGAAGCGTGGCCTTCCGCTTCGTCCTGCCGTGTGTGGCGGAGCAGTTGTGCCAGCTTGGCTTCGGCGGTTGTGCACTCGGCCCAGCGGTGGCAGAGTTCCGACCGTCGTCGGCGCCGTCTCACCCACCGGCCACCGGCACCTCCAGCAAGCCCGGCTCGCGCCCCTTCGCCACCGGCCCACCCGTCTACCTCGGCCCACCCGTCAACCCCGGTCCATCCGTCTACCCCGGCCCACTCGTCCACAAGCCCACCTGTCCACCCCAGTCCGCCCGTCCACGTCGGCCCACCCGCCCACCCCAGTCCACCCGTCCATCCCAGTCCACCCGTCCACCCCAGTCCACCCGTCCACCCCAGTCCACCCGTCCACATCGGCCCACCCGTCCACCCCAGTCCATCCGTCCACCGGCGGTCGTACGCTGCCAGCCGGCCGACTTGTATGTACATACAACATTCCTTGTCCCGGGTGATCGGGCGGCGGCGCACCCAGACCCGGGCGCCGTCGGACCGACCGACCAACGGCGCTCCCAGACCGCGCTGACCTCGACAGGTGACCCCGCGACCCGCGCGACCACACCGGCGGCCGCAGCGTCCCTCCCCGCCGACTGGCAGGCGTGCATCCAGCCGTCTGCAGCGTGCAACGGCGCGGCCGGCGCCGCTTCGCTGCCGGAACTCGACCCGCGAGACGGAAGGGAGTGCGAGGGGCGTGGGGAGGGCGAGCCGGTACGGCGGGTAATGACGAGAACGGCCGAAAAGCGTACCATCAGCGGCTCGGCGCGCTCCCACGGAGTGCGAGCCGCTGGAAATGCAGCGTCGGACAAACGGCGAAATCATTAGCGGATCCAGGGGGTGGGGGACAACGGGGCCACACCCTCCGACCAGGAATTTTGCAGTAAAATTACATTTTCTATAAAAGCTAAGAACACTTTACGACATGAGTGCAACATGTCCTAAGCATACCCGACGACTCTTACCTGTTCAAATCAAATGAGTTTTTTTTTCTCTCGAAATCTGAGATTTTGTGTTCCCCTCCCCCAAGCTAGGCCCTTGGATCCGCCAAGGAGCGAAAGTGGCACAGTATTGGCTGCTAAAGTCGTGCGATCGCCTCAGCATTGCCAGCAAGCTCTTGATGATGCAATTGGCGTCATTCTCACACGATGTCCGTAGCCGCTGGTCACGTGGCGGCCCAGGGGTCACACTGGCGATGTGACCTCTGGGATGCCACGGTCCGTCCGATCGCGAGCCGTGACGCCCCTCACCTGCTAGGCTAAGTCGAGTTTCTGAAAAACTCAACTCATAAGGGTGGGGGGGGGGAGGGGGTGCTAGTGTTCCGCAGTCGTATTCTCCAGCCGCTCTTCTCAGCCGGGCTCCCAAACCGCAGTCCCTAATTGTGATCCCGAGCTGTGCTCCCCAGCCGTGTTCACCACCCGTGCTCCCCATTCACACTGCCTCATGAATACGGGATGGTTCGCGGGGCTGTAAATATGATCACAAGCAAATCCGATCCACTATTTTGTATCTGGGCATGAAAGCATCTGTTCTCCAATCACGGTGCCTGGCGAGCAGCTTTCGATCAAATCATTTTAAGGCGATTGTTAATTTCTGGATGACGTTAATCTAACCTGGTTGCTTCTAACCTCTAATGAAGTTAATCTAACCTGGACGAACCACACGAGCTCAGGCGTAGTTGGTCAGGTGTGTTGCTGACATGTTCGTTTCCCGGTAGGCAGCTCAGTAGCGGCTGAGTGACCCAAGGAATTTTGGAGAGTTGTTGTTGCTGAGGATATTTACTATCCTTTGATAGATAACGACAACATATACGGAGGAGATTGGTGTAAAGGCACAAGGTCTTAAATCTAGACACCCCTCTCCTTGCCACTTTGTTCCACGTTCACTCCCTGACGCTCGCACACTGACATGCTGTGGGAGTGTGCGAGTGTGCGACGGAGTGGGAGTGTGAATACAGGAGCGTGCACGCACGCTCACGATCATTCACACATGGACACAAGCGTGTGTACAGCTGAACAATGCCGCCGAGAGGGACGCGCACTGTCCGTCGCCCTTTGCACGGATTGCTGCCCACCACTGCACCTCAACTGGAAGAACGAAAACGGATCCGAACAATGCCAGTATTTTGCAATGCAAGCGCGCGCATGTAGATATCCTTCCTTTTATAGTTTGAACCGTTTTGTACGGAGACACAAATTCAGTTTGCTTTAATCGTGGTAGCGAACTTAAATCTAGGTGTATGGTCTCGAATAATTCTGCTAAGAGTCTCTCTAGTTTGTCGCAGTTTACTACATGGCAGATATATGGGTGCAGCTTGTCGCCGGTGTCAAGATAAGATGCAACTGTTCTCCATGAAACATAACCTTCGCGGTGTCTGGAAAAACTTTCCTTGGATCTGTTATGGTCTTCAAATATTTCCCACTCGGTGATATAGCTGCATCAGCAAGTATATTGATTAGGTGTAGGTAACTAAATTGTTGTGATGAAGTCTTGATCCCAGTGGTTCATGACGTTCCATGTTATCAAATGTCCCCGTTTATATCTGTGAAGATACAGAAATAGAATGAAATTGAAACAAATCTCGGCCTTTCGACATTTGCGCAAACATCCATGCTTGCTTGTTCCGTCGTGCAGTGTACGGGGTCTGACCTGGCACTCGATGGTGCCATTGGTTCAGGGTTGTAAGCCAAATATTGTCGCCAAGTCTGCTGCTGTGGGTACTTCGTTGCAGTGCTTTGTCTCAGGAAACATGGCTGGTGGTTCGCTTTAGGGTCCACCGATCTAGCGTCAGCTGTTGGGCGAGCAAAAAGCTTGGAATCTGATAAATGTATTGCTTACACTTGATCTCTCCTACTCTACTCCCATGAAAATTATAGCTCCCTATATGCATGTAGAAATAGCATAACTGCTATTTAATATTTTTCCGCAGCCCATCAAATGTGTCATCAAAAATCCCGGGAGCTACGACTTAGGCTGTGATTATGGGATCAAGCTGAGTAATATTCTGCATGTTTGGCTTGTCATTATCAAAGT
This sequence comes from Ashinkailepas kermadecensis, assembly GCA_034440615.1. Classification (NCBI taxonomy): domain Eukaryota; kingdom Metazoa; phylum Arthropoda; class Thecostraca; family Neolepadidae; genus Ashinkailepas; species Ashinkailepas kermadecensis. The sequence goes on from JAOTOM010005060.1 coordinate 807,220, forward strand.
GGGACAGGACCATTACCCAGATGCAAGACATTGCAGTGCTAAGGAGCACACAGCTATCATGGTTGATGACATGGCACACATTCGTTGTGGGCATTCCTTATTATTTGCTAATGTGTGCTGACGCACATGAATGGTAAAGCTTCTCGTCAGACCTGTGGCAGATGCGAACTCAGGTGGTTCTCGCTGCTGAGAAACTGCTGCGAATCGTAGTATTGGGCCTGTTATGCCAGGACACATCCTCACAAAGCAACACATATCAGACGTCTACATACAACGGAAGTCTGTGGAAATCAAAGATCACTCTTATTGAGCGTTGAATATGGGATTGGCGTCGGTACGATTGAGTTTACGGTGCATATGGCATTGGCGTGAGTACGATTGAGTTTTCGATGCATGTATCATTGGCGTAGCTATACGATTGTGTACCTCCGACAATACAGGAAGCTTGAGTCGTTTCACAATTTTTGACACAGCTTTGAATAAGTCTAACATGTCTGAAGCTCTGACAGCGAATGCGAAATGAGCGAAACGGACTACTGCAAAACTTAGGCAACATAGAAACTCGGAACCCTACTTGCTCCTGTGGCTATAGCTCTTGTGAGAAGCCACAACTATGCTTTTGAAATAACAAGGGATAGATACACAGAAGCCCGTGGAGTTCCGGAGTTCCACTTGAACCCTACGAGTTACAACCACAAAAAAATGTTGCCTGCCGCGATAGAAATTACTGCTTAGGGAAACCGAGGATGTGAGTGCGAGGAAAAGTTGCGCAGACTGGGGAGGGAACCCGGGACTGACTTGTTGAGGGAATTAAAAAAGTAAATACTCAACACTCAATAGCAATTTAGGATATCGTATGTCCTTTATATAAATTTTTAAATTTTGGTTCACGATCTGTTTTTGTCATTTCTACAGTGTGTCAGTGTGTCTCAAACCATGTCAATTTTTTAAAATAAATATAGGAATGATTTCGTGGAGCACTTACATTAAAAATAAACATTTTAAGAAGCATCTTGATAAGCGGCAAGCAATTGAGCGAGTCTCATTTACTTCACGAAAATCCTGCCCCAGATAGGATCGTGTAAGGCACAGAACTGCCATCACTTGGGAGGAAACCAGAGATGGAGTTTCCTATACATTTGGTGGAGATTGGACCCCACTGTTTTTGCCTTGTCCCCAGAGGCACCCCCCCCCCCCACCTTAGGAATCAAAAATACACGAAATCAAACGAGGAATTGCAAGATTTTCACCACGGAAAACCAATAATTTTCCGCGCCAAATGCGTTTCCTGTTCATGACATTTTTGGGATCCCCTTAATAATATCCTGTTTGTGCCACTGCTTCGCTCCAACAATTTTTTCCTGTGGAGAGCCTATGGAGTGAGCCCCATCAACCAAATTGACGGCACCCATAGCCTCCATGCATTGGACCCCACCAATACTTGTGTGTGCTTATGAATTGTAGGAAGGTATGCCAAACTTCAAAGTGATATCATCAACGCTTCAGGAGTTAGCTTAAAAAACCTTTAGGGGAGGGATTAAAATGCCCCTCCCGCGCTGCGTGGGTTGCTTAATTTGCAACACCAAATCCAAGGATAAGCACTTTATTACTCATTAATGTGAAGCAGCCTTAGCACTGAAAGAGAGACGGGCGCTGCAAATGATCATATCCATATCAACGCATAATATGTCCATTGCTGAAGAGGCAAAGAGGAAGAGTATGCTTCCTGGCACCGCATGAAAACTGGGGAAAGTGGCTGTAACAGACGTGGCATTGCGCGTAATAAGTGGGTAGAGTCAGGACAAATTACGGGCGCGGTGGGTACGTGCAAACAATCAAGCTAATGAGGAACTGTAGTTCCCACATTAACTTCACAGGAGCGTGGCATAACTCGTCTGAACCTAGTGCTGCAAGTATCACCTGTATTATTATCGACCACATCTCGTGTTCAAAGTACACTTTACGCTTAGAGGCCCTGGGTCTCCCAGGTTACCGGGCGTTTTCTAGTAATCGCTTTGGGTTCACCACATGTGTGGAGTGTCTGCAAGGGTCACCAGTGTCTTCCAGAGGTTACGGTGATTACCAAGTTCCGCCTGCCGGTTCCGCTAAGGTGTTTATCGGTCACACTTCAATAAACTGTCCAGCATTAAGGCCAGTTTGCACGACACACGGGCTCTCGGCCACCCCGCGGACCTGAATCTTGAGGGACACCGTCGCTCCCGATGGACAACGGTGCTCCCGAAGGACACCATCACCCCTGAGGGACGCCGGCTCTCCTGATGGACGCCGATGCTTCTGAAGAACACCATCGCCTATGATGGACACCATTGCTCCTCAGGGACACGGTCACTTCTGAGGGACTCCGGCTCTCCTGAGGGACACCCGCGCTCCTGAGCGACGCCGGAGCTCCTGACCGACACATTCCTCCCGAGACAGGCAGTCACATCTACGCAGCGGCGCCTCGGCGACGCCACGAGTTTTAATGTCGCTCGTAGCCACGCGTCACCATTTCCGGCTGACTTCGCTGGTGGGCGGCGGCGCCCGTTCGACGTGACGTCACCGGTCCTGCCACTGATATGACGTCACCGGGCAGTCGACGTGGCCGGTCTGCGACACGGCGGTAGCTGCTCTGAGGCGGCAGTGACTGCCTGGCCTGTGGAAAGTGAATGGTGGGAAACAGATCGCCAGACAGGCTGTTGTCAAGACAATCATGTCCAGAAATCTTGGTGAGGTAGGGTACTTTTGATCGTGTCGCTATATTGAGCAGTTGCGTCTCAAGTATGACCATTTGATTGGAACACACCTGCAGGGACTCATGAAGTTGCTGCGACGAGACTCCGAACTAAGCTGCCTCGAACTGCATTGAATAATTGCATCAACTCTAATCTGTTCTCAATTGTTTTTTTTATTAACGAACCAGTGTTAGAGCTGGCAATTGAAAGCTCGCGCCGACAATTATAGATAGATGATAAATAGGTGGACGAGGTGTGCAGCTAACACCAGCTATTACCTCTTGTCATTTGCATATTTCAAGAGCAAAATTGGATTCAAAGGTGTCAGCCTTGCGTCACATTGATAAATATAGAAAAGTGTAATGACCTTACCTTCCTGAAATATGAATGGCTTACCATGAACACCATTTGTTGCATTTTCAACATAAGTGTAAATCTTTTCAGGGAACGATGCCAGATATGATTCCTAATTACTACTCAAATGTATGTGCGTGTGTGCACACATTACACCCGTGTGTCTGGACGTATGCACTTACAGGGATACCTGTCCTGGCACACATATGGATGGCCATATACAAATTCCATGACTTGGTTGGACCATAGGTTGCATATTCTTCCTTGTCTTAAGATATGCTTCCATGATTTGGACATATATTTCATGATTGTTTGATGATTGGGATTTTTTTATTCTCAAAATGACGAGACTGCATATCACACAATTCCGGCGTAGTGGATAATAGGCATGCTAGTCGTGGAATAGGGTAAATCGAAGAAAACGCCGTTTTATAACTAGCTAGGAGGCGACGCGCCTTATCGCGAAAACTATTCGGTGGAAGCCGATGAAATTTTGCAGGTTGTTTGTCCAGAAAATGAAATTGCAAAACCTAACACGGGTGAATAAGGCCGGATCACTGGAGATCATGGCCGACAAGTTATCGCTGATTTGAGGCCGCTTTTCTTCATCGGTTCCTGCGTGCGATAGACATGACTCTCATATATATATATATATATATATATATATATATATATATATATATATATATATATATCTCTCTCTCTCTCTCTCTCTCTCTCTTTCTCTCTCTCTCTCTTTCCCCGTCTCACTCATGATAGTCGTTACGTCTACCGTGGTCAGGTTTGGGCGCTAAATGATCTACCATGGTCGATGCGTCCTAAAACCCTAATCACACACACATACCTTGGTCAAGTGGGTCAATTGCCGAAACGGGAGTCGCTTATTTCGTGGCACACCACAACTATCTCTCAGCTACCAACTACTTGCGCATGCACACATCTAGGGTAATAGGGTATAGCATACTTAATGTCAGATGACAGGCGTTTCTACCGCTGACGGCCGCCAAACGCACATTATATACGGTCCCAGTGGCCGCGGGCCCACCCTGCCTGAGCACCGGGTGCGCGGCTAGCTGGGCGACCGACATTCCAATTTTGGATCGCCACCAACATAATGCTATGCACCAATGTGCTCTATGTTTCAAAAGATGCAGCCTAGTGTGTATCTATATTAGCGGGACTAGGGGCACAGGGCAGTGATGATGCACGTCTGCACTTTATTGCCAAACAAAGTACGGCGGTGTGAACGATTCCAGGTCTCCTTTCCGCCAAACAAACCGAAAACGCCACTAGTCTACGGCGAATTTGCCGCACAATCGGAGATTCTACTTACTACGCCATCAAACCTGTGAATCAAAGGAAGTGCGAGGACGGATTTTAAAGCCGTAAATTCGGGGACGAGTGGTCTAGGGGTAAGATGCTCGTCTCACAATCGAAAGATTGTGGGTTCGAATCTCACCTGTCGCTGCTCTTCGCCCGCGACCAATCGGCGTGAGAGATTGGCGACGCTATATGACTCAACGGTCCACGTGTCGTAAAACCAATAACCAACCAACCAAAGCCGTAAATTCAGCAAGAAGTACCAAAGTGCGGCTGCGTTGTTTCACAAAGCGTACACATGAATACAAGTACAACGATGTGGCGTTTTCTCATGACTTGGCAGTCCAGCTTTACGATCGGCTCAAGTACGGCGCATTTAGACAAGAGCCCAAAGTCGCCTGACGCTTGGGATTAAATGGCACTCTACAAAGACAAGGACCATGAACAAGGCATCTCTTATTAAGCCAATCTAAGCATTGTCTAGTCGACATTGTTTTAGCTGCTATGTATACGTTGATGATCCTGGCTTGTTGTTGGAAGAAGGTCGAGTTTTCGTCAGAACCAGCGGTTATGAAATAGTGCCCACTGCGCGTTGTTGAAGTTGGGATATGGCATGATGATTCTTGATTCCGCAACATTCATAGTTGTAAGCAGCTATATGCCGGTGCGCGATGGGCTTATTATCCATTCATGTTTGTTCGTCATGCAGAAGAAAGTTTTTTTTTGTATTTCCATGCTTGCCTACTGAGTAGTCAAGGTGTGCCAATGAGTATCAAAGTAGTAAAACAGGAGGCACTCACCAGCTGCACTTCCACGTCACAGCGATGGGATGGAGAATCGATGGCAAATGGAGTGGAGGGGTGAGATGCCACTGTCTTTGTATCAATTTTGTCTACGCAGCTGTCACGCGCGCGGACAGGATCGGATCGGTAGCCATTCCAGGACAAATCACCCGATCATGCGACGAAATGAACATCCTTGAATCTCCCAGTTCCTGAAAATTTAGTCCTGTGGTTAAGGGAAGCACGGTTTTTTAGGTATCGTAATTTCAGCTTTCTCGAACCATAAGGTAACACGCTAGTAGTCACGTGGCTTTTGGCATCATATCCAGTAGACTCCAATTAAAAGGCAAAAGTCGCATACACAAAATAATCGGAACAAAGCCGCACTATCGAGATGAGCTCATCTCTTCAGAGGAGTATGTCACAGTATCCCGGCTCCTTACGATTTGCACCCTTCGCTCAAATAGGCAGACTCAGTATAATATTCTGGTCGGGACCGGCAAAACTCACCTCTTGCTCCATCCCGGCCTTATTGAGTGAGAGTCATCGCTGGCTGAGACAGCAGTGGTGCTGGCCGGCGCTGGCCGACACAGCACAGCGCTCATTGGCATCACTAAAGACAGCAGTGGTGATGCAATCTAGCACAGCCCGGCGCCCATCGAGCATTATTAAAGTAGATATCCTTGTCCTTCAGTTCCATTCTCGATGAATGATGGTTTGATGCTTCTGCCGGCCACTGTGTGAGAAATGTTCTTCACAGAGTCTTGTAAACTTCAGCATCCTGATTGCAATCCAATAAAAAGCTGATAACGTCCCATCGCTCGAGTTGTTTGCTAGTAAATGTGGATCTTGTTACGATAACCAACATAGGCCTCGTCATAAAGACGTGGGTCAATGGATACACCATTTCCATCACTCAGCATGACGAAAGCGTGTGACATGCTTTGTAGCTTTCCTATCATAAATGGACTGTAGTCAGCATCGGCAATAGCTTATTTAGCCTTGCAACTTAGATAGCTATCCTCATGATCGTATAATTAACAGGTCAATTTGGTCATGGTTAACCCCTTTTGCTGTAGCTCAGCATCAACTATGTGAGCTGCATGATGATAATTGCATACTTACGTCATGGCCGGTGGAATAAATTATCACGCATCTAGTGTCTAACCTCTGCTGCCACACATTTGCTACTGAACTTTGACCTGTCGTATCATTCCATCCAATAAATCCGTGCCATATTGTTCAGCCTGCCCATACAGACATGAGGTGAGCCCATGCTGCTGCACGCGAGTTTTGATTACCTGTGACACCACAGACACTACCCGTGACATCACAGGCACTACCCGTGACAACCACAGACGTGACACTACAGGCACTACTAGCGACGCCATAGACACGACCCGTGACACTACATACACTACCCGTGACACTACAGACACTACCCGTGACACCACAGACATTACGCGTAATACCACAGACACGAGCCGTGACACTACATACACTACCCGTGACACTACAGACACTACCCATGACACCACAGACACTACCCATGACACTGCAGACACTACCCGTGACACTACAGACACTACCAGCGACACTACATACACTACCAGTGACACTACAGACACTACCCATGACACCACAGACACTACTCGTGACACCACAGACACTACCCGTGACACCACAGACACTACCCGTGACACCACAGACACTACCCGTGACACCACAGACACTACCCGTGACACTACAGACATTACGCGTAATACCACAGACACGAGCCGTGACACTACATACACTACCCGTGACACTACAGACACTACCCGTGACACCACAGACACTACCCGTGACACTACAGACATTACGCGTAATACCACAGACACGAGCCGTGACACACATACACTACCCGTGACACTACAGACACTACCCGTGACACCACAGACACTACCCGTGACACTACAGACATTACGCGTAATACCACAGACACGAGCCGTGACACTACATACACTACCCGTGACAATGCAAACATTACGCGTAATACCACAGACACGAGCCGTGACACCCAGACACTACCCGTGACAATGCAAACATTACGCGTAATACCACAGACACGAGCCGTGACACCACAGACACTACCCGTGACACTACAGACACTACCCGTGACACCACAGACACTACCCGTGACACTACAGACACTACCCATGACACCACAGACACTACCCATGACACTGCAGACACTACCCGTAATACCACAGACACTACCCGTGACACCACAGACATTACGCGTAATACCACAGACACGAGCCGTGACACTACATACACTACCCGTGACACTACAGACACTACCCATGACACCACAGACACTACCCATTACACTGCAGACACTACCCGTAATACCACAGACACTACCCGTGACACTACAGACACTACCAGCGACATTACATACACTACCAGTGACACTACAGACACTACCCATGACACCACAGACACTACCCGTGACACACATACACTACCCATGACACTACAGACACTACCCGTGACACCACAGACACTACCCGTGACACTACAGACATTACGCGTAATACCACAGACACGAGCCGTGACACTACATACACTACCCATGACACTACATACACTACCCGTGACACACATACACTACCCATGACACTACAGACACTACCCGTGACACCACAGACACTACCCGTGACACACATACACTACCCGTGACACTACAGACACTACCCGTGACACTACAGACACTACCCGTGACACCACAGACACTACCCGTGACACCATGCAGACATTACGCGTAATACCACAGACACGAGCCGTGACACACATACACTACCCGTGACACTACAGACACTACCCGTGACACTACAGACACTACCCGTGACACACATACACTACCCGTGACACTACAGACATTACCCGTGACACCACAGACACTACCCGTGACACACATACACTACCCGTGACACCACAGACACTACCCGTGACACACATACACTACCCGTGACACTACAGACACTACCCGTGACACTACAGACACTACCCGTGACACCACAGACACTACCCGTGACACCACAGACATTACGCGTAATACCACAGACACGAGCCGTGACACACATACACTACCCGTGACACTACAGACACTACCCGTGACACCACAGACACTACCCGTGACAATGCAAACATTGCGCGTAATACCACAGACACGAGCCGTGACACTACATACACTACCCATGACACTACAGACACTACACATGACACCACAGACACTGCCCATGACACCACAGACACTACCCATGGCACTGAAGACACTACCCGTAATACCACAGACACTACCAGTGACACTACAGACACTACCCATGGCACCACAGACCCTGTTCTGGTCGGCATCGATCGCCGTCGCGGTCGTCTCTGGCCAGCATTCACAGCCCGAAGTTCAAAGCGTGACTCGCTCGACTTAAGCCGTCTAAAAACAAAACCACCCATCCAGTCATCGGCCTGATGGGCAATCAATGTAGACCGAGCGATGTGACGATTCTGGTCGGCACAGTGGTCGTGGCCGGCTCTATTGGGCAGCGGTAGAAGATTGTGCACTCCAGATGTGGCTAATTGAGGCTGACGTGGTCATCTATTGTACACTCCAGATGTGGCTAATTGAGGCTGACGTGGTCATCTATTTGCGTGGACAGCGTGATGTGCTTTACCGAACCGGACACCACGCTGTCCACCTGGCCGGACAATGTGTTGTTCACCGGACCGGACAGAAGGCTGTGTACCGGATCGGACAACATACTATCCACGACACCGGACAGCACGCTATCCACCAGACCGGACAGCGTGCTGTCTACCGCACCAAACACCACGCTATCCACCGGACACGACAGCACTCTGTCCATGCCAGTCTAGTACCTGCCTCAGAGCATGTCATGACTTTCCAGACCGGCAGGATGTCTATTGTTCTGGGTCATCTCACCCATATGGCCACATCCGGTACTCTCTGACCACTTATCTCCGATCAGCATGTGGTGAAACGCCCAAAATGGCAGTAAGGAGAAGAGACAGGACAGCTTCATCGATGCTTCTTACCGACGCAGCCTGTACCTGAACTACCTTGCACTGAAAACGGTACCTTGTGCATGTCTGTGCGTACAACGCTGCGCGGAGCAGCCTCTGTCTGCTACTGTTCGGATACTTTTCGGCCTGTCGCGGCTTCTGTCTGCCACTGTTCGGCCACTGTCCGGCCACTGTCCAGCCTGGTCCGGTCTCTGTCTTCCATTGTCGAACGACCGTTCAACCTTGTCCGGCTTGTTTTTTTTTGCATATGTACTACTGTCTGTGGCTGCTGTGCGGTCTGTCCAGCTTTTGTCTGTTGTCTGTGCTACTGTGGCTACTGTACGGCCTATCCGGCTTTTGTCTGTTGTTGTCTGTGCTACTGTCGCTATTGTACGGCTTGTCCGGCTTTTGTCTATTGTTGTCTGTACGTACCACTGTGGCTACTGTACGGGCTGTCCGGCTTTTGTCTGTTGTGGTCTGTGCTACTGCCGCTTCTGTGCGGCCTGTCCGGATTTTGTCTGACGTCTGTGCTACTGTCGCTACTGTGCGGCCTGTTCTGACATTACATATACTCTATCTCCAGACGTCCGTCAGGCTTCAGTCTGTCACTGGCAGTGTCCTGTTTAGCTGAAATGAACTTCCGTAAGATGCAGTGAGCTACGGTGAGATGTAATGCTATGTGTTGAGCTGCAGCGGGTTTTAGTGAGCCGTGACGAGCTGCCCTGAGCTGCTAATGTTTTTGGTTATCCATGGTAGCGAGCTGCGTGGAGCTGCTATTGTTTTTGGCTATCCATAGTACCGAGCTGCGTGGAGCTGCTATTGTTTTTTGGTTATCCATGGTAGCGAGCTGCGTGAAGCTGCTATTGTTTTTGGCTATCCATGGTACCGAGCTGCGTGGAGCTGCTATTGTTTTTGGCTATCCATGGTAGCGAGCTGCGTGGAGCTGCTATTGTTTTTGGTTATCCATGGTAGCGAGCTGCGTGGAGCTGCTATTGTTTTTGGTTATCCATGGTAGCGAGCTGCGTGGAGCTGCAGTGACCTTCAGTAGGCTTCAGTGACAAATGAAAGTTGCAGTGAGATATTGTAAGCTGCAGTGAGATGCGGCGAGCTGCAGTGAGCAGCGGTGGAACTCAGTGAGCTTCAGTGAGAAGTGATAAGCTGCAGCGAGAAGTGATAAGCTACAGTCAGCAGTGATCGGCCTCAGTAGGAAGTGATAAGCTGCAGTGAGAAGCGACAAGACGCAGTCAGGTGTGGTGAGCTGCAGTGAGCTATAACGAACATTAGTGACGTAACATTACCTCCGGTGAGCTACACTGAGCCGCAGTGAGTTGTGGTGAGACGAACTGAGCTGCAGTGAGCCATGTTGAGCTTCAGTGAGAAGTGATAAGATTCAGTGATAAATGATAGCTTTAGTGCGAAGGGATTAGCTTCAGTTGTGAGAAATTATAAGCTGCAGCGAGAAGTGATGAGCTTCAGTGAGAAGTGATAAGCTGCAGTGAGAAGCGGCAAGTTGCAGTCAGGTGTGGTGAGCTGCAGTGGGAGCAGACACAGCACCTCCTGCGACCCGTGCCGACAGTAACAGCGCCAGTGCCGCCGGCGCCACGGCGGCGGAGATTGACCTCATCAGTGAGTGGCAAACCGCGCCTCATTCTCCCGCCACTTCCCACGTCGGCCTCGTCACTCCGGCTGGGATGGCGATCGAGACGTCCTGCTGAAGGGCGAGCTTTCCGGCCGCGGCCACGGTAGCTGGGGATACACTGCTGCTGTTGGCTACGTTGTCGAGTAGCGTCCAGTTTTTGTTCACCGAGGTCGGCAATGACAAGTGCACATGTATGGAACCAATCGAGCAAACTGGTCCACTTGAATTTGATGCCTGCCTATCAAGTACATTCGGGCCATTGGACCCGCAAATGGCAACCATATCCAGCTCTCTCTCCATCTCTCTCTCTCTCTCTCTCTCTCTCTCTCTTTTATATATATATATATATATATATATATATATATATATATATATATATATATATATATATATATATATATTATATATTTTTATTATATTATATATATTTTCTCTCTCTCTCTCTCTCTCTCTCTCTCTCTCTCTCTCTCTCTCTCTCTCTCTCTCTCTCTCTCTCTCTCTCTCTCTCTCTCTCTCTCTCTCTTTGGCTGTCAGACGGCCGGAACATCTGGTGAGTACTAATTTTACTGCAACCGACAATTCCACAGTACACATTGTTTTCAACAAGGATGCAACTGCAGGACAGTTCTGTTTTTGCCGTTCAGTTCCAGGAGGTGGTAGACATCCTAGCGACCAGTGGGATAGGTACCACCATCTGGTGATCCTGGGTTGCCCTGACTGAACAGTGATGAGCTGAGCAGCATATTCATTCAGGGTCATGTGAAATATAATTAGACCGGGTCTAATTATCGGCTATTGGTATGTACTGTCAGTAAATATATTGCCAATGCACGCATGCAGTATTAGCTCTTGCAACCAAAAATGCTGTCACCGAAAACCGTACGCACGAAAACTTGTTATTTAACCACATGCTTCAGCACAAAAGGATGTGTTAGGCGAGCTGTGTGCATGAAATACTTTGATTTTCCATTGCATTGACCTTACACGTTTCCAGACACAGTTAAACCTCATTCAACACTGGAGGCATGATCCAAGTAAGGGCGCACTGAACTATTCATTTCAAGTTCAAATTTAACTTCATATTCCAAATGGTCGCATGATGAAACAGCGATTTTACCTTTCTGTGTGGGAGTTTGTCTGGAAGCATCGCACGGTCACATTATACCAGACATTTTCGCGTCCATTTACATTATTTTCCTGTTCACTGCTGAGACAGGAATCCGAATTTGGAAAGGTATCCTTACCGCTCCATATCCATTTCGATGATACTGTTCAATGAACATCGGCCCTGGTGTGTGCGGCCGAACGTGGTCCCGTCGGTATATATGGTATCATTATACCTACAGCGAAAACCATGTTTCAACGCCTAAGCCGTGAAAATGTCTCGTGCTATGGCCTCAACACCAGCACTTCATTTCTGTTTGATGTATAATCGTCAGATGCTCAAGGTTTAAGTGAGAAAATCAGCTGATAACCTCAACCCTGACAGTCTGCCACGTTCGAGGGTCGTACTCCTTGTCCAACCATCGGTGGCCGGCGGGCGTTGGCTGGTCGGAGAGGTGTTCCACCCAAGATGGGGTGGCCGCTTCCAGCCCAACAGCCACGTACCTGTGAGCACCTAGCACCGCGCAAGGTCCTCAACGTACTACAAGAACTGCTGATGTCTTCCATCTGAAGAAACAAATTATGCTCACTTTGAAAGTTGACCTCGTTTAACCTAGTTCGACATAACCTTAGTCACCTGCCATCTGCTAAGTGTAGCAGCATAGTATTGCTGTTGACCTCGTTTGAACTAGTTCGACATAACCTTAGTCACCTACGCTCTGCTAAGTGTAGCGGTACAGCATAGCTGTTGACCTTGTTTGGCCTGGTTTGACATAACCTCAGTCACCTACACTCTGCTAAGTGTAGCAGTGTAGTGTAGCTGACTCTTTCGAGCAAAGGAGCGAAGTAAGTGCGGTTAAACCAGCTATCCTGGCTTATGTTCACTAATCTGAACGTGATTGTCAATGCAGTTAGCTCCATGTGGAATATTATCTTATCCATGTTTGCAAAGATCGAACGAATATATCCCGAGATCAGGAATATCACCTGTTGAGATCTCTGCATTTCCAACAGTTCGCTTTGCATCACCCATCATGACAGAACGACTGCTCATGTAGGGTACCTGTGTGGGGTCCTCAATCACGATTGCTTCCTACCCATTGCCGTTAATGCCGATGGAAAGTTCTGAAGCCAGAGATAGGAAACAAACGTCACCCGTCCGCCAGATCGTCATTCCCAGACGATCTCTAATGGAAATGTCAAATCACCTTCCAATGTCAGGTCTTGCTACGAAGCCAAGCTGAGAAATAGACCAACCGCGCCCCGGACGATGGCAAGACAAGCGGAACACAGGGATTTTTGCGTCACTCAAGTTTTTATGAATATACTTGTCACACGCTTGATCTGCCGGCGAGTCTTGCACATTGGACGTTCAGCAAGCGTTAGTCTGCACCAGTGCTTCATTCTGGCGTCTGCTGTGCGCATGCGCATATGCTTGAAGTAATATAAGCAATACATGCAATGATAAGTAATGTTACAAAGTTGTATCTTCGCAGCGGTGTGGCTTAGTATGATAATACTCTACCGTACAGCCAAGTCTGCAAAGTCAGTCGCGGCCACACACCTCGACGCATCCTAGTGGTCCCTCCGGCCCAGCTGCATCTGGCAGAGCGTCCTAGCGGTCCCTCCGGTCCAGCTGCATCTGACAGACCGTCCTAGTGGTCCCTCCGGCCCAGCTTAATCTGGCAGAGCATCCCAGCGGTCCTTCTGGTCCAGCTGCATCAGACAGAGCGTCCTAGCGGTCTCTCCGGTCCAGCTGCATCTGGCAGAGCGTCCTAGTGGTCCCTCCGGCCCAGCTGCATCTGACAGAGCATCCCAGCGGTCCCTCCGGCCCAGCTGCATCTGACAGAGCATCCCAGCAGTCCCTCCGGCCCAGCTGCATCTGACAGAGCATCCCAGCGGTCCCTCTGGTCCAGCTGCATCTGACAGAGCGTCCTAGCGGTCCTTCTGGTCCAGCTACATCTGACAGAGCGTCCTAGCGGTCCCTCCGGCCCAGCTGCATCTGACAGAGCGTCCTAGTGGTCCCTCCGGCCCAGCTGCATCTGACAGAGCGTCCTAGCGGTCCCTCCGGCCCAGCTGCATCTGACAGAGCGTCCCAGCGGTCCTTCTGGTCCAGCTTCATCTGACAGAGCGTCCTAGCGGTCCCTCTGGTCCAGCTGCATCTGACAGAGCGTCCTAGCGGTCCCTCCGATCCAACTATATCTGGCAGAGCGTCCTATGGCCCCTCTGTTCCAGCTGTCTCCGGGAGAGTATCCTAGCGCTAGGATACTCAGCCACTGCTCGGTCGCTGAGTCTGAGCTGTCTCTGACAGAGCAATGCACGAGTCAGCCGATTAAAACTAACGTTCGATGGCTGCTTTTCAGCCATCCCTTCGAAATTGTGGAAGCGAAATTTAATCACTAATGGTATTACCGAATTGACGCTGTATTATATAATATGCTATAGCTTAGTATTATGCTATAATTTATGATTTAATACCATGTCACACTGCATTAGACCATATGCTTCCCCTGTTATGCGCCCTAGCATTAGCAATTGCACCAACTTCACTCCATTTAATATTTCTGGTGGATTTACCTCATCTCTCCTTCGGGGATTGACTAAAAATACGAAGAGTAAGACGAAGTATGACACCGTCTTTCTCCAATACCGGGAATGGCTGGAAAGGATCACGCCCGCCGATGCGTTTGCCCTGTCGTGTGTCGGGCCGGTGTCTGCTGAGATTTAATTAGATCTGCCAGAGCACGCAGCCGGGCGGCGGTCGCGGCCGGCTCCCAACGGCCCGGCTCCAGCTTACCCGACTTATTACATCGGCCACTGGCGGTAATTCGCGGCCACCGTAACCCGCCACTGGACTCTCATTTTATTATCCGGCTAATCTCGATATACGAGATACGCCTGATAATCGGCCTGTAACTTTCGCCCAATGGGATGATCGAGAATGTAGGCGGGCGGACGGCCGGGCCGATATTTTGGCGATGGAGGCTCATTTGAGCCGCGGCAGGACAGCGTGCGGTCGGCTTCATTTGGCGTTCGCGGGTTGCGTCAGAACGCTAAGCAAGCACATTCGGCGGAGACGTGTTCAGAAAGGATCAAACGTGGGCAGTCAGCTGGCCCGCCGGCCTCTGTAGCCCGAATGCATGCCACGTGGCATGTTCCCGAATGGAGCTTCGCAGCTGAATTCCAACGATTAGTCATTGTTTGCCGCGACCGTATGGAATACGCAGACTCGCTCTTGCCAGACGAACTCAAAAACAACAGGCGTACTAACGCGATGCGCCCCCTTTGTGTCATCAGGACTCGTGGCCGTTCCGAATTCCTGGAAATGTTAGCCGAATGTGAACCGGGCATACTTCACTTGGTTACACCGCGCAGAGCTACTTGGCGGATCGTGAGTCGCATGTGCCGCGACGACACCACAAAAGCTGAGTCACGTCGCCCTGTCTGTGCAACAGTCTTTGGCCAGAAACAGCATGATAGTGGTTCGGCAGCCACCCCATTCTCCCGACATAGCCCTCTGTAACTTATTTATGTTTCACAAAATGAAGATCCAGTTGAACGGGCGACGATGTGATGACACACAGAAGATTCAGTCGGAATCGCAGGGGGCGGAACAGCATCGCCAAAAAGGAGTTCCCAGATGTATTTCCAGCACTGCAGGAAGAACAACGCTGCGACCGCAGAATCAAATGTAGGATGCAACGTACCTGCGAGTATGCCAGTAGCCAGGGGATACAACGTACGTGCGAGTATGCCAGTAGCCAGGGGATACAACGCAGCTAAGAGTATGTCAGTAGTAAGGGGATGCAACGTACCTGCGAGTATGCCGGTAGCCAGGGGATACAACGTGGTTAAGAATATGCCATTAGCCACGAGATACAACGTAGCTAAGAGCATGCCAGTAGCCAGGGGACACCACTGAATGGCCGTGCCGTAAGAATTGCGGGCGTTGAGGTGAAGCACAGGCAAGTGATTTACGACTTCCTCGCGCAGCCGGGCTGTCCCTCTGAGCAGCTGGATCGTGCTGAATTTCCCAAATGGCCCACTATACGAAACTTTGTTTCCACTCGGCGGGCAGTCGTCACCGTTATCTGGGCTGAGCGCGCCACCACCGCGGCAGTTTGCGATATCACCGCGGCGGAAATATACGGGCCACTTTATGGTTGTCCTGTGTTTGCCGGCTATGTGTTACCCGACTCGACACGATAGTGGGCATCTCATTAAGTTCGCCAGTCCTGTCGGCTCGGCCGGCAACACCGGGTCGCTCCCCGGCCCCTCGCCTCCCGTCTTCCCGCCTCCCGCCTTCCCTCCTCCCGTCTTCCCTCCTCCGTCTTCGTACCCCGCGTTCTCCTGCCAGCCTAACGCCCTCGTTTAGTGTTGATCTCTTCCGTTGCTTTCACCGGTTTCTGGTCGGCTTCTTTGCTGAGCGTCTACACGCATCAGGCTGATTACAGCGCGCGCCTTTCGTCTACTCGAGCTGCCGGCCTACCCATGGTAGACAAGAATATTTTGTGCCCGTGGTAGACATTTGTTTATTTAATGGTGTAGCTGAAGAGAATATAAAAAATGTAAATAATTGCGCACAGGAAATGATAGATAAGCTGTCTGGTCTACACTGTCAGGTTCATTTCTACAATTAGAACCTTCACAAATAGTCCTCTATGTGTGAAGGTTCGAATTGCGGTGCTGCTCGTTCTAAACGACGAGAAGCACCACCAGTGGGGTACTGATACAGCCCGTTCCTGCGGCAATGACAATGTCAAAGAAATGGACTTAACTAACTGTCGCTTCTGTTCAATGTCACTTCATGGCCTGCACAACCGGTAGCCTCCCGTATGTCATTGTTGTGCATGATACACATTTTTTGCACGTTGTTGTAGAAATGAACAATGCCCATAAATGTGCACAGCACACTGAGCAGACTGGGTACCGATTCCCGCCTGACCACCACCACCAGCATGGCGCGCGTAATCAGGAACGAGCAAGGTGTTGGCGCCAATATGACAACGCACTAATCATTCCAGGGCATGCATTTTAATTAGACTCTGAAGCAACATTTTAACTAGACTCATCACCCACCTTTACCGGGCTAACCATATATGTACGGTGCTGTTCTATGTATTTATTGATGGTTTATATACACATTTAGATATGATTATCATGCCCTGAAGTGCGTCAGGTCAATTTGATCCAACCACTACTTGTTGCAAGGTCAAATCAGAGAATATGGGTGTACGCATTGCATGCGTGATTTTGTACGTGTTCCATAAGTATTTGGATCACTGACGAAGACAAAGTCCATTTGTGAACCCAGCACCCACCATTGACTCGGGATATGACTAAGCATCATCCCTGAGGTAACCTGCTTATTAATCCTGCTTATTAAACTGGTAACATGTTTTTTCTTAAATTTGTTTAATGTTGCTGACAATTTCTTGTTCTCACTTCATTAGAATACAAATGGATGCTGAATTCGAAAGTAGCACCCAAAATTACTATGGAATTGTTCTGGATTATAATTATGGGATATAATTCAAATTAAGAACGATTTGAGGTCGCATATTGCCCGTATACGTGACGCATAGTGTCACAGAACCGGGATGAAGATGTGAGCTCCTTTTTTGGTCTTACCGCATACGACTATATATAAGAATAATTTTCGTATACAACGCGTTTTTAACTGAGAAGCATGCCGCAAGTCGATGCGAGTGCACGATGACCTCACATGACCTCATTTGACCTAAACCTGATTTGACCGCATGCATGTGACACATGCAAGTGACAGTTCTTTCCCTTTTGTTCGAGTGTTTACCCATACGAATTATCTTACAAACATTTTATTACTAAATAATGGCCCAGAATATTCAAGCTCGCGTTTTACCTGACCTGATAGTGAAGTCATCGGTGGTCGCGAGGTCAACAAGACTAGATGAATGCTGCCAGGCTATCAATTGCACTTGGTTTCATTTCGAGCCGACTATTTATTTCAGAGTTACAATAGAGGGAGAGGGCTTAAGAAGTCCCCTGTCCCCAGTGACTGGTGTTCGAAAGAGCATGACTGCCGAGTTTTAAGTGGATCGGATTCCACAAAGCAGCTGTCGCCACGTTCCTAGTAATCTGAGAACAGCTAGGCCGCTGGTTGTCATGGCGAGCCTGCCTTCAAATACATCGTGTCAAATCGCGAACTTGATTGGCTAATCAGAGCCAGCCTTTGTCGTTTCGGCTGGCGAAGTTATGCTATCAAAGCCGGGGTCGGCGATGTGCTTCATGAAAAGCGGCATTTCTTGGAGGGGATGTGACCTCATAGGTGGCTGCGTCTCGAACTGATCTGCAGCTAACAGTCCTTGACACCGGAATCTGTCAAGTACGTCTATCTGGTGACAGCTACAGGCATATTGGGCGAACGATCGTGCCATCCGCCTGCACCGACCCTCCAGTAGCCTGGAGGCCATACATCTGCCACTGTCCGTTAGCACGTGGCCGGCTGTCTCTCTACCGTGCCATCGGCTTTGTGTCCGTTCTGACTGTCTCTCCTGCCGGTACACCGTCACCGTGTCTCCGCTGGCTGTCTCTTCTATCGGTCACCGGCTCCGTGTCTCCGCTGGTTGTCTCTTCTACTGATTGCCGTCTCCGTGTCGCCGCTGGTTGTCTCTTCTACTGATTGCCGTCTCCGTGTCTCCGCTGGCTGTCTCTTCTACTGGTCGCTGTCTCGCTGACTCTCTGACTTGCCGGACGCTGAACCCGTGTCTCCGCTGACTGTCTGACATGCCGGACGCTGATCCCGTGTTTCCGCTGGCTTCCTCATTTGTCGGGAGCTGATTCCGTATCTGCGCTGGCTGACTCATCTGCCGGCCGTTGACTCCGTACCTCCGCTCACTGTCTCACATGCCGGACGCTGACTCCGTGAGTCAGTCCACTGACTGTCCCACCTCTCGCGAGTTGACTTCGTGTCTGTGCATTCGCTGACCGCACCATGTCGCTCCTACCTCCGCCTCTGTCTTGCCGCACCATGTCGCTCCTACCTCCGCTTCTGTCCTGCTGTCGGCGCTGGGCGCCAGCGGTGTATTGTTCTACGGTGCGTAATACTGCGCATTATTCTATAATGCACTTTCACTTGTTCCGATTTTAATGGTGTTTGCAGCAATATATGCTGTATTATTCTAACGTTAAGCATCACCAACAGACTTAGAATATGCCACCACGAAGCGGTTTCCGATCAACCACAAACAAAACTGATCGGAGCCGTCGTTGCTCTTGTCA
This sequence comes from Ashinkailepas kermadecensis, assembly GCA_034440615.1. Lineage (NCBI taxonomy): Eukaryota > Metazoa > Arthropoda > Thecostraca > Neolepadidae > Ashinkailepas > Ashinkailepas kermadecensis. The sequence goes on from JAOTOM010005060.1 coordinate 826,473, forward strand.
TTATTGATAGTACACGCTTTGTGGGTCTTTGGGAAAAAACCGATCGAAGTATGTTGGGTCATGAATCTTTGACATCATTTCCGAACGGATCATTCCGGAGGCATAATGTATTGTTGCTGAACTCTTATGGACGAATGAAACCAACCTTTTCATTAACCAGCAAACATCTGCGAGAGATCGACCAAGTCCGTCCAGTTTTAATGAAACTCTGTTATTTCCGGGTAATGCATCGGCGGATTCGTGAAGGCTCTGTCTGCCACTCTGTGAAAAGGCCAGCCCCATAATTGGACTGGTGGATAAGTCCCACCATCACGCCGAGTGGCCAACCCTATTTTTCCTTCCAGCTGTGTGTGGGGTGGGTGCAGCCAAGCTGCGCTGACGTCAGCCGATGTTCGTCGGAATCTGGCAGTCGGCGCGGCGGTGGCGGGAGCATCCCCGGCACTGGAGGTGCCCTCATTGGCTATTGATTGGCCGGCGGCTAATTGGTATTGACACGTGGCTGGCTGTGTGCGGCGGCAGAGCCAGCCAAGGTGGCCCGGCGGGCTTCAGGCGCGGTGCGAGACGCGTCATCTGCGTGGCGGCCGGTGGCGAAGTGCAGGTGATACTTCGCTATGCTCTTTCCTGGATGGCATCCACGTCTCCTATAAGATATTCCTGCAAGACCTAGACATAATAGAGCAATGCGGGTTGGACTGAGCGATCCTTTTCAGTTGAAAAAGACGATTGAACAGCTTAAACAAGCAATTTCAGCATTTTTCCCAGCAAGAAGTTTGAACCAGCCTTTCGATCTATTGCTTGACGGACCAATTGTCATATCAACTACATCACATAGACATCTTGGCCAAATTATGTCCACTGTCCTCATTTTCCATTAACATGTCAACACAATCGTTCGAACAGTTCATTATCTCCCAGTTTCTCATTTGTTCACTCAGAGTCAGATCAGCTCTTGTCATTCGTATTTGTACCAACTTTCGCCACAATACTTCCCTCAAAGTACTCTCAATGTTTATTTAAATAAAGGTGTTTGCGGCGACATTCCCGCTCATCGGCAGCTGCCGGTTGATCTCGCACCACACCCGGCTGACACCGAACTGCCACGTATCTCGGCGGTGGTGTCGCGAATGAGTGGCGTTTCGCCAACTCACACGCGTTCGGTCCCGTGGAGAGATGACGGTTTTCTATTTCTGCCTTGGTAATGCAACTTGGTGAATGTTTTCCATCCGCAATCCCTGGCTCTACACACATGCTTGAAGACGCTCAATGCAAATAAACACGCAATGCAATGCGCCTGTGACTGACGTGCACTGAGATTCGACAACGCTGCGCCTTTGACACTTCCTCTCGCTCGCTCAACGCTATTATAGGCGTCTCATACCGGTGATGAATTAACTGCGCATGAGGTGTTATTTTGTTGTTAGCATGATGGCACAGTGGTTGGTGGCTGCTGCTAATGACATTCGCATGACGTTGTTAGGCTACGTTTAGCACCGGCGTAACCAGTCACACACATGTGTGGGCCGTTGTGGGGACCCAGTTTGTGTGGGTCTCTGCAGCTATGTGATTCTGCAGCGTGTGGGCCATTGCAGAGGCCCAACATGTGAGGACCTCTGCGCGCTATCTCTGCAGTGTGTGAGCCACTGAAGAGGCACAGCATGTGTGGGTCTCTGCAGCTGTGAATCTCTCCAGTATGTAGGCCACTGCAGCTGTTTGATGCAAGCCTGTTAGTCAACGTTCCTATCGACACAGTGATGGACTACGAAACCGATCGCGTACTATGCGCATATGGGGGCGTGGGAACTCCGAACAAGTAGGGACACACAACTTTTAGCTTGAGAAGCCATCTACGAGAAGCCAATAAATTGGACGACTAGCGTTCCCGAAAGTTGGGCATGTCCCCTGTCTCCATCTGTCCCACGGCCATGTCCTGCCACTTTGCTCCCGCCCAATGAAGCCAGCCGGTGCTGGTGGTCGCCGGGACCAGACTGCACCGATGGGTGACAACCCTGTGGGTGACAGAGCAGCCCCGTATCATCACAGTGGCGGTGGCGGCGAGGTCCGGACCAGCAGGCAGCCGCAGGGTGCACGAGTCTGCCGGTCGTCGTGCCGGGCCTCCAGCTGAACACGCTGGCGACGGTGACGGCTCGCGCAACCCAGTGCCACGGCGGCCTGACTGGCTGGTGTGTGACTCAACTCTCGGCTGGGCGCTAAATGACCAATGCAGTCGATGCGCCCTAAAGCCCAAATAACTAACTAACTGACTCAACTCTCGGCAATCTCGCTGCGTGGATGAATACGTCGGAATGCGTCTCGGATGCACCTTGGCCACCGCCACGCTCGGAGTCCTGTGGTTCAGGAGAGCGCTGATGGCTCTGTCATGCCCCGACCCGGTGGGGACAGTGGCGGCTGTTGTACGCCCACCCGTGATGGGGTGGCATTGGATGAGGGTTCGACTCACTGTGCTGTCTGCGTCCTGTTTTCCGTTACTCCACTGGCGGCGGACGATCACCCTGACCTAGTCAGTGGTATTGTACCGCGTCTGGACAGGCGAGAATATCGTCAGCAGTGGGCTTAAACCGTCCTGCTATCCCCGGAGAATCTCCGGGTGTCTTGGTATCTCCTGAGAGACTCGGGGTGTCTGAGTGTCTCCGGGGAGACTCGGGTATTATCGGCATCTTCGGAGAGATCCGGGGTGTTATGATACATCCGGAGATACTCGTGGGGTCTCGATATCGCCGGATAAACCCGAGACGTCTGAACATCTTCGGAGGGATGTGAGACGTTTCCGTGTGTCAGGAGGGACGCAAGTCGTCTAGATATCTCCGTAGAGACCCGAGATGTCTTGGTATTTTGGGAGAGACCTAGATGTCTCGGTGTCTGTGTAGGGCCGTGTCGGCCGTATATCTTCCTCCGGATGCCATCGCCGGCTGACGGGTTGACGTCAGACGGCGGCGCACCACGAGTGCGCTTCCCCACGGTACGAGTGCACCTTCCTCAGCGAGCACACGCACATAATCAGCGCACACAGGCTCTCGCTGCGTAGCGGAACGGAAGGGCGCACCGGCCGCGGGCGGGCAGCGACCATCGACGGAGGTCCGGTCCGGCCCGGGCTTGTTGGCGCGCAGTTCCGCAGTCGGGAGTCTGCCGGCCGGGTGTACGAGCCGGCCGCTCCGGCCGCCGGTCCAGCCGGAACTCGGCCACAAGGAGGGCCACGTCTGGACGGACGGAGCGCGCGGCCGCGGCAACACGACGCTCCCGACAACGCCTGCCGCACACCCAGCCCTTCCCCGGCTGCCACCGTGGCCATGGCTGGTCACAGTGGCAGCGCGTAGCGCCGGGCGCAGCTTGGCTGCTTGCAGCTTGAGTGGCAGCTTGAGCGGCTGGCCAGAGCCAACATAACACTCGGCGCTCCTCTGTTTCAGCATTGAGTCAGCAGCAGCGGTTTCGTATCCGGCCGTCCAACACCAGCGTGGTGGAGGGAGACAGCGCCATCTTACGGTGTGCAGTTCATCACCAGGTCGGCCAACTGCAATGGGCCAAGGATGGATTCGCTCTCGGTAAGTACCCAGTCGGTCAAAGCTGGATTCACTCTCGGCAAGGACCCAGTCGGTCGTGAACAGATTCGCCTTCGGTAAGGTCCGCACAGTCCAACAGCCAACGGAACATGATCACATTCAGCGCAACCGACAGTGCACTTTTACGCCGAGCATCTGCACCATAAAACATCACAAGCCCGCCGTTGTACCGAAGTACGTCAGTAACGTTGGGCAGTGTCGCCAGCCATCGGCTGGTGCCGGGGGATCTGGCCGTGGCCAGTGGCGGACTGGTGCTCCGCCGTAGCCTCATCCCCGGCCGAGCCAAATCTGCCAACCGGAGCGAATGGCTGGGCACAGCACCAATCGAACGTTTCCGGCTCAGCGTCGAGGTAGTGTTATGTCCTCTTTGCAAAACACGAGCCTCAGAGCGACTTTGAGCGTGGTTTGCTATGCGTTTGCCTGACATGAAGCCAATTTGTATGCACGAGGAGGAGAGGACATGATTTCGCTTCCATGTTAGCAACAATTGCCTAATTGGTGATGCAAGTGGAAACATGTTTTTGAATTGGTATGACATCAGAAATAAAATGCGGCTGGAAACCACAAACGCTTTAGTTTTAGACGGTCATTTTCAACATTTATCAGGATTCACGTAAGAAGAAAAGTTAGATTGGATAGCAACATATAACCTACTCTCACCCTTCCCCACACCATCTCTGCAGGGTGGAGACATCGGTATAATCAGTCCATGCGCTATCTGGCGGGGGAATATGCGATGTAGTGGGCACTATGGATGTTCCCTGCATGATGTACTATTGACCTGGAGGCGTACCAGCGTAACATTTTAAAGGCGCATTCTCCAATCAAAGAATATTGTGTCCAAGCCGTGGGAAGACATGCAATGACGATGACAAGTGGGTACAGGTAATACCAATCTGATCAGCAGCCGTCCGAATAGCCAGTCGCTTTTTCGAGTCTTGCAGTGAAGGGATGCACCAAAAAATACCTGTCTGTGATCAGAAGTAGTTACAATTGCTTAGTTATGACGGAAATTTCCTAGTATTAAGTTGACGATATGGATATTTGGACAGCAACTAACAAGCCGTCCATATCACTCATGACAGTACTCAGTACGCAGATTGTTCACGCACGACTGAACGCTGCCGTCGATGATAATCCAGAGTAGCTGGCGAGAGACACGAAGTGATCGGTTCCCAATAATCTCGCGTCGCTCTGATATGCTGCAGGCCCGAGCCAATCCGTGTTACATCCGGCTTCCCTCCCCGCTGTCGCGTAAATGAGTCGCCCGGCTCTGGGATGATCATTTGCTTGATTGGTATTCATGTCGGGCTCGTTTTATTATTGCCAATATTGCTGGAGCTTCTGGATGACTGGTCTCGGAAGGGCTTAACCGCAGCTAATGCTGAAGCCAGATCCGGCCGTTAATGCAGTGCCGCACCCACGCTGAAACCACTGTCGATCCTGGCACTGGAAGAGCCATGCAATTTACACCCACTGCACCGGGCTACCGTTGCACGGACGTAGGAGCGGGCAAGCCAGAAGGTCATGACCCTCTCGCTTTTTGGGGGAACTGAGCCAATAATCCATTGGACGTGGCGTGACAAGATTTCAAATTGAGAAGTGGTCTGCCCAATTTGCCTGGCGTTCGAACAGTCTCGCGCCGTAGTGCCTATCACAGAGCCTAAGTAAAACGACTAGTGAGGATCCTTTATAACCGACTTCGATGGTGGCCTATATAATTTGCCGGAGAGGTCACTGAACCCATAACCGGACACATCACTATACCCGGTGCTGCGGTCTTGTGGTGACCTGACCGACACATGGCCGGGTGACAGCATGTGTATCAGTTGTATCAACATATGCACATGTCCGAAATCAATTGCAGGATACACGCGTGCACTGCCTGGCTACGCAAGGTACCGGATGTTGGGTGGCGCGGGGTCAGGAGTGCATGACCTGGAGATCTCCAACGTGACCCTGGATGACGACGGTCGATTCCAGTGTCAAGTATCGCCAAACCGGGGTCAGACGGCGATCCGGGCAGACGCCTACCTCACCGTGCTGGGTCAGTGTCAGTGTCGGTGTTGGTGTCAGTGTCGGTGTCAGTGTCGGCGTCGGTGTCATTGTCGGTGACAGTGTCGCTATTGGTGTGAGTATCAGTGTCTGTGCCAATGTCCGTGTCAGTGTCGGTGTCGGCGTCAGCGTCTGTGTCGGTGTATGTGTCGGTGTCGGTGTCGGCATCTGTGTTTGTGTCAGTGTCGGCGTCTGTGTCGGTGTCAGTTTTTTGGTGTCGATAATATCCTTGGAATTATCGTGCCATCTGTGTTAACGTTTCGGGTTCCGGTGCCGGAAATGAAACTTGCGGGAAAGTTATTTGATATTGTTGCCATGCAAAAAAAAACCCTGATCAACGTTGTAATTAGGAAGCAGTGGAACAGCGGTTCTCACCCGAGGAAATCCCTCAGGGGAATTAATGTATCAAAGTGTACGAAGTCATAGGAAGATGAAGGTATCTCAAGGTGCAGTGTGTGCTGTTTGTTGTTTTACTGTGGTGTGCCTCATGACCACATGGTAATGTGCTCTATTGCATGTGGATAATTTGGGGAAAATGAAATGCCTTTGCGTTTCTCTCTATATATTTTGCACCTCGTCCGATCGAAAGTCCGATGCATTGCCTGGGCATGATATCGCCTCAGCAATGCTTGTGGGATCCTCTCGGTGGTGGGTCTACCGAGGATCGTCCAGAGACTCGTAGATCCGAACTCGTAATTTTGACATCGTTCTTGCCCGAGAGCGGATCCGACCACTTGAACACTCAGGACACACGCGAGCTGTAGGTGCGACACCGTTTTTGCGTGAATAATTTAGGTCGATTTATTCCACTTCCAGTACCGCCATTTTCCACCAAAATCAGCTCTCTGGCAGCGTCTCCAAGGCCGGCAGTATACGAGGTTGGTGAAGGCAGTCAGCTGACGTTGAAGTGTGACGTCCCAGGAGCAAGACCAGCCGCCACCGTCCAATGGCAGCGCAACGGCAACCAGATCGCGTCTGGTAAGACAAGCTTCGCTCCCACGTGCACCCATTGACCTTCTGTAGCGTCACTCAAACTTTGCATGTGTGCGTTCACTGGTTGTTTTTCAATACGCAATGCTAGACTAGTGTGACCATTCGGTGCACGCTCACGTACGCACGTGCGAATGCGTGTTCCGACATCCTACAAGCTGAGCAACTTAGGGAGGAAATAGAAAAGAATAATAAGTACGTGTAAAGAAAATATACGACCTTCAATATACCAGGAGGTGCTGAGTTGATATCAAAAGTAACGATCAAGGTTTCAAGGTTATATTTTATTACTCAACGTTTCGGCCAGGGGCCATCGTCAGGAGTGATGAAAAAAGCTCCAGCATAAAAATTGAAAAAGGCACGCGGGAAAATGCGTGCAAAAAGACACGTGGAATGCAGAAAAGTCTCCTCAGTGGTGCAGACACTCACAGAAACTCCAACAAGAAACAAACTATGTCAAGAAGCATATCATAGCAAAACATTTTCGGCATACAGAGATACCAAATTCTAAGATTGTTCTAAAAAAAATACATTAAGACATACTTCTTGAGCAGATATTAACTGACTTGAGCATTCACTACATCTGTTAGAAACCAAAGGGGTACACATGTGTATGTATGTGTGTTTGTGTGTGTGCATGTCCTTGTGTGTATGTATGTGCAGGGGTGCTGGCATGTGTGTGTGTGTGTGTGAGTGTACGTGTGCGTGTGCGTGTGCGTGTGCGTGTGCGTGCGTGTGCGTGTGGTTGTTGCGTGTGCGTGTGCGTGTGCTTGTTGCGTGTGCGTGTACGTGTGTGCGTCTGTGTGTGTGTGTGTGTGTGTGTGTGTGTGTGTGTGTGTGTGTGTGTGTGTGTGCGCGCGTGTGCGTGTGCGTGCGCTTAACTATATATAAAAGTTGAAAACACCCAACCATAGTTCCTCCCACACTCCACCCAGCAACAAGCCTATGCTAAGCTGGATGGAGTTGTGGGAGGAGCCAAAGTAAAAAAAAAATCAAATCAGGAGTGCTCACTACTATCTGTCCACAAACCAGCTACTAACATTATAGTTTAGACCTTAACTTCTTATTGGGATGGATCTAGGGCCAGTCATATGCCACCTTTGGGTATGACTACTTACCGCATTCTTTATTATTAGTTTTATTGCTCTAATACCGGGTGCTTTGTATGCTTATTTATTTGTTTTCCATCTCTTAGCTGGGAGTGCCGCGACTTTAATTTTTATTTTATGGTGTTACCGTAAGGTGCTTGCAGTCGTTGGGTAAGGGGAGGGGCGCTCCTTGTCACCTGATCTTGGGTGGCGGACTATAAAAAAAAGAAGAAGAAGGAAAATCTACTATAAAACAAGCTGGAACTGGAAGCAATGCCAGGCACGCAGAACCAAACTCTCTCTGGGGAAGCACGAGCCGGCTATACATTCTGATGTCCATACTTACTCAGGTCACCTATACAAATACAAATAGATACCCCACTCCAAAGCAAACCGGAAGCAATGGTAGGTGTCAAGTACCAAATCCTCTGAGGAAGCACGAGCCATGTGTACATATACATATCGATACATACACTCACGCACATATATATAGACATATATCCAATAAAACTGGTAATACATGTATATGCTAGATATAATTTATGTTTATGTATATTTTATGTGATATTTATCCTGGAAATGCCCAGAGGATTAAGTATTCTGTTTGTTTAAGTGTTGCAGCAACGGAAGAAGAAGTTTCTAGTTTGACGGCTCGGCCCAATCAAAGCCGTAGGGACTCCACTTCACTAGCCCTAGAAACCCGTCATCTCTTGCCCGAGGATTCAGAGAAGGATAAATCCTGCGGTCCAGTGGAAACAGCTGTTTGTAAGGATGCTGGTGCGTCACCACGTGGTGTTGTCGCTTTTCGCTGTTGTGCGGGCAGGAACTGGTGCGCTTCGTTGTTTGGTGTGTTAGTGCCCAGCGTTGTGACTGTTTGGAATTTTGGGTGGGCTTTGGCTGTGCGTGGGTGGTTTCTGTGTTTGACGTTCTCCAGCGTTGTTTCTGGAGTCAGAAACTGCAGCGTGAGGCTAGCAGCTGACCGCAGAGCACCACAGGAGGACGAACTTCGCCTAGGCACACATGCATCGTACCAACCACCTACACCACTCCCGGATAAAAATAATTTACTCAACTACGCGGCTACTAGTGGAGAGAGCTCGGGTAGTTGCATTACTTCTGGCACCCACGGTACGGTCATCAATGGCGATGGCACTGAACAATATCGCACAAATCGCACGTCTAATCTAAGTAAGTTACCTCTGGACTCAGATATCTTGGGATTGCTTGACAAAGGCCCCAATTTTGCGTTAGCTCAGAAAGTGGATCGTAGCTGCTTGGAAAAGGCAGAATCAGACGTAGAAAGGGCGATCTATGGTTTGCGGTGGAGGCATGTGAGGGAGACAAAACAGCAAACTATACCTCAGGTACCGCAGGCAGGCTTATCACAAAGCACCTCTAGCACAGGTTCTTTAAAGCTTCTCCCCATGTTCCCCGACACTCCTGCATGCCAACCATCGAAGGCCACAACTCAAATAGAATCTGAGTTGAAAGATTTAAAGACAAAAGTGCTAAAATCATATAAATATCACAACAAAGCATCGAACGAAATGTCGGACAATTATGTAAAAACAGAGGGAAGTACTTGGTGAACTGAAAAACAACGAGAATGTAATAGTAAAGCTGTCAGATAAATGCAAAGGATTCGTCGTGCTAAACAAAATGGATTACATTGAAAAGGCCAGGAAAATAACGGACGATTATCAGAGCATTCCTTTCCATCCAAGCCCTACCAAACGTCTCGAAATCGAAACATGTACTATCATCAAGGAAACTTTATCAGCGAAGTTACATAAAGACAGTGTTATCTCTGCTTCCTCATTCCAGCCGCACAGCGGAATTATACGGGCTCCCCAAAAACGACAAACTAGAGGTTCCACTGCGCCCTATGGTGTCGGCGAGTGGTGACCCCCTAGACAAGTTATCTTGGTTCTTGAGTAAGATTCTCGTCCAGATACTAGCGTTGGTTCCCGCCAATCTGACAAACTCGGAGTCGTACCTGCAGAGGGTGAAAGAGACGTGTCCTACCAAACTTCCGGAAGGCAGTATTGTTTTCACCATGAACTTGAAAAATGTATATGGCAGCATTCTGATAAAGGAAGGAATAGATGCTGTGATTCGATTAATCGAGGACAATCTGGATGATATTTGTCTTTTCGGGATTGGTGTACAGGACTGTGTGAAATTACTAACACGTATTTTCTGCAATAACCTCGTACGTTTCGGTAACTCCATGTACAAGCAGACCAAAGGAGTGGCTATGGGTAACCGCTGTGCACCTCCTTTAGCGATTGCTTTTATGTACCGCCTTGAGTCGATCTTCTTAGCTTCGTATGATTTGAAACAAGCTCTCTACATGAGGTATATAGACGATATTTTTGGTGTATGGACACATAGCTTGGCTTCTCTGCTCGACTTCTTTGAAGAAATTAACCAACAACATTCCAGCATCAAGTTTACCTTAGAACACACTGGTCATAGCAGTTCGATTCCTTTCCTTGATACGTTGTTTGTAGTCCAGGCTGATGGGAGTTACACCACCGAGCTGTACTTTAAACCAATGGCAGCCCCCCATCATCTTGCACTATGATTCGGCCCATCCGATGGCCACTAAAAGGCAGTTCTAACATCCCAAATGAGGAGAGCAGCACGAGTCTCCTCCGATACTATTTCATGCGAGCGGAGCCTTGCGAAGATGACTCTTTTCCTGGAAAACGGATACCCAGCACATCGGGTACACTCCGCCGCTCGTGCTGTTCATCCTCACAACAGTAGTAGGATAGGTGGGCAACGTCAGCATCGAGCGGGTAGCAATCCCAACTATGGTTACATGAGACTTCCTTTTGTCGATGACCAACTATGTCGACAGGTAAACGCAGCCATCCGTTCGTCTCATCTAAACCATGTTAGGGTAGCCTGGACTAGCGGACCTACGCTGAAATCTTACCTGGTACGCACAGCCCTGGAAATACTGTTGGCGGTGATAACAAATAACTCACAGATTTTACCGGGAGCCGCAGCACTGGTGTATTCCGCTTGCTTGTCACGGTAAGAGTCCGAACAAAGAGTCAAAACAAACCGAAGACACCTTCGGTCTGGCCGTCACCGAGCTGCCAATTATATGGCAGCACAATTCACGTCACATAGCCTGGTTCTCCCACATACTCCCCACTTGAAATGGTACGCCAACATTTATAAAATAAAAACTCATCCGCAGAGGCCCACATCAGGCACGCACGTAACGCTCAGCTTTCATCACACCCGTACACGGTTCCTTGATACAAACACTTGAACACTTCAATCACTCGTCCGGTTCGTCACTGTCCTCAGCCGGCGATGCTTCGAGCGCGAACAACTTCCGGATCGGTCGTCGAGTCTCAAATCCACGCATGAGTACAATAGCAGCACGAGGGCGTCCGTCACCACCGCGCAATAACGAGGTCACACGCGCCAGCGGCCACCGGCCGCGAGGTCCTTCTCCGTGCACCAGAACAACGTCACCCACTTGGGGCAGGCGGTTGGGTCGACCCCTTGGCGAGACGTTCCAAGTTCTCAACGCTTCCAGATACTCAGTGGTCCAGCGTGAGATGAGGTGATCGCACACCCGCCTCCGGTGCCTCCATGCCCTGAAGACTGATGTAACAGTGAGGGATGGACACAGGACTCCGCGTATGGTGGTAACGCCGAAAAGGAGATGAGCGGGGGTGATCACATCTTCCCCATTTCCTCCGGTTAAGGGACGGAGGTTCAAATAAAATGCAAGTTCATACAGGGTGACAGCCAGTGCTTCAAATGTCAGGTGAGACAGGTGAAGGGTTACACGGAGAGCACTCTTCGTGACGCCAACCAATCGCTCCCAGAAGCCTCCCCACCACGGGGCTGCTTCAGGGATATAACGCCAGGTCACTGCTGGAGGGATGAGGTTCTGAACAGCATGGAAGGTTCTCGCGTTATCACTAAAGATCAAGGCTGGTGTACCCCGCAGGGCAAAGAATCGCCTGAGGGCAAGGACAAGGTCAGCAGTGTTCTGTGACTGAACAAGCTCTAAATGTACCGCTCTTGACGTGGCACATGTAATCAGTAGAATCCACACCTTCCTCCCAGTGTCGATATACAAAGGTCCAAAGTAGTCCATACCGATCTTGGCGAAAGGACGGCACGGCTCGGTCCTGAATCGTGGCAGCGCTCCTTCTGGAGAGCGGTAGGGCAGACCTCGGTACCGACGACACCTGCGACAGGATGTCACCACACGTCTGACCGTCTGCCTACGCACCAGGTATTCTGCCGAGAGCAGCGCGAGAGTCACGCGCGTACTCTGATGGAAACATCTACGATGTGCTGCATCCACGATCAAATGGGCGATGTGCGACGTAACTGGAAGGATGATCAACGGTTCCTCCCCTGTCCGCGGCACTGCCACCAAGAGGCCTTGGTCACTAAGCTGTGGATGGAGCCGAGAGATGGTTGAACCTGCCGGCAATAATGCAGCACAGCGAATGGATGCTAGCTCTCTGGAGTAGGCGTCCGCCTGGGCCTCTCCGATCCAGTAGTGCAGCGCTCGTCTTCTTTCCTCCGAGGTTAGTGTACCGGTTTGCCTCCGCGCTTTGGACGTGCGACAATTATCGATGAACCGGTACACCCAAGCGGTTCTGTTCACAACCTGTTTGAGTGCGGAGCATGTTGCGACATCAAATAGACAACTATCACGTTGAACGGACTGCATCGTCGTGTGGACGTCTGTGGTCAGCTCTTTTACACGTTTCGTCTCCTGACTTGCCTCATAACTCTGTTTGAAGCAGTCAAACTTGACGGAAGAGACTTGGACGACTGTGGCAGGGCTGGACCTGATGAAGACAGGCCCATTCCACCACATCTCGCAGCTCTGCATCGCCGACAGCGTCGTTCCCCGGATGCCAAGATCCGCGGGGTTATCTTCTCCTCGGACATGCCGCCACTGCTTTCGTCCAGACAGCTGCAATATGGCGGTGACACGGTTCTGAACAAACACCTTAAGCGGTTTGGTGCTGTGAAGCCAATACAGCACGTCCATCGAATCCGTCCAGTATGTGATTTGAGGTTCTGTAATCTTCAATGTTTGCCCGACAAAGTCCATGAGACGAGCGCCAATAAGCGCCGCCATCAGTTCCAGCCTGGGAACCGTGAGGGTGCTGTCAAGGGGAGCCAGTCGAGCTTTTGCAATCAGAAGATTGGACTCTGTACCATTTACGGTGTAGATCGCAGTACAGTACGCCCTCCTTGAGGCGTCACAGAACACGTGGAAGGCCAGTGCAGACGTGGATGTACAGACGGCGCGAGGGAATGAAGCCTTCTCGTTGGCTGTACCCAAACACCACACTCTCACCTTCTCTTGAATAAGCGATGGCAACTTCTCGTCCCACGCCTCAGCCGCAGTCTCCCTCCATGCCTGCTGGAACAGAAACTTGCCACCAATGAGCCATGGAGACAGCAGTCCAAGGGGGTCGAACGGTTTGGACACCGCTGCTAGCAACTGGCGTTTGGTGATGGGATTCCCCAGGTCGGGCACAGTCACAGTGAGACGATCTGTGGTTGTGTTCCAAGTCATTCCAAGTATTTTGGCTTCAGGTGTAAAGTCTCCTGTGGTCCGTACCTTGTGCAGGTCCATACCTCCCTCAGCGAATATCTCGACCACCCTGTCCATATCTTCTTTGGCATCTTGTTCACTGTCATGCGTCGTGCAAATATCATCCATATACAACCCCGCATTCAGCTTCAGACAGAGCCGATTGTCAGAGTGGTGGTACCTGTCAAGATGAGTAGAGATGGTTTGCAGCAACATGAATGGAGAACAGCTGAGCCCAAACGGAACTCGTCTGAACCTGAAACATTTGCCAGCCCACAGCAATTGCAGATACTTGCGGTCAGTTGGCGTGACCGCAACTTGGTGGAAGGCAGCACGGATGTCTGCCTGGCAGGCAACAGCACCGTTTCTAAAATGGAGCACAACAGCAGGCAGGTGCTGGAGAAGGTTGACCCCAGGGTCCAGGTAGTCATTCAAGCTCCTGCCAGTGGCATCCTCAGCTGAGCCATCAAAAACAATTCTTAATTTACCATTTCGGTGTAATCCTCGGTGTGGTAAGAAGAAGGCAGTGGGGGACTCTTCCACTGGCGATGACTCGATGATTGCATCTTGCTGTAATGTGGTGATGTACTTATCATACTCATCTTTCTGGGCTGGTTCCATTCTGTCCACCAATCGCTTAGAGCGTGCATAGGCTGCTGGCCGGTTGCTGACAGGCCGTTGATCTGTCGCCCACAGGAGGCCCATCTCATACTTCTTCTCACTGGAATTCCACAGTGGCAGAGGATGAGATCTCTCTTCTAGCTGAGAGTCTGTAACACCCACAGCATCCAGGGTCCACATCTGCTCCACTTGTCGGCTGCAACGATATGCATAGCGAGTAGGTTGTGGGGTGATGGGAGAATCATCTCTGCCATGAATCACATGGCCAAAGATGGTGTCAACAGCTCGCAAATGTTCTGCCAATGCCACCTGCTCCCACGGCACAACTGAATAGAGCTGATCTGCCCCAATCAGTATATCCACAGGGCCACCTGCAAAGTCATCAGCAAGACACAGCTGTGGGCCGTAGGTAACAGATGGCAGCTGGGATGGGGTTGGCTGGGAGCAGAGGCGATCAGTCTTCCACAGTTGAAGCTGATGTTGCTCCCCACCGTGACGACTCCTGAGACCAACCTGCACCCTGTCATACTCATGGGCTTCTTCTCCCCTCTCTTGGAAACCTAGGCAAGCAAAAGTTCCTGTTTCAACCACCAGGAGGCCCAGCAAGTCTGCTGCAGACGACCGAATGTAAGACGCATCCGAGCCCCCATCAAGTAGAGCTCTCAACATGCATGATCCCCTTGGTCCAGTAGCTTCTACCAGTGCCGTCTGTACAAAACATTTGCCGTCTCGAGAGCGTGAGCTGTTGCATTGTTGCAAACTCAGACCAGCATTAGGTGGGAGGGAACCCGGGTCAGCTGACTGGCTGTGGATGAGGTGGTCATTTGAGTGATCAGGCAGACAAAGCAGGTGTGATTCACAATCAGCTGAGAACAGGTCAGACTCAGGATGTGAGGTTGTCAGGTAGCAAGTAGGCTGTACACCGGGATAAACACATGCATTGGGATTAGCGCAGATTACATCATCTGCAGCCACACCAGGTGCTGCTGGTGCCTCAACTGAAGGTAGTACCAGTTGGTGGCTGCACATGTTGGTAGATACACCAGTGGGTATAGTAGCTTGTGCAGCAGTTGCCAGAGAAGCATGCACCAATGCAGTACTTGCAGGTGTGGTGCTGACCAGTCCTCTCTGCTGATGTGCTGCTGCAGCAGATGACCTGTCTCCTCTAGAAGGTGGTGGTTTCTGTTGATGAGTTGACGAGAAATGAAGTGATGAATGACGAGCTTCTCCGCACAGGGGGCAGTTCACACTTCGACAATCACGAGCATGATGGGGACCGAGGTACTTAAAGCAAACACCACCCTTTCTCACAGTGTCCCAACGAGCAGCAACATCCTGTTTCTTGTACATGTAGCAGGCAAGCAGTCCATGCTTCATTTTGTTACAAGCTGCACAAATCCAGTTGCGGGTAGTACCTGGCCAAGTGCTCCGACCACATGCGGTATTAGCATCTTGTAGGGACATCAAGCTTGCGGCAACTGAACATCCAGAAGTAGGCCTAGGTGGTGGTCTTATGGCTGCTGTGGAGAGGACATGTTGCTGTGCTGCCTCCTCCTGTATCTGCACCTCCTGTTGAAGAAAACTGAGGAGACCCTCAAAGGTGTCAGTGATTCCAGAAGCCTTTCTATGACCCCACTCCACTCTCCAGCTCTGAGGCAAACGGTCCAGTACAGCAGGCTGCAGCAGGACGGAGTATGCTGCAGGGGTCACCTCAAGGGACTTGAGGCCCCTCACATTAACGACAATGGTGTCTACGAACTTCCGCAGAGCGGTCAAGTTTTTATCATCAGTGGCAGGTGATATCGTTAAAAGCTGTCTCAACAGCATCTGTTGCCTACTCATGATTTGCTCAAAGCGGCTCTTCAAAATCTCAATTGCCTCATTGTACCCTGCTGAGGTCACAGGTAAATCCTCAATGGCACAATAGGCAACGCCTTTCAGTTGTCCTTTCAAAATGACAAACTTCTCAACTGCGGCATATCGGTGGTTACCGTGAACTGCCACTGTATACATCTCCCAAAACTCTGGCCATCTCATAATATCTCCATTGAAAACGGGAAATTTGAAGTCAATCTGGAATTTCCCACCTGCTGAAAACGATGATGTCGATGCTGTTTCAAGACGAGCCAACACACGTTTTGCGCGGAAAATTGCCTCCTCCATTTTGTCAACATGTTCTGTTTCAGTCTGACGATCTTCTTCCTCCATCGCAAGTTCAATGGTAACGTCATTTAAACTACTGACAAGCTTCTCTGCCACTACTATCTTGTATGCCAGGTCATCTTCATCACACGAGCTACCACACATTTCTTTCAATTCTCCTACTATCTTGGTGGCTTTTCCTCTCAATACCATTCTCTTCTTCTTCAACTCCTCCATGTTTGTCTTCTTGGTCATACTGACAAACTCATTCAAACACGTGAAACTAAACAAGTACCTATTGGTGAGCAAATATGAATCAGCGAGTATTGATGTGCAACTCGCATCCGGCCCGGAGGACCAATATGTTGGCGGTGATAACAAATAACTCACAGATTTTACCGGGAGCCGCAGCACTGGTGTATTCCGCTTGCTTGTCACGGTAAGAGTCCGAACAAAGAGTCAAAACAAACCGAAGACACCTTCGGTCTGGCCGTCACCGAGCTGCCAATTATATGGCAGCACAATTCACGTCACATAGCCCGGTTCTTCCACAAATACCGCCATGCCCTACTGGTAGGAGAACGTGCCACACCTGTATCAACGGGCTCAAAGGTAGGTGCTCACGAAAATACGTAGTTTACAAAATAACGTGCAATCGCTGTCTTGGAACATTTTATGTCGGTGAAACCAAACGTAGCATCAGGGATAGGTACAATGAGCACTTAGGAGATGACAGACTTCGAAGAGCATACACACCTTTAGGCGAACACATGATCGGCAAACATTCTAACATGGAACACAGCGACACCAACACAAACTTCAAAGTAGAAATTCTAGCAACAGCCAGGGACAACGCTGATCTGAAGGTCCTCGAATCTCTTCTTATACGTAATCTACGGCCGCAACTAAACACGCAAACGACGTCTTGGTATATCACATAAAATATACACAAACATAAATGATATCTAGTATATACATGTATTACGCGTTATATTGGATATATGTCTATATATATGTGCGTGAGTGCATGTATCGATATGCACACATAGCACACATGGCTCGTGCTTCCTCAGAGGATTTGGTACTTGACACCTAGCATTGCTTCCGGTTTGCTTTGGAGTGGGGTATCTATTTGTATTTGTATAGGTGACCTGAGTAAGTATGGACATTAGAATGTATAGCCGGCTCGTGCTTCCCCAGAGAGAGTTTGGTTCTGGGTGCCTGGCATTGCTTCCAGTTCCAGCTTGTTTTAGAGTGGATTTTCCTTCTTGACATGGTTTGTTTCTTGTTTGGAGTTTCTGTGAGTGTCTGCACCACTAAGGAGGCTTTTATGCATTCCACGTGTCTTTCTGCACGCTTTTTCCCGCGTGCCTTTTTCAATTGTTTAAGCTGGAGTTTTTTTTTCATCACTCCTGACGATGACCCCTGGCCGAAACGTTGAGTAATAAAATATAACCTTTATTGTTACTTTTGATATCAACTTAGCACCTCCTGGTATATTGAAGGTCGTATATATTCTTTATACGTAATGTCTAAAACCCAGGAGCATCTAAGAGCCATTCTTCGTTGTATTAAACAATAATAATAATGTTGGTGTGTCTTACCGCTGTAGGATGAGTTATGAAGTTAATGTTGGAGCACACATACATGCCCATCACCTCGTTCGACAAATGTATCATATAAACTAGTACCAGAGTACCAGGAATATGGCAAATGCGAACTTGGCGAGAACATGAGACTTTAGCACTTTG